>OZ005649.1:233202511-233385011 GCA_963930645.1 Salticus scenicus
ATGGTAAAATGTTATATTAAAGTACTTCCAGTAATTACATTCAATACATAACAATGCTTTCAATTAATTATTGGTAGCCCAGTATATCTTCTAACGTACACACCACATAACGCCCATAAATATAATCCTATATTAATAGTACACAGCAGAACCTGAAATACACTTCCATCAATTTTCAAATATTGTCCTGCTATATTATACTATTTTGTGTAGCCCCTGTAAACTAACGGTGAATGATTTTCCTACCATATTCTACATGAAACCTGCTTATACGCATATAAAAAATATATATGCATTGCATTCGGTTTAGTGTAGCCTATAGATGTTGAACTCTACTTACCTGAAACTTTTTCCATAGTCGGAATGTATTCGAATTCTTTTGGGTGTCCCTGCATATGGACCAAGTGCTTGGTCTCAACGAAAAGCTTTGTGTAGCACTCCAAATTGATATAAATTTAGTATTCCGAGTTTGAAATTTCTGCTATTATTTGTTCTTGAGATATGCTGATATGGTGTCCTTAACACACACACACACAGACCAACCGCTTGGATTCAGGGCACCTTACATGTATATATATAGTAAAATCTCAATTTTGATAATTTAGCCCAAACACTATACTTTCTACACTATATATACGGGTACGAAAAAGTAAAAAGACGTATTTTGTAAGAAAAAAAAATTATATTTTTTGTAAAGATACTTTTTTTTTCTTTTTTTATCATTGATGAGTGCCATATGAGTTCCCTCTTGAAACACCTATAAAAAAAAAAAAAAATAAATAAATAAATAAATAATAATAATAATAATAATAATAATATTAAATTCCATGCTTTCAATAAAAACAATGTTAATAGCTTGAAATTCACTCCCTTAAAAAAAACTATTTCTATATATAAAATAATAATAATAATAATAATAGATTTATAGTTTTTTTTTTTTTTTTTTTTTTTTTTTTTTCAACTTTAAGAAAATACCGACGATACATTCTTTTTTCCAGTACAAATACTTAAATAGATTTAGTATTCTTGAAAACTATTTGAATGATTTTAATAAAAATTAGAGTTAGAGGTATCTTGAGAAGACAATTCAATCAGAAATACTTCTTTTTAGGAACATTAGATTTTACTCTTCTACAATGTTTTACCTGGGACAAGATATTGCAGATATATGATGTCCTTAAGAGCTGCTTTAACAATATTTGGGAAAAATTACGGATAAGGGGCTTTTGAAATTTGAAATTGAAATCATTTAGAGTCATTTTCTGAAAGATAAAATTTATTGGTAAACATTTCAATGCTCAAGAAGTAAAATTTCTTGGAAAATGTCAAAGGGTTTGAAAATTTTGAAATAAAAATGTTTTTCTATTTATTATTCATTTATATATTTTTTGTAATAAGAGTTAGTAATTTTTCTTTAAACTTAACATAAAAATAGCATGTCTACGTTATCTTCCTAGATACGTCTACGTATTATCCTAGTATTTAGTAATACATCTAAACAAGCGATAATTAGGTTTTAAGATTAGTTTTTTTTTTAATTTATTAGATTTTGTGTTGTCTCAAAAATTTTATCCGAAGAAGAAAACACAGTTTGTATGTTAGCTCTTCATTTGTATAAAAATAAACTTAAGTATATTTTAGTTACATTAAAAACTATAAATGAATTCTATATTTCACGTAAATGCAATTAGAAAACATTTTATAATTTATTACTTGGAAAAAGTAAAATCTTCTGTTTCCTTCTCCTTCTTCTCTCTCTCTCTCTCTCTCTTATTATTATTATTATTATTATTATTATTATTATTATTATTATTCAACCAGGATCTCAAAGTTTACAATCTCTACTTAATTTTATAAATTAATTTATTGCACTATCTGTAGAAAGCGTGTGTGTGTGAATTTTAGAAAAATAAATTATAAATATAATATTGTTTATTATTCATAATGTAGTTACTTTATTTACTGAAAAAATATGTTATATTCCTGTTTACAATTATAAATATTCGTTTGCATATATAATTTCATTTTTGTCCGATGTCTTTCTTTTATTTCTATCACATGAAAATCAAAGTTAATTATTAACTGACAGAAATCCTTATCTTAAATACGAGTGCACAATACTAAAGAATTAAGTTTATAGATGGATTTATACAGGGTGATTGTAATTAAAGTTGCGATTTCAAAACGCTATAATTTTAAAACCGCCCATCAGAGCGATTTGATATTTTATTAGAGCAACCGTCAGGCAATGAAATTTTGTTTGGCTAAAGAAAAAAAGATAAAAATAGTTCCAAAATGTGCCATTAATTATTTGTAAAGTATTTGTTGCATGAAGCTCTACTTTTTCTCTTTTTACTATGACTGTTTCCGCTGTAAACACGTATTCTTGTCTTTTTGCTAAAAACAAATTAGTAATTCCTTGAAGTCTATTTATTCCTGCTATTCCATTGTGTTGATAACAACATTCCTGTGTTTAATTAATCCATTTAGGCATTTCTCCTGAGATTACCCTGACAGCGCCATCTATAGGAGAATATTGGAAAAACCTTCTCCAAACGAAATTTCATTGCCTCACTGTTTCTCTCGTAAAATATCAAATCGCTCTGGTGGGTAGTTTTAAAGTTGTAGCGTTTTGAAATCGTAACTTTAATTATAATCACCCTGTATATATACTGATGATTTTTGCAAACAAATTCTCGCTCTCACTCTTCTTCTTCTTCTTCTTCTTCTTCTTTTTTTTTTTTTTTTTTTTTTTTTTTACAAATATTTTGTTTAATGATTTGAAGTGAAACTGGGTCATTCATATACTATTGAATAAATTTTACAACGCCACATTTTTTGGCATTTAATTTGATATGTATAATATGACTATTTGGTTATTAATTTTGGTATTTTGGTATTTAATTTGATATGACTATTCAAATATGTTTTCATTATTACTTCATAATGCTTATATATTCTTTTATTCTGGTTTCATAAGCAAGCACGAAGACGTCTTCGCTGACATTTTTTAGAAACTTGGAAACGACGTACTTTCAACGACGTACGACAAAACTCATTTACATATCACCAAAAATACTCAACAGAAATTTTAATACACTGTTAAATATATATATGTATCCCTGAAAATATCTGGCAGCAAAGTTCCTAGAAAATAATACATGTGCTATGCAGGAAAGAAATCACGGAATGTTTCTTCTAACAGCGCCAATTATGCAGAAAGCATGCGTACACAAAATATATTTTTTTTCCCAAAGAACACTCGATAAGGAAAATAAAATCCTCTCATTAAATAAATTTCTGGAGTTTAGTCAGCTAGGATCAAGAAATAGTTCATTGCATAATAGATGACAGTTCTCCCTCTTAAACAAAAGACCCATAATTTTTACTGTTATTTATCACTTTGCAATAGTTCTTGGACAAGGTATGTCCATATAAGATTAATATTCATCAGTTATTAAGTTTTATTTCTTTACAGAAAATGTCAATGTTTTGAAAAATTGAGATGTAGATTAAATATAAATTTCTGTAGTTTTAAAACACAGAACTTTTCTGTAGGAAAGTTACAGAAAAATTTTACTTTTTATCCATTAAATGCCGTGTGTTGCCTTTCCAATTTTGTCTTCTAAAGTATTATTAGAATAATATTGAAGATATAATGCCGCATGTTTGCAAATTGGCAACAAATTGCTTTTTAGCTGTAAACCATAGTTAAAATAGAGTACGATTTTTTAAAGTATTTTTCCCATGATTTATTAGAGAAAAGAAGTACAACATTGTTAATTTGATTTAAAAATAATCAGGCATTTAAAGGTTAAACAGTTTTACAGTGTAATATATATTATTATTTAAAGTTGGATTTTGAATATTTGAAGAAATGTTTATCCCACAGTATTTGTGAATATTAATTCTAGTATATACTCAATATATACCCCAATATATACCACAATATAGACGTTACTTAAATGTTCATTTTGATTTTTAAAAAAATGAAAAAGATTGTTTTTTAAACAAACATCATAGCTATTCACATGGGTTTATATATCATTATAGGTTTATATGGGTTACATTATATTTATAAAAGAATATTTGAAGATTTCTTTCAAAAAGATAGTGCTTTTCATGTAGACAATATAGATAACTTGTTGCAATTTTTTATATCTGAACGGGGAGTCATGTGCTAAACAAAAATATAATAAAATGACAATTTCTTTGCCATTTAAAATCAATTTCAGATATATTAGACATTAAAAAATGTTGTTCCCAAATTTTTATCGCCCATATTTTATTAAACTATTAGTGCAACATAAAAAAAAAAAAAAAAAAAGTTGTTTTTTTTTGTAGCACAGAATGTGAAGAATAAAATCACATTACATTCAAAATTTGCTCTCAAAGCCATAGTGCATTCATTTCATTAACGTTTTATTTAACATTCTGTTAAATAGGAACTTCTAATATGATTATATTTAAACGTATGTGTGATTACAATTATTGAATTATTCATGAATAAATGTCTAAGTTTTATTTTTCTTTTATTCTGTTTACTCATAGATATATTGCAATGAACTTCGGATCGTATTTGGTATGCTAATTCACAAAACGGACGATAAGAGAAGCATATGAATAAATAACATGATAAATGTTTAAACAAAAGAAAAAATCATATATGCATTGTTTACTCGGTAAAAAAGGGGGATCATTACCAAACGCCTGTGTAATATTTTATTCTGAAATAAATACTAACTCAGAAAAAGACAAACAAAAAAGTCTTCTTTTGTTTAGATGACTGAGAATTGATTTTTTTTTTTTTTTTAGATGCAGTTTTTTTTCTTCGAATCCCTATCCATTATATTTTGTTACGTGGAACTATGAAAAAATAATATCGAAAGTAAATATTTGACATTTAAAGTAAATTGCTTTTCTGAAGAAAACGATCGAAAAATAAAAATTGCATGAATGTAAAACTTTTTTTTTAGAATGATGAATTCATGGTACTTCGTCCTAAATAACAACTGGTGGGAGTATTTTTATTTTAATAAAGAGGTGAATTTAAAAAGGGTTTTTAGATTTAACTTTAACGTATGTAGTACGTCGCTATGTAAATATATCATATATAATTAAACTAATAAAATTTCATAAAGCATAAATTTTTCACAAATTAAAAAAATAAATATGTGTATTAATTAAAAATAAAATAAAAAAAAAAGAGTAATTATAGGTGGTAAAAAATCTCTGAAAGTTTCATCAACAAAACAAAATGTTGCATGTCAATGTTAAATACAAAGAGAACATCAGCACTATATGCAATAATTATAATTAAAAATATATGTAACCATTTATCATACTTGTCACAACTCAATTTTTTTTTTCTTTTTAAGTTTTTACTAGCTTCATATATTTTTTAGTTTTCATTTAGATGTTGGTTTCATCTCAAAGAACAAATATGAGAATCATTTAAGAATCATCAAACCATAATAGCAGTTAAATAATATTATTTAGTTTTTATATACTATTAGCAGGTGTACCCGGCGTTGCCCAGTTTGAAGAAGTGTTTATAGAATTTTGTAGTCAATGAAAGAACTGAACAAAGGTGTAAAAAGAGAAATACATGAAACCTTTTCCGAAGTCATAGACAGAAAATGCTATGAATAAACAAATACAAAAAGCACAGCTTTTGAATTGGACCGTCTTGGAGACTTTAAATATTTTAATTTACGTCATTTTTGAAATGAATTGAAATGGCTATCTGAATAGCGTAACTAAAGATCTTGGCGAGAAAAGGCCAAGCTACTTCGGTGCCATATTTCAAATTTTGCCAAAGGGATCCGAAACTAAACCTGTTCCATACAAAAGAAAAAAAATATATATGAATTTACAAACTAATAAAAAAATCTTAATAAAATCCAAATTATAACTATTCATAATAAAGGTGAGAACATAAAAGTACTTCATAAGGTACACGACAAAAACGAAAATTTTTGTTTTACTGCAGGAATGAAAAGTACTACTGTAATACCCAAAACTACATCTCCTAGCTCAGTTCACCCTGTGAGGCTGTTTTCCCAGGGAAGGCCAATGACGAAACGCATACGGAGCAGCGTTCGTCATCAAAACCCATGTGATTTCGCACCCAAAGAGTTTTAGTAATAAACTTTGTCAGTTTGTAGCCGTCTTTATTTCAGAAAGGTTCACAGAGTTTCGTATGCGTGTTTATTTCTTTTGAAATGTTCTAAAGTATAAAATGTAGCGCCGCTTTGGCAGCGCTGTTCATGCCTTTATTTAACACTAGCAGGCTTTGCCCGCTTCGCTGGTCACTAAATTTAAAGGAAACTATTTTCTATATAGCTTTATAAAAATAAAATAAAATACTAAAATTGCTCAAAAGCTCGCTTCGGATCCCTGCTGCCTTCGGTAGCGATTTGGTCATCCGCTAAAACTCGGGCGCTTGTCCCTATTACCTGAGACAATGGTTTACCAATAGGCTTCCATTAAGTCCTTATTAGATAACAGTTTCGAAATAGATAGTATCGAAAAAAAAATGAAATATCCCCTTTATATTTGAATCCCAGTTACATATGAATAACACTATACGTGGTGCACATAATATTTGCTTTTACGTTATTTCCTATGTTTATTTTGTTTATCCCCGATCAACCATAAAAATGATAACAATTTCACGCTAAATATTATAATATGCTATGACCGGCTACGTCTGTTGCATGAGACAATTAATTTTTTGTGGTTATATATAATTCGTGGTTTGTAAGCATGATCATAGTACCGCCTTAATATAGCTCTCTTTGGCGACTTTTGAATTTTTGTCACCATTTTAGATTTAATCTCTTGTAAAAATAAGACGTAATACCTTGTAACAATATGCTTTGAGCGCTATTTCTGCCATATTTTAGACAACTAAACTTTTAATGGTTATATATATTTCCCATTAAACATATTTTTATTTTCTTTTATTTATTTAAATATTGATGAAATTTGAACTTCAATTTGGTCTAGTGTTGTACAGGCTGTATACTATATGTTTGTGTTTGTGAAAGAAAATTTAAAAAAAAATTCAAAACTGCAATTTGTAATCCCACTTTTAAAAAAACATGTGACTTAATCAGTAGCACATTTAAAAAAAATTTCCAAACGGTTTCCATACAATCTCTTTCTCTTGCCACCTAAAATACATACATTAGTTAATTTTAAAAAATCAATTGTCCGATCGATAAGCTGTTTAATCCGTTGGATTCACAAAAATTGCATCTTTCATTTGGTATCTTATTTGTAACGATACGACTGATATTTCTAATTTTTTTAATTTACTTTCCTCATTTTAAATAACTGTAATTACTGTAATAACGTTTTTTTGTTTTTTTCTGTCGAAAAAATAATGATACTTTTTTTGGCAACAATTAAATTAAGGATTAAAATTAAATATTTTAAATAAATATAATTTTTGTTGTTCACGTTTTTTTTTTTTTTTTTTTTTTTTTTTTTTTCTGTCCAAAAAATAATGATAACTTTTTTTGGCAACAATTAAATTAAGGATTAAAATTAAATGGCCAATTTATCAGTAATTAGAAGGTTTTTATTTTAACATTTTAATTAATTAAAAGAAAACTAAAACAAAATTCGAAAATCGGGCTTCGAGGTGCATCAGGAGAGGTCATTACGAACCACCATGCAAATTTTTGTAGCTCAGCCATCAGCCGTTTTCTTAAAAAGCTCTGGAAACCATACACAATGACACACACACAAACATGTTATTTTATTATATGTATAGATAGATGTAATCCTTGTACTCTGTAATCTTGCATCCAACATTTCGGTATTAGAATTAAGGACTTACATGCAGGGACATCTTATATTCATACCAAAGTTCGTCCTCAGTCTGTTTTAAATATGACTCCTTGGGCTTTTCAGGTTATTTGTTGCCTTCAACCTTTTAAAGATTTCGACAAATCAGCACAGATGCCTCAATTTTTAAGACAATTTATGCTGCTCATCGAAGCGATTATCAGAACTATGTGGAGATTTTTATGGGTGGTTCTAGGACGAATGACCAAGTCGGTTGCGGTCTCATCTGTGCTAACACAGTTTTTAACTATTAACTGCTAAGTTCATTTTTCATTTACTCTGCAGAGTTTTTTGCAGTTGAAGTCATACTTAATTTTATTTCATCCCATCAGTATAAGAAATTCCTAATTTACACAGACAGGAGTGTTCCAGATTCCCTTTCTTCTATCTCTTGCAGCCTTTCATTTATCTAAGTTTTAAAGCTTACAACGACATTTTGAAAAATGGATTTGATATTTTATTCTGTTGGGTACCTGGTCATGTTGTCATCAAAGGCAAGGAATTGGCACATAAAGCAGCTAGAAAGGCTTTGGTTCAAACACTCGTTAAATCAAACACTCGTTAAATATTTATTTCAAAGATATTTGGCAAAGAGAGTGGGACTTTAAAACTAAGAATAAATTACAGCGAATCAAACCAAATATTGCAGTCTGGCCCACGCTTACTCCTAGAAATTATGATGTGATTATTACTCGCCTTAGGATTGGACACTCTAGGCTCACACACAAGCATTTACTTCTAGGGAAACAGGAGCGTTCTTGTCCCAAATGTCACTTTGATTTATTTACTGCTCGTCCTTTACTCACCAACTGCCCTTGTTTTCGTCACTTGTATAGATATTTTAATTCATCATGAACAAATCTGACAAACATTTTGGGTATTGATCCACATTATCATCTGACTAACTTTTTAAAAGAGTTAGGCTTTTACTATGACATCAAATTTTATTATTTAAACTATTTATCACATTTTACATCTGTTTTTATTATATACACTGTTTATAAGATTTTACATGTCATTTTATTATATGCACTGTTTATTTTTTGACTTTATGTTACTTTTTACATTTTATCGTGACTTTTTTATCTATTCTTGTTTTGTACTTTTGACGCGGATCTTTTTCAATGACAATTTAGATGGGTGAAACCATCTAGAAGCTATATTTTAACTGTTTCGCGCAGCATTTCCCACAGTGGACCTTGCGCCATAAGAAGACAACCAACCAACCGACCAACCAACCAACCTTGTACTCTGTACGTATTGTGTTTCTGTCTTCATTAAATTTTTTCATGTGCTACACTCGTTCAAATATTATTGTGCCAATTTCTTCCCTGTCATCGTTTCGATTTAAAATTGATTTTATGAAAAGCAAAATAGTAAATCTTCTGTTTATATTACATGCTCTACCAAGCTAAGCTAGCTGCCAGCAAAATAACTGGTTGCCCAAATTAAGGGCCCGAGATCATCTTTTCAAGAAATGTGTGTGCATTCAGAAAGTGTGCGGAATGGTATTTTAATGCTTTCCAATATTCCTCTGTTTTCAACGTTCCTCGCGAAATGCTTCGTGTTCTACATTAAGGGAGAGAGTGATGTTCTAATCATCCAAGAAAGTGTTTCTCGTGCGAAATGGTAATGGTGCTATCTCCGATATTCTGTGGTTTCGTTTTAAAGGCTGATTCGTAAACTTCCAGATCTGTGAATACTTGTGTGTCAATTTTGAAAAAAAAATTCTGCCGGCCGGCACATCTAGAAGAAAGAAGTGTTTTAGTTAATATATTGTTGATAAGTAAATTTTATTATTTTATCCGGCATATGTTGTAAGTTAATCTTCTGTCAATAATAGCAAATGTGTCAAAGAATAATAATAATTTTGATTCAAGTTTATTAAGGTAAGAGATTAAATACCTATTATTTAATCAATATTCTGAAATTATGAATATATTTCCCGCCAAAAGAAACACGAGATTTCTTTAATGTATGCATACGTAGTGATGAAATTTAAATTCGGCGTTTTTATTTTTTTCTCTTGAATATTTAAATTTACAATTTAATATTTTCATTCATACGTAATATCATAATATTTTCTTTATTTTATTAAGGCATGATACAATATGAAATATTATGTTCTTAAAGTTGGTAGTTGTGCTTTGCTATATTAAATCATTTACATGTTTCTTTAAAAAAACTAAATTTTGTTTTTATTTTATTTTGAATATTCAATTTACAGTTCATTTCACATATGAATAAAGTATAATAATTTTTCAGTACTAAAAGAAATCATTAAAAATAAGTTGTTCGTAAAGAAAGTAATTTTGATTTACTTTAACCCTTTGTGGCGCGCTGCCGTCGTTGCGAGGGCGCAATTATTAAGCTCCACCTGCAAAGACTCATCCCGGAAATTTTTTTGCAAAAATTTAGGTTCATAAAGTAGCGGAAAAGGGCGGTTTTTTACTTTTAAAATTTTTAAAATTTCTTTTATTTTAAATTTGTTTGTGAATTCCTGTAGAAATGCAATTTAAATGATTCTAATTACCTTGCGCCGCAAAGGATTAAACGGTACTTGCATAATAAGAACAAGTATGATTCGGAAATTTGTTCTGTTTTGAAATAATTAAATTGAAGTGATAAACGAAATATTTAAATTATAATAATAATAAAAATATTCTGGTGTGTCAATCACACGACTTTCTCTTACCCTTAAATTTAATACTATAAAAACAGGTTGGAGATTAAGAGGTAACATAACGAGTAATGTTATGTATACCTATGTTAAACAATTCAAATTAGGCTTCGGAAGCGTTTTATATGATAATTAGACAAAATAAAGATATATTATCATATAATGATTTTATTTGAATTATGTTGTTCTTATGATTTTTAACTGGAATATTCATAATTATTCGATATTTATATCTTATGAATATTAATATTTTTACATAATAGAAAAGTTTTCTTTTGGGAATATGAGAACAAATTACCTTGTTCTTTTTTATGTTTTATTTTATTTATAGTATTAAAAAAAAAAAAAAAAAAAAAAAAAAAAAAAAAAAAAAATGTTTCTGAATAAAAGTAATTTTGCTGGACATTTTGAAATAATTTTATGTTGATAAATATATTTTAGTATTATTATTAAGGTAAATGTTTTTGGTTTTATCGTTGACAAAAATGAAAAGAAGTTTAAATAATTTTATTGTTTTGAAGCAAATGCTATGAGGATTAATTCTTAATGTTAAAAAAAAAAAAAAAAAAAAAAAAAAAAAAAACTGAACATATTATGTGATATTTTAACATTTAGTAAGTGTTGTTTAAAAATATGGGGTATTTATACACATTTTATACCTTGAAAAATATGAAAATAAGTTTCATGGGTGTGAGGGTCTTGTTTTTCATAAAATAATCCTGCTAGTTGTTTTTGATTTGTTCCTTTGGGATGTTAATAAGTTAACAACAGCAAAAAAAAAAAAAAAAAAAAAAAAAAAAAATCAGATACAGATATAATGCGTAAGGGTGTTTTATATCAGGTTGCACTTGAATTGGAATTGGATGTGCAACCAACAATACGAATTGCTAAGTTACGCAAGCTTATTAGATCCTGCCATATGTTTACAGACGAGGTTTCATTAATTTTCTCTTTAAAAATGTCATTGAATTACGAGGAGGAACAACTTAAGCTTAAGGCGAAAGCCGAGTTAGAAGTAAAACGCCGGCAGGAAGCTTTGGGAGAAAAGAGTAAACAAGAAGAACTAGAAGAAAAACGTAGGTAAAAAAGTTTGACCTAGAAAAACGAAAACTAGAAATTGACTTCGAGTTAGAAAAGCTGAAATTACAGACAGCAAAACTTAATGAAGCGAGTAATATAGTGGAGCGAACAACGTCGTATTCCGAGAATAAAGTCGATGTTAAAAAGTTATTGCCCCCATTTAAAGCAGAATTTGATGAAATAATCCTATTACTTGTAGTACTGGAAAGGACGCTCAAGTTATTGCAGGTACTCGAGCATCTTTGGGTACCAACCTGCTTAGCGTGGTACCGAGCTCGATTTCCACCCTGAAAGCCAGTGTAACTGAAGAAAATGCTTCAAATTTTGAATTTCTAAAGGATTTATTGTTAAAACGTTTCAAAATTAAGCCGAGAGGTTTCGACAGTTACTTTTTGTTCATCGCAATCAAAAGGAAGGCACCTTGCGCGACTACTAATTCCAGTTAAGAGTATATTTCGAAAACTGGTTAAAGGAAATGGATGTCACCACATTCGAAGATCTTCAGGATTTGATCATTGCTGATCACATGAAGAGGGTGTTCCTCCTAACTACAAGGAACATCTGTTAGATGAATGGGGACAGCTGAATTCGCCAGACACTTTAGCTGAAAAGCTTGACGCTTATGACAATATTAGGTCTACAAGCGTAAAAAGGAATACTCTCATCAGGGGTGGTAAAATGGAATACCCTTCACACGAAAATTTAAAGAAGTCCACTAAGCCCCCCCCCTCTTATGTATAGAGAAAATTTGAGCATTTCTCCAGTAAAGAATTAAAGAATTCTTGCTATAGCTGCGGGGACTGGTTTTATAAAGATGAGATGCCTTAACTGTTCTCCTTTGATAAAAAAAAAAAAAAAAAAAGAAAATATAGAAGCTCGAAAAATCCTGCTTTATAGTTGTAACACTTCGACAGTATCAGCTCCAAATATCCCTATTATATAAGTGCATGTCTGTGCAGATACTGGTGCAAATACTTATATCGCCGGTTAGCGTATATTTCAGTTTTTCAAAGATAATAAGGCACCCCTCAAACCCCAAACACATAGCGTTACTTTGGCTAATGAAGCAACCCACTCTGTTGAAAGTTTGTCGACGGTCCTGCCTGTAACCATTGAGGGTAGAACTTTGGACACTGAATTCATAGTACTGCCAGAACATTAATGGGTATGAACTTTTTGAAGCAGACTAATCTAGTTTTAGTCTTGTCTCACAAGTTTTGATTTTGGTGATCAATCTAAGGATAAATACTCCCCTGTAGATGATGGGGAAGTAACTGATCACCTCCCAATAGCAAATGTTGAAGTAAATTCATATGCTTTACGTGAAGATGAGGGTAAAGCCTTGACAGCTGACTAGAGAAATCAATTAAATAAGATACTTCGAAAGTATGACAAGATCTTCAATCCAGAGAGAGAGGTTACACATTATGTGAAGCATCACATCCATACAGGGAATCACCCTCTGTTTTCCTCATAACCCTACATGATGACGCCTGCAAAAAAGGAAATTCTTAAGAAGGAACTGGACAATATTTTTGCTCAAGGAGTCACACAAGAATATGAATCACCATACGCCTCTCCCGCGGTCTTGATGCCTGAACCTGATGGTAGCATGAGATCATGCCTTGACTATAAGAAGCTCAGTGCTAATACTGCACCAGATACGTACCCATTGCCATTAATGGAGGAAATGTTACATGACGTTAAGCAAACCCATTACATGTCAACTTTAAAACTCAGATCTGGTTACCATCAAATAGGATTGTTTCCGCCAGACCAAGATAAAATGCTTTTATATGTCCATATGGAAAGTTTCGTTATTTGAATATGCCCTTCAGCTTCAGTAATGCACCGGCCACTTTTTAAAGATTGGTTGACCAGTTTAGAAGAGGATTAATGAACATCCCATATTTGTCATATTTGGTTGATATAACAATTTTCTCAGATACACTTGAGAATCACATTGCAGATCTTAGATCGATACTTGAAAGACTCCTAGAATTTAAGCTGATTGACAAACGGGAGAAATGACATTTTGCCTGTGAGAAAGTAAAATATTTAGGATATTGGATAACGTCGAAAGGATTAGAATTTGATTCAGCTAAAGTGGAAGCTATAACCAGTATACCTGCACCCAGAAATTTTTAGCAAGTGCAGTCAGTTTTACAATCTTTCTCTTGGTATCGGCATTTCTCCCAAATTTTGCAGACATTTCTCAGTTACTCAGTAATATTACAAAAAAGAAAACAATCTGATGTTGAACGGACACAGAGTAAAATTTTTGAAACTCTCAAAAATGTCTTGTAACCCGTCCTATATTGAAATAAGCTGACAGCACGAAACCTTTTATTTTAAGAACTGGTGCAAGTAACTATGCCTTGGTTGCAGTCCTTTTGCAAGGAGAAGGCAGGACAACCAATCACCCCTTTGAATATGCCAGTCGACTTCTTACACCGATTGAACAGATTTATTCAGCCACAGAAAGAGACGCGCTAGCTGTCGTATGGGCTATTGAGAAGTTTCGTGGCTATGTAGAAGGTACAGTAATCATAGTAGCTACTGACCATCAACAGTTGAAGTGGTTCATCAATCTTAATTCATCATGTGGAAGATTAGCCCGGTGGCCTTTGAAAATTCAGTAGTACAATCTGAAGATTAATTGCATTTGTGGGCAGCCAAATGATCAATGTTGATACAGAGAACAGAGAATGCATATCTTGATAAGTGATTTTATTGACAAGGAGTTCACTTTAATACAGCGATGAAATACAAGGTGATCAGTAGAAAGTAGGAGCGTCTTTCGCGGTGATGAAAGCAGCAACTATACGAGGTACTGATTGAATTAGTGTGAGAATAGTGTGCTGAGTAATGGAAGCCCATATGCTCTCAACCATCGTCCATAGTTCATCCTCCGAGTGAGGTTGGTGTACAGTAGAGAAACGACGGCCAATCATATCCCACACTGGTCCATAGGTGATAGATCTGGTGACATTGCAGACCAAGGAAGGAACTGGAAATGTTTCAAGGCTTGTCTGCTAATGATTGCCGTATGTGTTCGCGCGTTGTCCTGCTGTAAAATACCATTTTGCAGCCTCTGCATGTAGGGTAGCACCACCAGCTGCAACACCACATCAACATATCGTCGTGCCGTCAATGTGCCTTTGGTGCGTACTAGGGGTGACCTGCTGTCATGACTGGTGGAGCTCCAAACTATTATGCCACGCCGACGAGCAGTATGACATTTTACAGTAGTGGTCGGGTTGGCTCTATCTCCCCAACGTCTCCAGATTCTTACCCATCGACGGTCATCAGACAAGTAGAATCGAGACTCGTTGTATCGCCCAAACTCTGATACTAACGTAAATAATAGAGAAGTAATTTTGTAAGTGTCGACATGCCATCTAGAAGCCATACTAGCATCCGTGAAGCTCAACTTAAGGATAAAAAGTTAAAGGACCCACTAAAAATAATCCGAAGATATTCTTGAGAAAATAGCATTTTCTTAAGACTTTCTTCAAATATTTTAAAATAATTTGAAGATTTATCTTTTTCTATAAAATATCTTTAGAAATTTTAAAGACATTATACAGAAATTTTGTAAACTTTCTTAAGAATGGGCCAAAAAACTTAAGATATACTGTAGATTTTCTCTTAAAATATCTGCAGAATATCTTGAGATCATTTTTGTGGGGGAAATAATTGATTGTTTCGAAAGTAATCAAAGAGATGAAGGTTTTGTAAACTAGACAGATAGGGGTTATCTGATGAACTAAGGGATGTTGTGCAGATATGCTCAAGACTCACATGCTGAAGAAGCCTAACTTGTGATACCATCACTGGAAAGAGAGGATATTATGAAACTACATCATGATTCTCCAACTGCAGGCCATTATGAGGAAAAAGGAACTTATCAACATATCTCACAGCGTTACAATTGGACAGGCATGAAATATTACATTGAAAACTATGTAATGAATTGTCCTGAGTGTTGCCGTTTTAAAGCAACAATTTAGAAGCCTGCCTGACTCTTGCCGTCTCCGGCATATGCTCAGCGCTTCGAGACTCTGAGAATAGGTTTGTTTGGTCCTGTATCAGAAAGTAAAGAAGGACATAAATGGATCTTTATTGTGGAAGATTGTGCAACCATATGGGGTGGAATTGTTCCTTTTAGTTTCAACCAACGAAAGAGAGTATGCAACAAAGTTAATTGAAGTAATATTTCTGAGATACGTAATTCCAAGAAAGTTGATTAACGACAACGGACCACAGTTTATCAGTGCAGTACTTCAACAAGTCTGTTGTACTCTTGACCTAGACCAAATATTGACTCCAGTTTACCATCCACAAGCGAATCCAGTCGAGAGGAAAAATAGACCTAAAACATCGTCTCGCTATCCTAGTAGGTGATGCTTACGACTCTTGACCAAAAAAATTACCAAGAATTTGTTTTGCCTTAAATTCATCCATGTCAGATACCTATGGACATACTGCTGCATTCCTAACAATTGGATGTTAATTACGAATAATTGATCATGTCGTATTTGACCTGAAGTCGGTGAAGGGCAGTGGCAACTTCTTTGCAGAGATCACGCCGTATCTAAAGCGTTTGACGACGATTTCAAAAACTGTAAAGGAACGTGTGGAAATGAAACCAGATCAGAGAAAAGCCTATTATGACGAGAACTGTAGGAAACAGTATTTTACTCCTGGTCAAAAGGTTTGGGTTATTTTACGCCCTATCAGCAAAGCTCATAAAAAGAAAATGGCGAAACACTTACGTAGAAGCATTCGTCATGAAAACACACGTGACCTCGCACTCAATGAAATTTAGTAATAAACTTAGTTAGTCTGCGGCCGTCTTTCTTTCAGAAAGTTTCGCAGAGATTTTTATGCGTGTTTCTTTCTTTTGAAATGTTCTAAAGTATAAAATGTAGCGCGGTTTTGACAGCGTTGTTCATGCCTTTATTTAAAACTAGCAGGCTTTGCCTGCTTCGCTGGCCATTATATTGAAATGAATCCCTAAAACAGCATATCATAATTAATAAAATATCTAAAAAAAAAAAATCATTGAAATCCGTCAAAATCTTAAGTTTAAGTTCCTGCTACATTCTGTAGCGGTATTCCCGCTCGTCACAGTCGAGTCTGGAGCCCCAATGCCTTCGGCAGTCCCTTACCTGCTTTTTACTCCCCATCCCTCGCGGTTAAAATTGAAAGTTTAACAAAATCTCATCAAAGTACATATTTCGCACACTTAATTTACACCCACATACCAAAACTCGGCATTCTTAGGTAATTTGGACTGATTTAAGCTTCAAAATGTGGTTTTTGCCCCGCCCGCCCCAAGGGGAAGGGCAGGAGGGGAGTAAATTTCCAAAATTACTTTATATTGAAGGTTGCATACGCATACCTAACCTACACATAAAAAATTTGAGATCCTGAAATTATTTAAAGCTGAGCTATGCTTTAAAACTTTTTTTTTTTTTTAATCTCTCCCCCCGCTCTTAAAGGAGGGAAGGAGGAGGGAGTTTCGCAAAATCTCTTCATACTATGAGTTATATACATATAATCGTCCCTTACATAAAACATTTCCTACCTTCGATAATTTTGTGCAGCGTTACGCATGAATACATGTTTTTGCCCCCCATTCTCCAAAGGGTGGTAGAGTGGAATTTTACAAAATCCTTTTGTAGTGTGTGTTCAGTACGATTTCCTCGTGTGTTGAGTACCATTTTTCAAAAACCTTTTCCCTTCCCTCCCCCCCCCCCTTAAAAATCCAAAATTCCGAAATCGCAGAAAATAATTTTTTTGTACTCAAGTCTGGTCTTTCCATCTGCAATTTCTTCGCCGTTAAGTAATTTGGAGCCGAATTATACCTTCTGCCCCCCAAGGGGGACAGGGGGGTATTTTGCAAAATTCCGTCTTAGTGGGGGGGTCAGGCTCCGAAAACCAACCTGGTCACTAAAATTTGTGACCCTCTTTTACACAGAATCGTCATGGCAGTGTTGAGTCAGTGAATGAGTGAGTTTACTCTTTTATATGTACAGATTTGTTTATATTTTTATGGACTACTTGGCTTAAAGTTGCTGTCACAAAAATAGAGTCCTTGGCGAAAAATGTCCTATCTACTTCAGTATTAAAATTAAAAATATACCCAGAATTATCAACAAATAATGCTCTTTAATACAGATCTGAATTAGCTTTCATTTTCTTATTGTTTAATTTTGATAATGACGTCATGTTGTCATGTGCCTAAGCAAATTTAATATTTAATATTTTTTTTATTATTATTATTCGCGTGAAATATTCTTTGGGAAATTAAAATAAATTATTTTAAAGTTTTATTATAGAAGAAATATCTATATTATATAGAAGATTTATTAAAAATTTACATTTTTCCGGTATAAATAGTAGCCTATGTCGTATTCCAGACTATTATCTATCTGTGTACAAAATTTTATCCAGATCCGTTTAGCCGTTGTGGCGGGATTGAGTAACAAACATCCATCCAAACTTTCGCATTTATAATATTAGTATAGATTAGTTATCATGTGCATGTGTTAGATTGAGTTATTTTGCTGTCAAATTGACAAAATTTAAATTTTAAATTTCAAAACTCTGTCGTTCTTAGCGCTTATTGTATTTGGTGATCAAAAACGTAATACGAAAATATACATACCAGATGTATATTTGAGTAATATCCATTGTACGAAATATTGTTTCATATTATTCATTACTCTCTTAATATAAGTTGTTAAAATAACCATGATTTTTGAAAGGAATTAAATTATGTTCGCCAAATAATTTGGCGATATTTTTTTTTTTTTTCTGCCAAGGATGACCGATATCAAATCTGTTCCGCTGCAACATATTAGTATCTTATATCAGATACTTTATTTAGACATTTGAAAACAAATTTGACTTGAAATTATGATAGAATATTTATCATTTTCCTTTTAATTAGTATATTATTTGGATATTTATTGTGTAAATATCATCCTTTGAAATGATGTGTTTGTGTTTTCAATCTAATATGGAAGTTTGCCATGTTTTTTTTATAGAGTTTTGAAATTAAAAATTCAAACTTTGTCAATTTTACAACAAAATTAACTTTATCTAATGGATGGACATGATAACTAATACATATATATACATAAATATGGGGATTAAAATCGGGAAATAATTTTCCTCGATTTTTAATAATTTTTTACAAAGACCCAATGGACGTTTAACATAGGAAATATTTTTCTTGCATCCACGAACGGCGAGTGACATCATCATTTCGCTTGCGTGTTTCTTTCTATCTTTTCCTTGGCGAAAAATGACTGATCAACTTCAGCATAAAAAAAAAAAATAAAATAAAAAAAAAAAAATGTCCAGAATTATCAATCGGAAAATACCTTTAATATAATGCTGAATTAGTTTTTATGCCAAGCGTGTTCCATCCGCCGTACTAAAAAAAAAAAAAAAAAAAAAAAAAAAAATCTGAAGTTGAGGTATATAATAAAATGCTGTGAAATAAAAATTCAGAAGAAAATGTTCAATTTGTAATATTACTATTTTATTTTAAAATTATAAAGTGTCATTTTCTCATCGACCAATTTAACATTCAGTATTTTTTTATTTTTCGCGTGAAAGCATATTTCATTTTAGAAAAAATAAATAAATAAATAAAAAATACCTCGTAAACTTTTTTGGCAACAATTAAAAATTTAAATGGCTTATATTATGTCAATTACCAGTTTATTAATTTCATATTTTAATTAATTTTAAAAAATCTAATCAAATTTCCGGTATAAATAGTAGCCTATGTTCTATTCCAGACTATTCTCTATCTCTGTACCAAATCTCATCCAGATCCGTTTAGTCGTTGTGGCATGATTGAGTGACAAACATCCATCTATCCAAACTTTCGCATTTATAATATTAATATAGATAGATAAACGAAGTGATTGCAATAGGTCGATTTCTGAAGAAATCAACCTAAAAATCACACAGGAGGATCTATAAATAAAACTGATTTTAGTACAACATATATTAGCATCGTACACTATATTAGCACTTTATCAATGTGTAAAAGAAATTTTAAATTAAAAATAACGTCAATCTTTGTGAGATGCATAATTTATTTATTTTCTTTATTGTTCATGTTTAGATAAATGCATTTATTTTCCTGTTGAAAAAAGAAAATAATAATAAAATCGTATATATATATATATATATATATATATATATATATATATATATATATATATATTTTTTTTTTTGGCAACAATTAAATTCAGGGTTGTAATTAAATCCGGAGAAAATTAAAAAAATCCTATCCGGTGGATTTTATTGGTTTTAACCGGAGAAAATTGGAGGTTTTTGGAGATTTTTGGACTTTTTATTAATTGCTTATAAAATTTAATATTTGTTATTTTTCGATATCAAAATTATTTTAGATTATGTTCAGAGGTATATGCAGGATTTTTTCCTAGGATCCTATCTCCTATTTAATGTAAAAATATTTATATTGTGTGAATTTTTAAAGAGAGTTAGAAAGAAAAAAATAAGTCAAATAAATTGATAAAATGAAACAAATAGTTATTGTTATTTCATCCAATGAATTAAAAAAATATAAAAATTTTTATTCCTTGGAGATCATCTTATATAAATGCAAGTAATGTTTTGCCTTAATTAAATGTGTAACTAGTTATTTCCATAAGATTTGCTAATAGAAATTTATGTTTCTTTCAATTATAAATCAAATATTTTCTCTAAGTCTCCATTAATTCTGTAATAAACACTAACACCCAGCAGTTTTTTCTTTTATTTTTTCCAATCGTGCACCACCTGTATTGGCAGGTGCATCTACTTACTTAAACTGCCACCTGCATTCTTCTACCATCATTCCTTTGCAAACCATAGCCCAATGCGCAACGTTAATTCAACCAACCAACCTTTGCAAACCTGTTTTAAAAGTGGTTCTTTAAGATGATTGGCAGAAAAAGGCAGGTGCTAGTGCTAATGATATTATCAGCTTCACACTTGTGGTCAGTCTCAGTGCACTCTGGGAATGAGTTGCAGTGAAATAGGTAATAGTTTGCCATAGTCAAAAATGTTATTTAGTTTTATATATAGTCAAATATGCCATTATATTAATAGTGGAAATAGAATATTTTTCCTCAATACTAATCTTACAAATTTTTGCTTGAATTTCCAAAGCATGTGTTAAGGTTGGAGCAATAAGAAGAATTTTGTTCTTAAAAAAGTATTGGATCACTATGCCATTTGGAAGTGGAAGCCAGCACCAGAGTGGGGTGAGGTTATTGATTCTGGAACTAAAGTGAAATGCAAATATTGTGGTATTACTATCAGTAAAATGATAGAAAGGATAAAACAACATCTAGAAAAATGCAAAAGAATTAAATTGGATTCTTCTTATTTGAGTGATGAAAATACTCTTCAGCTTGACTGCAGTGAATGGGAACCTCCATTAAAAATAACTAAAGCTAATTATAATACTGATATTTCTTCACCAAATACATCTACAAGTACATGTGAACAGATTTCTCCTAAGCAACAAATATTTCACTCTACTTCTAAAACTAGAGATCAAGCATCAATTTTATCATATGGAATCAAAACTACTGCAATTCAAAAGTCAATGCTTGATAAAAAGATTCCCAATTTCTTTTATGCAAATAGTATTGCATTTAATGTTGCAGATAACGTAGAATTTAAAAATATGATTCAAGAGTTAAGGCCAGGATATATTCCACCAAGCAGAAAACAGTTGTCTGAAAGATTGTTGTGCGATGCATATGATGAACTTGAGAACAAATTAAAATCTAAAATCAGAAATTTCAATCGAAACATGTCTAACGCTAATATTAGATGGCACTGTCAAAAAATAACCTAAAAATAGAGTAATGGACAACAACTTGAATTGATTCGCCAATTTGAGTACAGACATGTATTTAATAATTTGTAATATTTGTTTATTCAGCTATGTGCCATTTTATTCGATGTTTATTTAGTTATATATATATATATGTATTTGTTTTGTTTTAGTTTTTTCGCTGCATTATAAAGTTATAATTTAACCCTTTCTTGTATAATAATCACCTGGGAAACTTTAAAGGAAATTATTGTGTTTTTCCTATTTAAAATTGCCCCAGAAATCAGGGATAAAGATTGTTTCATCAAAATTTTGTTTATTTTAAAAGTTACAGTTTGTCCACTGTAGTGGACAGTATGCATATAGAAACTGGATATCTAAAGTAGAAATGATGATGGAAATAATAAAAGCAGTCACTTTTTTCATCGATACACAAATGAACTTTGCATTTTACGCATGGATATGTAGATTTTCTTGAGCATAACTCCATCTTAAATGTTTTTTATTTAAGCACTATTTGATATTTGTCTAGCAAAAGGATCCACTCCATCGTAGAGGACAGAGCTTGCTTTGACTGACATTTTTTTTTGGTAGGTTTTTACACTGACATTGGTCCTTGTTTACGTAAGTCTTTCTGTATCTTGTTCATCAATTACTCTTGTTACTGCTTGTATTAGTCCTCCGGCAATGGACATCTTGAAAAATTCTAGTAGCACAGAACAGTGTGGTATGAAAGCTTTGTAAAGAAGCCAAGAATTTATCACGGTAACATCTATAAAATGAAATATTACACTTTTGTACCACTACAATGGGCAAACGAAAACTGTCCTACATTAGCCTATGTTCATAACGTCCATTGTAGTTGACAAAGAGAAAAATACATCAATTTTCATGAAAAATAGCATCTGAAAATCAATGTTCTATTCAAGCATATTCTAAAATGCCTAAAATTACTATTTCAAAATGCAAAATGTCAAAATAAAAAAGGTTTAGTACTTATATACAATATTTACAATGCGAAATCATACTAACTTGGAAATAGAGATTGACACTATTTTCAAACTAGCAATTCAATCTGTAATTTATATTATGCTGCTATCTATGAGCAACAGTTGAAAGCTTAAATAATACAGAAAGAATAAACATTGAAACCAAAATCTGTATAACCATTTGTGTGAAAGGGAAAAAAATTAAACTTTTGTCCACTACAGTGGACTAGATGCAACAAAGGGTTGCAACAAAGGGGATGCAACAAAGGGGCCTAGATGCAACAAAGTATTATTTACGGCGGGGTGCGTCCCCGATGTAGAAGTTTTAATTAATAAAATACTTAGTTAGTAAAATTAAAATATTATTACGCACCCCGCCGTAAAAATACATTAAATTATAACTTTATAATGCAGAGAAAACACTAACACAGATAACAAAGAATGTTGAAAGAGATTAGGATTTTTTATTAGAAAGATACATGCAGTGTTATTGGAAGATCTTCATTAAGCTAGGCATTGACTACCGGGATTCAATAGCGGAGACTAAATTTGATACTAATCCTTTTTTTGGCTGCTTAAGAAAGGTAAGAGTTTTTGCTGGGCGAGGTGACTTTTACAACAGTATCGTTTTTTATGAGATTTCATAATGTTTTTGAAGAGATTCTTACATTTTTAATACAATAACTAACCGAAATCGTCTTTAACATCCTAGTACGGGTACATGCGGATACCTACTGGATTTCAATCACACAAATTGCTGTACTTGAGACGATAAATATCATAATGCGCTGTATGTTAATGTCAAAAATGGTATACTATTTATAAACAGTTTTTTTTTTTTTTTTAATTTATCCATATTTGTCTATTGTTTTTTTTTATATGACTAGAGGGCTCTGCCCAGTGCTCGTTCTGCTCACCAACCACCGAAGGAGGCTTCGCCTCCTCTGCGACTCACTTTACTTATTAACACATGCAGAACTCTGCCCTCCTATTCGCTGCTTTCTTTCACTGAAAAGGAATATTAATAGAGCATATTACAAGACAAAATCAGAAAATTATTATGGAAAACCTCATATTCAATGTCAAATTGAAATATATAATATATACATATATATATAGAAAGAAAATCAAAATATTTAGACCATTTTGCATTACAACTTTAGTATATGACTCTTTTTATTTCTTTTCTACAACCTTAAATCCGGACCACGGTACCCCAGTCGATAGAGCGCCAAGTTCGCAATTGGAATATTGTGGGTTTGGTTCTCGAGCCGACCAAAGACTGTCGTGTACACTAATGGTGGCTGGTGCACGTAAAATATGTCATGCCACAATATCCTCCGTGTTTCCATTAAAATTATACCTCTGAGGGCCACCGAAGCTGGGGAGCTATCCCCTTCGTGTAGGACCAAATTTGTGGTGGCATGTCTCCGGAACATGAGTAGGGTTTCGTCCCAGACCGTTGCCAATTTTCCATAGCGCAGTAATGGTACGACGTCAATCACAACCTACCTAATTATCTACCTACCTACAACCATGGATCATATTTTAATTTTCCCATGTAAGAAGATTAATTTTCTAAAAATAGAGAAAAAAAGTCGATATTTATTTTCTTTGTTTCTTACATCCATGGTTTCGGGCCGCGGTACCGTAGTCGGTAAAGCGCTGAGCACGTAATTGGAAGATTGCCGATTCGATATTTGAGCCGGCTAAAGACCGTTCTGTACACTAATGGTGGCTGGTGAACATAAAATCTGTCGTGGTCGCAAAGTCCTTCACGTTCCCATCCCTACTATACCTCTGGGGATAACCAAAGCGGAGGGGGATCCTCTCCGTGAAGGTTCAAAATTGTGGTGACATGTCTCCGGAACATCTCTAGAGATGCGTCCCAGACCATCGCCAATTACCCACAGCGCAGTATTGGTGCGATGTTAAATCTAACCAACCTACCTACTTACGTACAACCATGGATCATATTTTAATTTTTCCGTTTAAAATGACTGCATGACAGAAGAACAACGCCACTGGGAGAAACTTTTTTTCAAAATGGCAAATAGAGTACCATCATAAACTTGTCGTTTTTAGTTAATAACTTCTTTAATTAAAATCATAAAAATTTCTAAGCGGCTGAAATGTTTTCCTTGGAATACTCGGAACACATTGATACCTCTCATGACGAGAAGGACCCTTCCCTCCGTTAGAAGATGTTGTCGCTGACAATAAGTTTTGACGCCAGTGACAGTAACTTTTTTAATATATAGAGAAAAAATATAAAAACCAAGCATGATGTGGTTAGTATGCTTGCCCATTCATTTATTCAAACGATCGTTTCAGGTTTAATCCAAAAAGGATATGGAATTTATTTTTCCAACAGTATTTTCATCTATTCTTTTTCTATTTTCAACACTTTTATCTTTGAACATTTTTTTTTTTTAAATTATTATTTAAGGTTAATGTTTACTTACCTTTAAAATGCAATTTTCAGTGAAAAATCGGATTTTCTATTTTTGGTTTAGTATTAAAGCCTGACATTTTAGCTTTCTAAATCAGTTTGAATTTTTTTCCTATCTTACTTAGAACTTGAGTTACAAGCATTTTAATATTAGTCACTCGCAAGTTTTTGAAACCAGAAGTGACCGTAAATGTTTGTTTACATAAATGTTTTACTCAATATAAGCATCAAAATTTGTTCCAGCATATAAAATGAATTTAAAAATAAATAAATAAATAAAATAAAAACCTTTGAAATAAATGAGGAACTTTTATTATTATTATTATTATTATTATTATTATTATTATTATTTTTATTTAATAGGTAAACTCTGGTTTTTATTTATGTTTTCTGCTTTTTCTAAGAATGGTAATTTAAAATTTTTCTTTATCGCAGAAACGTCATAACTCTAAAAGTTATAATTGGAACATTAAGAAACTTTGACAAAATACTCCAGAGGAGTTGTTTTAGGAATTGAACTGCAGCAATGAATCTAGTTGAATAAGTTTTTTTTTTTTTTTTTTTTTTTTTGTCGGTAGAAGTTATGAATTTTTTTGTATATTCAATGATTTTTCGGCGTCTAAAATGTTAACTCTAAAATATTAAATAACAAGGTTATGGTTTTGGAATAGTTCACTCCATTGAAGATCTTTCAATAATCAAAATAAAAATTACTGAATAAAAATATCTTTATTTAAATTTAACTTATGATGTTTCGAAAAAGTGCTTTTTTTTCGCAAATTCTATGTATATTTTGAGCCTAAATATGGAAATATTTTAAAATTTGCACATTTTTTCATGTTATTCTCTGTTTCTAACTCTATTCTATTATATAATGCACATAAATAAGCAAATTTTCAATTATAAAAAATAAAATAAAAAATAAAATAAAAAAATACCTCTGACAGTAGCAGACACCTTAAATGATCTTTTCAATGTTAATACAATAAGCTATATATTTATATAATATATTTTTAAAGCATACCTATAAATCTATGAGGTATACCGTGTTTATTTTTTAAAGTAAAATTAATTTATACTCTTAAAGAACCGCTGATTGCAGAATGGGGACATGTCCAATTTTTAGCGAAAACGAGTTAATGCCATAAGAGTATTCTTAACATTTAGGCTCGTATTATCTGCAAAAAGGAAACACGTCTCTCAGGGAGAAAAAAATAGTCCAGAAAGTAGTTTAGGTCAAAAAAATGCCATGTCCTGGACACAACTTCGATATGTTTTCAGTGAAATGGAAGTGACGGGTAATTCATGCACTTTTAAAAATAAAAGTTCAAAGTTTCACCCTAAAAAAAGTGCAAATTAGAATTTTATCTCTGAACATCATTTTGAGAAATTTGGTGACATATGTTTCACCATTTTAATAGTGCTATTTGAAACATAAACACCTTTAAAATGGTGCTTACTATTCAAATAACACTAGTAGAATGGTGCAACATAGAGCACCAAATTACTTAAAATGTTTGTTGAAGCTAATTTTTTTTTTTTTTTTAATTTGCACCTTTTCTAGGATGAAACATTGAACTATTATTAGTTATTAGTTAGAAGGTTTTTAATTGAAATTGACTTGGTCATCGTGTCTTCGTGTCACGCTAGTAAACAAGATGCCTTCATTTTAAAGTAAATATAAGCTATTTCGTTTGTCGTTCTGTGGCTCAGTTGGTAAGAGCGTCCCGTTAGTAGCACGGTGGCAATGAGTTCGGTCCCCGGAATGTCCAGCGTATTAATTTTTGCAGATAATTAGTAGAAAAGGAGTCAATTGATACAAGAAAATTTTTCGTTGCTTACACTAAGAATTTTTTGACGAGTTTTTTTAAGAAGCATTTTTTTTTTTTTTTTTTTTTTTTTTAATTATTTATTTAGATATTGGAAAACACAAAACATTTTATATATTAAAAAAGCACAAAATAAAATGTTTTAAGTAAAAAATACATAAAAAATATTTTTAGAAGCTTTATATGTATATATGTATATTATATTACTATTATATGAAATTGGATTTGTCATCGGCTTTTTGTCACGTTAAAAAACCAAGACGCTTCCATTATATATATATATATTAAAAAAAAAAAAAATGTAAGCAACTCATTGTATCTTTTAATGAATCAGCTGGTTAAAGCATCATGTTGATAATGCGAGAGTCGTGTGTTCGATCCTCGCCGGGCCGAAGCGTTACTTTTTGTAAATAATTAATAGAAAAAGTGTCAATTGATAAAAGAAAATATTTCGTTGTATACACAGTATCCTAACAATGTTTGAAGATTTCATTTAAATAGCTTTTTATCTAGTAACTAAAAAGCACAAAATAAAAATTTAAATAAAAATAAAGAAATAAATAAGCATTTTTTAGAAGCTTTTTATTGAAATTGTATTTTGTTATCGCGTCTTCATGTCACGCTAATAAATAAGGCACCTCAACTTTGAAGTAAATATCAGCAGTCTTTATAGTCACTCGTTGGCTCAGTTGTTTAGAGCGTCAACTTGCTAATACGATGGTGGTGAGTTCCATCCCCGAAGGATCGATGTGCTAAATTTTACAGATGAAATGTGTAATAGAAAATATGCCAGTTGATAAAAGAAAATTTTTTACAGTCTACACAGTATTCTAAGAATTTTTGAAGAGTTTATTTTAAAGAAGCCTTTTTTTTAGATACTAAAAAACACAAAATATAACGTAAAAAATATATATATACATATTCTTTTAGAAGCTTTTAATTGAAATTGGATTTTTATCATCGTGTTTTGCGTCATTCTGAAAAAGAAGGCGCCTCCACTTTAACGTAAATTTAAACAACCTTTTTCGTCACTTGTTAGCGCATTTAGTTAGAGCGTCATGGTGATAACGCGATGCTCGTGGGTTCGATCCTCGCAAGCCGATGTGTTACTTTTTTGCAGATAATTAATAGAAACTATGTCAATTGATAAAAGAAAATAATTCGTTGCCTACACAGTGTCCTAAGGAATTTTGATAGTTTTTTAAAGAAACTTCTTTTTGAGTTACTAAACGCACAAAATAAAAATTTCAGTAAAAATAAAAATAAATATATCAATAAAAATATAAGTAAGTAAATAAATAAATAAAATAACATTGAAAGTTTTTTATTATTGTAAAGTCCTAAAAAACCTAAAATTAAAATTTATTCTTGCAGAGACATGCTATAAAATCATAAATTTTCAACAACAAGAAAATTTTAAAGAAAAATATAGATATTTCACTTTGGCAAAACATGAAAAATTTTAAATATTCCAAACATTTTAAAAAGCATTCGAGAACAATATTTTTTTTTTTTTTGTATAAGTTTTTTTTAGATTTTTCTAGAATGTTCTATGATTTTTATTGACAGTTCTTAGACTTTTGGTTAGAGCGTCATGCTGATAACGCGATGGTCACGGATTCGTTCCTCGAATGACGATATAGTACTTTTTTTTGCAGATAAATAATAGAAAAAAAAATTGTCAATTGATAAACGAAAATCTTCCGTTGTCTACAAAATATCCTAAGAAATTTTAATTAGTTTTCTTAAGAATCTTTTTCCTTTTTTGTAACTAAAAAGCACAAAATAAAATTTAAGTAAAAAATCATTTTTTAAAGTAAGAAGCTTTTTATTGTGAAGCCCTAAAAAGTATAAAATAAAATGTATTCTAGCAAAGACATGCTACAAAGAAATGAAAGTTTCAACACTAAGAAAATTTTAGAGAAAAATATAGGTAATTTCCTTTTGCAAGAGATGAAAATTTTTTAATGTTCAAAATATTTTAAAAAGCTTTCAAGACATTTGAGATTTCTGGCCTAATGAATGATTTTACAAAAACTAATAACTAAGAATATTGGTCTCGAAATCTTTTTAAAATATTTTGAACATTAAAAATTTTTCATCTCTTGCAAAAGGAAAGTACCTATATTTTTCTCTAAAATTTTCTTAGTATTGAAACTTTCATTTCTTTGTAGCATGTCTTTGCCAGAATACATTTTATTTTATGCTTTTTAGGGCTTCACAATAAAAAGCCTCTTACTTTAAAAAAGGATTTTTTACTTAAATTTTATTTTTAACAGTGTTTTTTTCTTACGTTATTTTCCTCGTGCGTTCTAACTCTACTGGTCGCTGCAGTAGAAATAAAAAAATTGGCATGTGTGCATTGCCTAAGAAATCAGAATCCACAGCCTTAATGTTGCATCATTCTGTTTTCATCGTTGAACTCAGAAAAAAAGTAGCTTTCTTCTTTTTATCGGGTGATTTGTTAGTTTCTTCTTATATTGTAATGATTATTAGTTTTGTATAAACATGTGTGAAAGTGCAGACGAGTTTGTTCCTGTAAGAAGTAGGAAACATGGCATTTATAAGTTCCGATAATTACAAAAGAAATATTACTAAAAATGCTCGTGTGAAGGGAACTTTGGGCCCGAAAGCTCAAGGGAATCTTACCCCGGAAAAAAAAAATCTGGAGTGACTCCACTCGACTTTCCGAACATTGAGTAACTAACAGTTTTGTAGATAAAATAAAGAAAGAGGAGTTGCTAAACAAACGAAAAAGAGAAAACCATAACAGAGTGTTTGAGTATCTTTCTCCATATATCACACGAGGTTTTATTTAGCGCTACTGAACTTTGAGCCCTTAGATCATAAGGATAATGAATTTTTCGGTTTGTCCCTGTAAAAATCTATAAATGCTAGATTCACCAAAATGCTTATAGTTAGTGCAACAGTGATTTATAATATTCATACAAATTTTCAGCTCAATTGAATAAGGCGTTTAGATGCTATCGCTGGTCTCATAGGCCATAAAGATAAAGAATTTTTCTTTGTGTCCCTGTAAAAAAACTGTAAGTGCTAGATTCACCAAAATCTATACAGTTGGTTCAAATGTGACCTATAACATGTGTACAAATTCTTTGCTGAGATTAAAAAGGCGTTTAGACGCTATCACACTTTTAAAAATTTGGCAAAGAATTTTTCTTTGTGTCCCTGTAAAAAAACTATAAGTGCTAGATTCTCCAAAATCTATACAGATTGAGTATCTGTGACCTATAATATGTGTATAAAGTTTTTGCTCAATTGAATAAGGCGTTTAGATGCTATCGCACTTACGATTTTGGTTCCTTGGCCATAATGATAAAGAATTTTTCTTTGTGTCCCTGTAAAAAAACTATAAGTGCTAGATTCACCAAAATCTATAGGGTTCGTACTATGGTGACTTACAATATACGTACCAACTTTCAGCTTATTCGAACAAAGCGTTTAGACGCTAGCGTGTTCACTCACAGACATACACACATACATACACACATACATACACACATACATACACACACACATACATACATCATCGTAAAAATAGTGAAAACTGACTCGTTGGACCTCGAAACGTATAGAAACATCATAATCTCGAATTCGGATTTTTGACATGATTTCAATACTTTCCTCACTATAGTGTTCGGAAAGTACATATATATATATATATATATATATCTGCCATGGACAGGAATTCGTGAGTAGATGTATTTTTATGTTTACCACTACCCTCAAAGTTTCACCTGCTCCAAAGCTGAGGATATCCATCTTTTCTGCGAAAACAGCGAGAGACAGAACAAAAAAACACGTATTCATTCGGTCCATAGTGGCATTGGTGAAACTCAAGATTTTTAAGAAAATCAAAGTTTTATTTTTCAATGAAAGGTCTCTCCTACATCCCTTGCTACCGAGATTTTCAATTCTTCAAGATGAAATTGAAAAATATTTAGAGAATGTAAATCCGCGACGAGTACATTCATGTAGTGGTAAATGCTTCAAACGTAGCTGGCAAATTCAGAATGAGCATAGTCAATCCTTCATTGGTTCATGACTATTAGCAATGTTTTTTCTCTTTCTAAGACAAGAGTAACACGTCACTTGAATCAAAAAGCCAGCCTATGAAGGACAGGAAAATGTTTTTGATACCTTGTATGATTATTTTGGAGGCTCCTCCAAATTATTGCACTGATGTGACGTCAGATTTAACTGGTGGATTAACCGTTAACCATTTTAGTATGAAAAAGCCTAATGATTCTCATCCTCTTAAATTGTCCCCGAAATTATATCTGCAGAAAAATCCTATAAATATGAATAAAATCTAAATTAAAGTCTAAAGGTTTCCATTCCTGAAGAAAAGTTATGCGCCTTTTGGATGGAACTTTATGAATGGCTAACTCGTTAAGAATTTTACCAACTACTGTAATTAAGTACTGTTTTATGTCAGTTTATGTTTCTTGTACTTTTAATACGTTAGATAAAGCGGTACGCAGTTTTTTAATAAAAAAGATTGAAAATTAAACAATGATTTGTTCAATTTACTGGAACAAGTGAAGAAACAATAGTTGTTAAATGGAAAAAGGAGAAATGTCCACAATGAAAAATAGTCGCCATAGACTTATGTATAATTGAATTCGGATTAGAATGTGGTATTTGTGATAAGGATATGAATAAAAATGCTGGATAATGTATCAGAATTTTAAGTTCTTCTAAAATTGGTAAAAACAGTTTTTTGTGTCTCCTGAAAAATTTGGTTTTTGTTTCATTTCTCAATTCAGCAATATGACGTTGCGAGAAATTAAAGAGTAAATAAAAATGCATTTAACTACTTGATGAGCCATATATGTAATGCATCAGTATCACGGCTTCATTATTATTATTATTATTTTTTTTACTCTGCAAATTAAATATAAGTTTGGTCCACTTCCGTTTGTAAAAATTCGAGATATTGATCGAATAATTACCCAAACAGTATTGTCTGGCAGTAAATTTTACGCATTGAAACAATGGTTGTTGTACTATTTAATCAACCGGTAAAATTCATTTCAAGTTACTTATCTGAGAAATTCTCGTTCATATTACACTTAATTCTTTTCCTGTTATAGATGACAACGTATCTCATTTCGTACTCAACTTACAAACTTTTCATTTATCGTCATTTAACATCAATATTTTGGTACGTTTTTTTGACATTAAGCATTGCGATGAATTATTGTACAACAGTACTTCTTGTGACTAATTATGAACCAAAAATTTATTCTGCTTGTTCTACATAACTAAATTTTTACATGAATACGATTCCGCATTGAACAAGATGATGTGTCACGGGGTTCATATGTGGAGGGGCTGTAGGGGAACGCCTGCCACTATAGAAGAATTACATGAGTAAATACACGTATGTTTTCATTTTGCAAATTTTTAGCAATCGCTTAGTTTGGATCTATATTTAATTTATTTCATCAGGTAAGTGATAAGAATTTGAATTGTTCTTTGTTAGTTAGTTATGTTACCTATAATTTAAACAAGAAAACGACAATTTGGATACATATTTTTTTAATTGCAAGGTCTGACCTTCTTGCAAAACCTCTACAGGATGATAGTACAAATTTTATTAGTTATTAAGCAGATTTACGTCTTGGGTAAGATGTAAGATGAAGAAAAATGTCTGTTTATTTCTCATATATTTTAATTTATATTTGGCATACTTGCCAACCTTACCCGGAAGATTGTTAGTACCCGCAAAATTTTGTACTCCACTTAATTTTTAGAGTAGATCTCTTCAAATATATTCACGATTAAATAAGAAGAAAAGTACTGTAAAAAAAGACTGGTGTGAAAAAATAGGCGGGAAGGGGTGGGACTAACAATCTTCCGGGTTCGGTTAGCAAGTATGATTTGGACATTATCTTAGCAAAATAAGATAATAAAATAATTCTTCATTAAATTTTTTCTATGCTTATAATATATTTTAAAATAAATATATGTTTCATAAAAATGTGTATTTTATACTGAAATTTCATAGGCCATCATACCCCTAAATACACGACTGCCTTAACCCAAGATTGTGGCAAGATGCCGAAACGAAAGCTTTAAGAAAAACATTTATTTCAAAGAGTTTATGTTATTTTTGAAGTTGATATATGTTAATATGTAATCAAAACTATAATTTGTCACAAAAGATTTATATACAACAGGTATAACGAAACCAGAGCCTGATTAAGGGGGAAGCACACATTATCTCCGCTCTCACCGGAATATTTTTACAATTATTTTTTACTTCATGTCATATAAATTCCACGCTTTGACGAGGAAATATTTTTTTATAAAAAATGAACGGTGTAAAACAATCCAATTTACTCACCGTTCTTAGACACCAGAATTCTTTTAAAATAATTTTTAATTCGAATTTTCTGTTTATTATAGGAGGAGAGTATTTGTTAAAAAATAACGGTGTAAGTATAAATAATGTGTGCTTCCCCCTTAATCAGGCTCTGAACGAAACGGAGGTTTTACATAAATATTAAACGAAAACTACGACATCTTTTCCAAGTCTAACCTAAATATTAAGTTTAAGCTTGCAAATGTTTTCACGAATAATGCGCATGCATATACGATATCCGTTATATGCTTCACTAAAAATGAATTTTTATTTTTGTCGCTGCATGTTACACTGCAAAAAAATCACATATTTAAAACTTGTTTTACACTTATAAACTCTCAAAAATTAGAGGGATTTCTTTCTTTCTTTTTTTTTTTTTTTTTTTTTTTTTTTTTTTTTGTTAAGTAATAATAATAATAATGATAATAAAGAAAAGAAAATAAATATCTTACCTCTTTCTTCCAGTTTCGTTTAAAAATAAAAATACGATAATTTTTAATATCGTGTTTAAAATATTTATATAAGTCTTTCTTATTATAAATAAATACATTGATTTGTTATGTATTTTAAATTTACCAAATAAAGTCAAATTTAATTAGCCTAAATGAAATTTTCTAATTTTCTTAAACAATAACGCATTTATCAAGATATAAAAGAAAATAAAAACTAACTGTTCAACAAATCATTTGATGATTACATTTTTGCACTCTATTTTAGAATATAAATTTCTTTGTACTAAAAGAGTCACTGATTTCGTCAGTTTCTAAATTGCCAAAAATTAAGAGAAGGAAACATTTGTGTATAAAATCTAATAACGGATATTCTAATAACGGATCTAATAACGTATCTAATAACATTTTATATTTTATGCGAAAAATATTAATTAATTTTCGCTTTACTTTGAAATTTATATTTTTAGTAATATTCATTTCTATTATACGCTACAATATGTAAATATTAAAACTTTTATATACTGTTACATCAAAATATATTACTGACATTAAAATGAATGTGTGTGTGTATAGTATACATAAATATTTCCAAAAAATTAACGGAAGATAGGGTACATAAAAATGTTTGAAAATGGCATCGTATGACATAAAACAATTTGTATGAATATGAGTCTTTCAATGACAGTAGATGTAATGAGGACAGACTACAACTCTTCCCTACAACTTCCATGCATTATGTTAGATGTACCACAGAGGAAACAAAATACCAGTACAATTTCTGCAGCTGCTACTGCAGTGGTGAGTCGGAACAGTGCACATCGAAATTTGAAAGGCGGAACAGTTTATCCATATATTTTAAATAAAATGCAGTCACTCCTGCCCACAATTTATCCTACACATGTTCGTTTTAACAATGCTATCACCAAAAATGTTCCAAAGCTGCTTGTTTCTCATCTTATAATTTTATTGAGGCTTATCTCACATGAGATAGTATGCTCAGTCATCTCGACGCGAATTTGTGAACATTGCGATGGTTGAATACCATGGAATGAGAACGCATTATATCCAAAGTCGTTTCTCGGGAAATTTCTCGGTTGGTTTCGTTGGTGACATAGTTAGGCTTTAACTGCCCCCGTACTTTGTATTTCAACATATTATCAAAATATTTTAAAACATATTTAGCCATGCATATATCACGCTGTATATCAAATTGTTAAATATTGTGTTTCCAGGTGGAGGAGAGTCTCTTTATTGTGAGCGATGTGTTCAGAGATTCAAACTAATAATGTGTCATTTCGTAAATGTAACATAAGTCGTAGTTAGCCAGCTTCCATAATTTCAATCCACTGATTTAGACAGCGTTAATTTATGTCTTTAGCGAGAACTTAATTCGTGCTGTATGTAATGTCTGATGAGTCTTCAATCGGATTTGTACCAAGAAAATATTTGTTTACCATTAAAGATATTAAAAATAATCAAGTATATTCAATCAGTTTCGTCAGTGCAACCCATAAATCGCTAGCAATGGAGAAAGATCTGAATATTTTTTGTAACATTTTCATATATAATAAGAAATCACCAAAGAATTGGCGTTTAAAAAAAAAATAAGTACAAAATTTTAAAGTCAAAGCAGTAACGCATAAGACCTTTTTAAGTGCAGAGCAAAAATATATAAATACAAATGTAAATATCGAAATGTATATATCTGGTGCAAGCAGAACTATGAAATGAAATCAGAATATAAATAAAAATATAACATTAAAAAATATAACAAAATCTAAAAATCTGAAAACTAAAAAAAAATAAATAAATAAACGAAAATCGAAGATAAAAGAGTAATCTCCAAGCATCAGACAAGAACGGAGTAGAAGAAATATCACTAACAAGGTTTTTCGAAATTTTAAACGTGTAAAAAGCTTCATTGATATACAAATGGGAAGAGGAGACAGGAGATGAAATTATGTTAGTTTTAGAAAAATCAAAACGGTGATCATAAGCCTAGCAGTGGAATATGATAAAAGGTTTAGAAATATAATCATGACGAATATTCTGCCGGTGCTCATTTATTCTGTATTTCAAAAGCCTCCTAGTTTGATCAATATAACCTAAATTGCACGATGAACATAGGATTAAAAAAAAAATGCCAGAACGGTTTTCACTGGGAATGAGATCTTTAAGAGAAGATAATTTAATTTTGCTCACGGGTTTGTAAATGACTTTAAAAACAAACGGTGAAAGAATTTTAGAAATTTTAAAAGAAAGTGATGAATAAAAAGATAAACCAACTGGAAAGACACTGTGATCGTTCAATTTGGGAGCAGAACATTTAGGATTCTTGAATTTATGAAGAATTTTATGAATAATAGGGATATTATAGCCTCGAGAAAGAGCATGGGAATTTAAATAATTAATTTCTTTCGAAAGACAATACGAATCAGAACAAATGTGTAAGGTACGAAAAATATAAGTATAGAACTCAAATATTTTTTTTGAGGGGCGTGGTCAGAGAGAGCATGGGGCGGAACAGACACATATAATGTTTTTCTAAAGACAGTGCTTGAGAACCGATCCTCGTCTTTAGAGACAGAAACGTCAAGGAAAGGTAAATAGCAAACTTTTCCTATCTCGAAAGAGAACTGAATGCAGGGGGTCAACCAAATTGACCAAAGAAAGTAAACTGGAAAATTCGAGATCATTAGGGACCAGAACGAAAGTATCATCAACATAGCTAAAGCAGTAAGGAAATTTATATACACATAAAAGTTTTTCTTCAAAATAGTGCATGTAAATGTCGCAAAGCAAAGGAGATTTATTTATTTATTTGTTTTCTTCTTTCATTTCATAATTCTGATCACACTAGTATTTATATTTACATTCGTGTTAATATATTTTTACTTTTCACTTAAAACGTCTATATGTTTTTCCGCTTTGACTGAAGTACTCGTGCCCACTTTGTTCGCCTGAAGAACGGTCGTGTGTTCTTTTGTCTCGAAACAATTGTTGCGAGTTTATTGCATTTTATGGTGTTTAAATAACGTTTTGTACTTATTTTTACATGGTGTCATTTATTACATGATATGTAATATTTACAGGAAAGAAATATTTCTGTTAATTTTTAAAATCATGGGTTCCTATGCTATTCTCATTTATTTTAAAAATCTTACATTTCCTTGAAATTCTCCCTTATATGCACAGGCACACACAGACAAATAAATATAGTTATTATCAATAATATAAAAAATAATTCATATATTTTAAAATCATCTTTCGACATAGAATTTGAAAATAACATAACACTAAGAAAATACATCTTTATGAAATGTATTTCGTTTTATATTTCTTTACTAAACTATTTCCACATAAAAAAACTGATAAACAAACGTCAGTATACTATATTCCATAATTGAATTTTTAAAATTAGAAAAATAAATTGTTTACTTTTAATCTTAAAATTTATTGAGATATTTGTTGTAGTTAATTTAACACTTTAATTTAACACTTCTTACGATAAAAATAAAATTTAGTAACTAGAAATATTTGTGTTAAACAAATATTGTAAATTAAATTAAGTATGGAAAGTATATATAGATAAATGTTTTAAATCTCTCGTTTTTTCATGAATGCTGAGTAATACTATCAGAGAAAAATCCCATGAATAGAGGAATGAGATTCCGAATCACTGTTATTTACTAAATACCAAATTGATTTAACTTAGTTTTTAACAATATACATAAAGTTCTTTAGGATTTGAAGTAGTAGCGTTCCTCGTTTAGATCTAAACAAAAGAGCAAACAGTGCAGTGTTATAGTGTATGCGCATGAATTTAATAAGTAAATTTTTTCTGTTAAGGAAAAAAAAAAAAAAAAATATATATATATCCTTGATTTATCAGTAAAAAATACATTAGCTTTTTAGAAATACCACAAGAATTTTTTCTAAGTTATTTTCTAATAATAACAATAGAATTTAGGACAACATAAAGGCTGAGGATAGGTGTAGGAAAATAGCCAACCATGTCTTTTTTCAAGCTGCTTGTATGTGTTAAAAAATGTATACATAAATTCATATATTAAAAAAAACTATATATATATTTTTTATAACAACTTAATACTGTCGGCATATACATTCATACATACATATATATATATATATATATATATATGAAATTATAATATATGTTTTCAGTCATAATAGTTGTAAATAAGTAACAAAAATAACTAAAGAAAAACTTACGAGAAAATTAACTAATATGAAAAATTCATAAGAAAAACTTACTGCAATATATATATATATATATATATATATATATATATATATATATATATACAGGGCGCGAAATTTCAGCTCGCCAGCTCGCAATTGGCGAGTGGAATTTTTACTGTGCCGAGTAAAAATTTGGTCTGCTTATAGATAGAATTCTTACACGATACAGTGACAGAAAACATTCTTTTTATAGATTTAAATATGGCAAAATCTTGCCATCTTTTAACCTCATACTTAACCTTTCCTTTTTAGATTCTCGGAGAGCCGAGTCTGTGTATGCGCGGCCCAAGATCGCCCCAGCCTGGGAAAGGAAAAATACGTAGTGCATACATAAAAGTTTTGATCTCTTCGGTTGTTTCGTTTCTCCTGCTGTTATTTATCCAAGCAGAGTGAGAATAGACGAGCAGAGAGCCTCTTTGTCCGTCGCCCACTATCCCGGAGAAGAGATATGCGAGAGTTTGCCTATGCGATATTGTCATGAGCCCGTGCCCTTTTAAAATACTGCCTATGTTTATTTTGTTGAATAATGGTCAAAAAACAGTTCATGTTTTCCAGTTTTTTGCAGAAACGTCAATGGTTTGCACTTGTAATGATTTGTAAGCAACGATTTTATCGAAAAAGTTATTCTGAAATGGCTATTTCAAATGACAACAATGATCAAGTTATACACATCGATATTCCGTCTGATTACAAAAATAAAATGGACGAAAAAGACATTTCTGATGTAAAAAGTGAAATAAATAAATAGATAAATAAGAAGTTTAACCTTTAAGAGTAAAAGTATTTTCACAGGATATTGTTTGACAAAGAGTCTTTTTTTCTTCTTCTTTTTAGTTCCCCATCATACTATAGGTATGGGGAACTTGGGTAATCGTGAAAATTTTCGACCTCGTTTTTTTTTTTTTTTTTTTACTTTTTTACACGTTTTCAGGTGTGAGGAATCCGAAAATGACAAAATTTGTATGGTGACTGTCTGTAGGGTGTCTGTTAGTGTGTTAGTGTGTTAGTGTGTTAGTCCGTATGTTACTACGTTACGTATAATAGTACATTAAAAAGTATTGTGTGAAAGTAGAGTTAAAAAATCATTAAATGCTTTAAAAGAAAAAAAGAAAGAAACTAGTTGGCATAGGTGGAATCTGCTCAGTTCCCCATCATATGTATGTTTTCATAAATTTCTTGTACAGGACTTATTATATACATGTTAAGAGAAATGAATTTGACCAAACGCTTGACACAGTGACAGAACGAAATCCTCGACTAATAGGCTACCCACCATTCAGTTCAATATCTTATTCTAATTTATTAATTTATTTTATTGGGATCAATTTCGTAGTTTATTTTCATGCTACTATTTCCAATGCATCTTTCCTAAAAATGCGTATTTTTATGAAATATCTCCCCATACAGCACAGAATGTTTCAGTTATGTTACAAAAAGCTTACAATCTTTCAAAAACGTAACTCAATTAAGTATGCTCTCTGATACCTTTCTGAAACATCCGCTCTTTTTGATTTTCTATCTGTAAGTGACTGCAACGTTTTTGTTACGTATCTGATTTTTTGTTACGATCGCAGACATTTCTAAGTTTTTGAAACTAATCCGAAAGCAATCTGAACGTTTTTAAACGTATCTGAAACGTTTATAATGTTTCAATGTTACATGATTGTTACGTTTCTGGATTATTTTGTGCTGTTAGGGTCCCCATTTTGCTATTTTGATAAAATCTTAATTTTCGAATAACTTACGAAATTTTCCTATTAGAATATTTGTAGTCAATCATGTTCATACAAGTATTATAAATGTTATTTTGAAATTGTCTGATATATTTATGATCCTTAAAATGGACGTTTATGCTCGAATTTGCCTTATTCTGCCATTTTAAGTAAATCGTAAATTACAAATAACTTACGATTTTTTTAAATTAGAAAAATCATACTCTATGTTATTCATGTCAGTATTCTAAATAATATTTCGAAAATGGTTTGACATCTCTACGAGGAAACTATCCCTTAAGATTGACGTTTATGTGAAATTTTGCTCTATTCTGCCATGTTAAGAAATTCGTAAATTTCCAATAACTTACGAAATTTTTATATTGGAAAATTCATAGTCATTAATACTCATGCCAGTTTCCTAAATAATATTTCAAAAGTAGTCTGACATCTTTACGATGAAAATACCTCTCAAAATTGACGTTTATGTGAAATTTTTGCCCTATAGTGCCATGTTAAGAAATTCGTAAATATCCAATAACTTGCGAAATTTTTAAAGTAGCATATTTGTAGTTACTGATTTTCATTCCGGCATCAAAACTGATATTTTAAAACTGGTCTGACATTTTTACAGTAAAAAGTTTCCATTTAATGCACGTTTAAGTGAATTTTTGTCCTATTCTCCCATGTTAAGAAAATCGTAAATTTCGAATAACTGCTGAAGTTTTTAAATTCGGAAGGTGCAAATGAATAGGGTTCTTGCCAGTGTCGAAAGTAATATTTTAAAACTGATCTGACCTCTCTGCGACAAATTGTTCTTGAGATATTGTGTACACAGACTAACAAACTAACGGATTAACGGACTAACCCACTAACACACTAACACACTAACAGACTAACACACTAACAGACACCCTACAGACAAACACCATACAGATTTTGTCATTTTCGGATTCCTCACACCTGAAAACGTGTAAAAAAGTCAAAAAACCGAGGTCGAAAATTTTCACGATTACCCAAGTTCCCCATACCTATAGTATGATGGGGAACTAAAAAGAAGAAGAAAAAAAGACTCTTTGTCAAACAATATCCTGTGAAAATACTTTTACTCTTAAAGGTTAAACTTCTTATTTATCTATTTATTTATTTCACTTTTTACATCAGAAATGTCTTTTTCGTCCATTTTATTTTTGTAATCAGACGGAATATCGATGTGTATAACTTGATCATTGTTGTCATTTGAAATAGCCATTTCAGAATAACTTTTTCGATAAAATCGTTGCTTACAAATCATTACAAGTGCAAACCATTGACGTTTCTGCAAAAAACTGGAAAACATGAACTGTTTTTTGACCATTATTCAACAAAATAAACATAGGCAGTATTTTAAAAGGGCACGGGCTCATGACAATATCGCATAGGCAAACTCTCGCATATCTCTTCTCCGGGATAGTGGGCGACGGACAAAGGGGCTCTCTGCTCGTCTATTCTCACTCTGCTTGGATAAATAACAGCAGGAGAAACGAAACAACCGAAGAGATCAAAACTTTTATGTATGCACTACGTATTTTTCCTTTCCCAGGCTGGGGCGATCTTGGGCCGCGCATACACAGACTCGGCTCTCCGAGAATCTAAAAAGGAAATGTTAAGTATGAGGTTAAAAGATGGCAAGATTTTGCCATATTTAAATCTATAAAAAGAATGTTTTCTGTCACTGTATCGTGTAAGAATTCTATCTATAAGTAGACCAAATTTTTACTCGCCACAGTAAAAGCTGGCGAGCGGAAATTTCGCGCGATTTAATATATATATATATATATATATATATATATATATATATTAAATCTTAGATTTCATTACTTAGTTAATTTATGCTATACTTGTTCGTCAAAAACGTTCATTCAATTCACATTGTTTCAAAGTTGATTCATTGTTAGATTTTAGCAGGATTGCTTTTATTTTAAAAAGTTTATTTTTTTTTCTTTACTTTTATAAAAATAATAATTACTATCATAATCAGATGACAAATATTTGCCATTTATTTAAAGCAATAATAACTAGGCGATCAAACACTATATATATATATATAAAATAAAATAAAATATGGTTTATTACTATTAATGTAGTTATTCTTTTTTTAGAAAAAGTATTAGAAGTTTCATTACTGTTCAAATTTACAATAAAAATATTTGCTTACATGAATAATTGAAATTTGTTTTCGTTGTCTTTCTTTCTTTTTTATCTCATGATAAACAAAACTAATTATTAATTATCAAAAATCATTCTCTGAAATACGAGAGAGCATAATATTAAAAACATAGTCAGTAATTTTGGGTGTATATAAGTGTGATTTATGACAACAAATTCTCTTTTCTGTTTTCTACAAATATTTTTTAAATGACTTGAAGGGAAACAAGGTCATACAGGTGCTTTTGAAAAAATTTTACCCAAAATATACTACATTGTTTGACGTTTAATTTGATATACATTGCTGAGACATATTTAAATTTATTACATAATGCTTATCTATTCTTTTATTCTGGATTTAAATGCAAACACAAAAATGTTTTTGATAATATTTTTTTTCAGAAACTTGGAAATTACTTTTAAAAGACTATTAGAGTATTATTCCAAGTATCACCTGAAATACTTTGATGCTGAATAGAGAATCTAATAATCTGTTAAAAAAAGAATTATATTACTGAAAATATCTAAGAGCATAGTTGCCAGAAATTACACATGTGCTATGCAAAAAAAAAAAAAAAAAGTTTACAGAAATTTTTCGTAATAGTACTAATTATACAGAAAATAATCGTACATAATTTTTTTTTTTCCGAAAGGCATTCCGTAAAAAAAAAAAAAAAAAAAAATCTGAGTTCGGCCAGCCAGGGTCACGCAATCACTATTCAAATTTTCAGCTCAAGGTTTAACCTGGTACTACAAGGTTTACCCTGGTACTACAGTAGCTTCAATTTGCTAAGTTTAAACCAAAATTTGATACAACTCTGGTTGCAACCATGTGATGGTGAAACCACCATGATTTAGTTCTCCTTGTTAAAAAACAAAAAACAAAAAAAATACAGAATTTTTTCGTAATAGTACTAATTATACAGAAAGTAATCGTACATATAAAAAAATTCCGAGAGGCATTCCGTAAAAAAAAAAAAAAAAAAAAAAAAAAAAAAAAAAAAATCTCACATAAAAAAAAAAAAAAAAAAAAAAATCTGAGTTCGGCCAGCCAGGGTCAAGCAATCACTATTAAAAATTTCAGCTCAAGGTTTAACCTGGTACTACAAGATTTACCTTGGTACTACAGTAGCTTCAATTTGCTAAGGTTAAACCAAAATTTGATGCAACTCTAGCTGCAACCATGTGATGGTGAAACCACCATGATTTGGTTCTCCTTGTCAAAAAAAAACAACAAAAATCAACAACAACAACAAAAAAAAAAAAACACCAAATTGTGGCAAACATTTTCCCCATTATGGATCTAACTAATGCGGTGCAAGCGTTAGTGAAATAATGGTAAAAGGTGTCACCATTGCATGGTTGCAGCTACAGTGTACCATGCTTTGGTTCAAACTAGGACACAATTTTTAACAGTGAATGTTACATCGCATAGTAGGTGGCGATTCCATCTCTTAACCACAGAATCACAAATTTTACAGTTACTTAGCACTTTGCAATTGTTTTTGAATGAAGAACATATCCGATTAATCTGCCTCAATGACTCTATTTTATCTATTTACAGAAATCTTTTTATTAGTCTTTTAATAAAATAAGTTGTAATTTTAAAGAAAATTTCTGTAGTTTTAAAACACAGTATTTTTTTGTTACAGTTCTTTTTTCTTTTTCTGCAAGATTGTTTTACAATACAGCTTAAGTTGTTATTTAATGCTGGATTTGTAATATATGCAGAAATATTATCTACTATGAATAACTGGGAATCAACGTTGCATTAAGGGATATATATGCAGTTAATATAACAAATAATATTCATAACTCAATATACATGTTTAAAAACACTAAAAATTACCAGATGTGTAGAAAAGGAATGTAGAAAATACTAATTAAATAAATCTTAACATTTATGATGAAAAGCAATATATTAATGTTATCGGATATTTTAACCGATAGTATTTGTGAATATTAATTCTATAGCCAATACATGCCCAATATATATTTTAATACAGATGTTACTTAAACGTTCATTTCTGAAAAAAAAAAAAAAAAAAAAAAAAAAAAAAAAATCGTTGTTTTTGAAATAAATATCATGTCAAATAATATGGGTAGCAGTCTATAAAAGATTATTAAAGATTTCTTTTAAAAAAATAGTTACTTTTTATATAGGTTGAATGGATAGCTTGTTGCATATGTTCAAATCAGTTTCATGTGCTACATAAAAACATAATAAATTATAAACTTGTTTATTATTTTATCCAAATTTTAAATATATTAGACATTAAAAATGTTGCTCCGAAATTTTATCTATATTATTAATATGTTATTAAATATATGTTATTAACATATTAGAATATGAAAATTATTAATATGTTGTTAAATTGTAAGTTCAAGTTTTTTAATATATATATATTAATATATTTCTGCTTTTTATATAATGAAAGTGAATAGTAAAATCAAATTTTATTCAAAATTCCCTCTGAAAACCATAGTCATTACTTTAATGCTCTATTTAACATTCCGTTAAGTAAGAACTTCTAACATGATTATATTTAAACATATATGTGATTAAAGTTATTGAATTGTTCATGTATACACGTCTAAATTTTTTTTTTTTTCATTTCATTTACTCATCGATATATTTCCATAAACTTCGGATCGTATTTACTATGCTAATTCACAAAACTATCGATAAGGGAAATATATGAATAAATAACAATGATTGAACAAAAGAAAAAAAAAAAAAAACATATATGCATTGTTTACTCGGTGGAAAAAGAGAAAACTCAGAAAAAGTAAAAAAAAAAAAAAAAAAAAAGAAGGAAAATAAGATAAGATAAACAAGATAAGAAAAAATATAATGAAAAAAAAGTCGTTTTTTATTTTATTTATTTATTTATTTAATTTTTTAGATGTTTTTGAATATATTTTTTTTTCTATGGTGCATCTTTTTCTTCGAATCTCTATTCATTTTTTGTTACCTGAAACTATGAAAAAATAACAACGAAAGTAAATATTTGTCTTTTAAAGTAAATTGAATTTCTGAAGAAAACGATGGAAAAATAAAAATTGCATAAATGATAAATTCATTGTACGTTGTTCTAAATAACAATTGGTGGGAGTATTTTTCTTATAATAATTAAGGGATGGATTTAAAAAGGATTTTTAGATTTTAGTTTAAAGTAAGCAGTACGCGGTATGTAATAAAATAAAATAATATAATTACGTATACGCATAGTACTTATACAACCTTTATATATATATATATATATAGCTATGTGTTTGAATTTGAAAAAACAAAAACAAATGTAAGATTCTGTTTATTATATATGTAAACACAGTTTAGTTTAGTTCTACAGGCCTTATTTTAATCTATTCTTATATATAAAGGCATGAAGTAACTGTATTCCAATCCCTACCATCAGTTACTGTACTCATTTCGTATCGCTTTAGCATAGAACCCCCTGAAAGTTTTTACATTTTTACATTTTTTTTTCATCATTTTGGCGATGAATTAAAATGGATATCGCAATTGCATAAGTAAATATCCTACCAAAAAGAGATAGAGCTATTTCTTTGGCAAATTTAAAATTTCGATCATTTGTTTGTTATATTCACAAGATATAGCCAAAAAATATTAAGAAGCAATCACCAATACATATTCAAAAGATATCGCTAACAAAAAAAAATAAATAAATAAATAAATAAAATAAATAAAAATAAGAAGTCATCACCAATGTATGTCCATAAGATATCGCCAACAATTATTCAGAAGCAAACATCAATACTTATATCGTCTCCAAATATTAAGAATCTATCATCAATAATTATTCAGAAGATATTGCCAACAAATATTCAGAAGTCATCCAATTTATGAATGGTGATGATCTCGATTACCGATATCGGCAATCAGTTTTTACAATATAATCAAGGATGAATTTTTCACTTATCACTAGGTTTCGAAAAATGTAAACGTTTTTACAGATTTGAAAATATATATATATATATATATATATATATTGAGATAGTTTAAGAAATTAAGTTGAAATATCGGATATTGGCAGGCATATTGGCAATGTCAAGGTGTAATACAATAAATGGCGACAAAGCAAAATGGCTGTTTGAAATAAATAGTCCTGTCGTAGTATTAAAGCATTGTAATTATATGATTTTTATGTTTTTAATCTTTACGTACGTGACAACTATACCATGAAACGGTAATTAATACGCCAACCTGTGTATCAGGGTGTGGCGAAATATGTATATATATATATATATATATAGGGAAACGGCTACTGACCATCGTAACATAACAACATTTATTTAAAACAAAAAGGGGACATTACATAAACACTTAAATTGATGCATTTTACGAGCGGCAAACACCGTCTGTGTTTGACAGAACCGCTCCACGTCAACTCAATAATTATACTGAACTGGCGCGCGTAAGGTGCGTGCGCATATAATGAAAGGATGATACAAAACAGCGACGTAGTAATATCGTCATAACTACATAGCAGTGACGTCACACAATGGAAGTAATGGTAATAACTGAGAAATATAACCTCCCATATATATATATATATATATATATATGTGTGTGTGTGTGTGTGTGTATCTTTATCGTGAAAATATAGAAAATTGTAGTCTATATACCACAGCTGAATTTGAAAATTTTTCAAAGAGAAAAAATTATATAGAGTGAAATCATATTTTTCTTAAAAGTCTATACGTGACCTTATTTATTTATTTATTTATTTTTTAATAAAAGTGTTCGAAATTCTTTATGATTATACTTCTGCTCGGCAGATGTTAAAATTCTACTAATTTTAAAGACTATTATCTATTTTTTTTTTATTTTTATTTTTCAGAGTAACCCTATTCATTTGTTTTAAAGATTATGGAAAAGATAATTTGTTAATGCTTCTGCATGCACTGTAAAAAAATTTAATGAAACATATTCCTATTTCATGAGACATTTATTATGCTTATATTCTTATTGCAATATGTTAAATCGAATGTACCCTAACAAAAAAAATGCTCCAATAACATAACAATCATCGAATATAGAAACAGTGTAATTATTGCAAAAAAGTGTCGACACGTGCAGTTTGCTTTCAGATTAATTTAATAAACATAGAAATGTTCGCGATCGCAACAAAAAATATGATACGTAGCGGAAAAGTTTCAGTCACTTAACAGGTAGAACACTGAAAAGGGTTAACGTTTCACAAAGGTATCAAAAAGCATGCTGAAATGTGTTCAGATTATCAGAGATTGTGACCTTTTAGCAACATGAATGAAATATTCTGTGTTGTATGGGAATAATCTACAGTCATTCGCAAAAGTTTAAGACCAGTAGCTGATTTTCAGTATTTTAACACATTGCATCATTTGAACATATTATTGCGTCATCTCATGTGCTGTATGCATCAGACGCCTTCTGCTGCTATAAATAAAGGTGGCCGACACATTTATCGCCAGTTATTTATTGGATTTCTACGTAGACAGTGCTGTTGCGTAATTATTGTGATGCGTAAAAAACCTTCACTTACTGTTTCAAAATGATCAGAATTATTAACCCTGCAGAAAACTGGATTTTCTGAACGTCCAATACGTTCGAGGGTAAATGTGAGCAAGACAGCTGTGCATGAAGGTATTAGTAAATTTAAAATTTCGGGAAAAGTTGTGGACCTTAAAAGAAGCGGTCGCCCTAGGAAAACGAGCGCACGTGATGATCATGTGATAAGAAGGATGGCCGTACGAGATCCAAGAACCTTCTATAATACGATTAGACATTCACTGGCTGCAAATAGCACCAACGTGAGTTTGAATACTATTTCAAGACGTTTGGCCAAAAATTTTGGTTTATCATCCCATAAACTTGCAAAAAAACCTCGACTTACTCCAAGTAAGAAAGAGATCCGATTCTTAATGTCCACAATATTTCCCGAAATTTTAATTTTACTTATAACTTGATGCGCTGCTGTCTTTCTCACATTTACCCTGGAACTTATGTAACGTTCAGAAAATCCAATTTTATGAAGGGTCAATATTTCTGTCCTTTTTTTTTTTTTTTTTTTTTGTAACAGTAAGTGAAGTTTTTTTTTTCCTTACCCATTACAATAATTACACAACTGCACTGTTTACGTCAAAATCCAATAAACAACTGGCAATAAACGTGCCGGACACCTTTATGTATAGCAGTAGAATGCGTCCGATGCAATCAGCACATGAGATGGCGCAATAATCTGCGCAAAATGTGTTAAAATACTGAAAATCTGCTAATGGTCTTAAACATTTGAAAGTCACTGTAATGTAGTGGGATTAAAAATAACATTTTAAGGACTTGAAAACCTGTGTATTAACACATTGTGTAGTACACAAGTAATACAAGACAAGCTTACTTGTTTCCCGCAAACAATGTGTTAAAACATAATACTTATGGAATTTTTCTGTTTGTTAAAAAAAAAAAAAAAAAAAAAAATCTACTTGGATATACCTGATATTGACATACAAATAAAAATGTATAGTACAAAAATGCCCCAATATCACACGGTTAAGCCTCACAGCCTTTTCGGAATTTTTTGCTGTCAGGTTGCTCCTAGACATTCCATTTTGTTTGATATTTCTCTCCATTTTCCATTTTATTATCGCCTTATCATTTTATTGTCTGCTCTTTTTAACTTCTTTGGCATGTATTTGGTAGAATTTCCAAAATTGCCAGTCAATTGTTTATCCATCATGCGTCTAAATTCAAAAGGATCTCATTATTTTGAAAACACTTTGTGTATGACCCAAATAAAGAAAAAAAAAATAGAAAGGAAGAGATTATAATTTTTATTACACTTTGATATTTATTAACCCAGAAGTTAACAATAGTTTACAAATATTTAGCAGGGATGGGACAGATTCATACCTGTATTTCTTTAAGAAAATTATCTAGCTAATATACCGTTGATTTAACAAGTAGAAAATTTTGCTTCATTCATAGTAGTTCGTGGGGCAAGAGCTGCTATCGTCCAGGTTCGTTTGCCAAGTCACGTAATTAAGTGAATTTTTGCACATGGGTTTAACAAGGTATTTCTTTTAAAAATGTGTAATGTTCTCCAATAGGAATTTGCACATTAATTTTTAATTCTCATTTCTTTCTGTATGTCCGTCTGAGTGTGTGTCCATGCTCTAACTCCCGTGAATATGCATGTGATTTCTAGAAACTAATATATGTCATTCAAGTTCCCTATCGGATATTTCCTATTGGAAAGAGAGTAAATACTGCTAATGGTTTGTCTACAGGGACCCCTGAAAGTATTCCGAAGCATTACTTTCTATGAAAAGTATTACCATAAACCATATTTTAATGTCTTTACTTTACACAAATTTTAATAAAATTTAAATATGTTATTCAAGTTAATTATCGGATATTCACTTTTGAAAATGAAGTAAACACAACCACTGATTTGTATACAAGGACATCCGGAATTATTTCAAAGCAATGCGTTCTAGGAGAGGTATTCCTATAAAAAAACACAATTTTAATATCTTTATTTTGCACACACCTTAATGAAATTTAAATATGATATTTATAAGCACAAAAGAATGTTTTCTATATATTATAGTATGATTAGCATTAAAATTTACAGGTTCATAAAGAAATATTCAATTACATTAAAGGCTAATAATGGAACTTTGCTGCAACTGCATTTTCATTTACGTTAAGCGTTTTCAACACTTTCTAACAATTTTTAAATGTGAATATGATTTGAATTAATGTATCTCTATGTCTGAGTGTCCGTTTGTCTATCTGTCCATTTGACCGCCTCCTTATGCTATTCAAGTTCTCAATGCTCCCGAATTAAAATGGCATTAATAGGCTCTGTACAACTGGTTTCTGTAAATGGACAACTTAAAAATGCTACCGCACTGCGTTTTAAGAGTGATTTTTTTATTTTTTATCACATTTAAATAACTTTCTACCACAAAATTCATAATGAAATTGGCATTTATTATTAATATGCTAAAATAATGTTAGAAATAAAATATGATATGCTTAGATTTCAGATTTAAAAGGCTACACTAAAATATTCAGCGGTTTGTTACTTTTCGGCGCAGCCGTTTTGGCGCGGTCGTTTCGGCGCCGGCCGTTTCGGAGCCGGCGGTTTTGGCGCTAGCCATTTCGGCGCCAGATGTTTACATTCCGAACTTTTTGAGAGTAAGATTTTTTTTTTTTTTTCCGTAAAAATAATAAATAGTCGGGAATATTCAAGAATTTTATAACTGTTTATTATTATATGGATTAAAATAAACCCGCGAGTTAATCATTATTGACTTTGTTTAAGTGAAGGCAGTTTAACAATTGGTTAAGAATGCATACATTTTCTTTATCTTGTTTCTTGCTAAAGTTAATTTTTATTTTATCTCAGCAAGCTTTATTATATAAGAAATTTTAATACGCAAACTGTAAATAAAAATAAACAGAGATCTTTAATAATTAAATTTTTTTGTAACCAAAAAAAAAAAAAAAAAAAAAAAAAAAAGAAGAAGAAGATGAAGAATAGCAGTGATAACTTTAAGATAATGAAAACTTTATAGAAAGTTTTTTTTTTTTCTATAACTGGTGGAAATTTAAAAGTACAGGATATTTTCATCTGGCACTACTAAACGTAAATTGCTCATTTTTTTTTTTTTTGTACAGTTGATTTTTACTTATTTAGTGATTAATGAATCTAAGTCTACATTTTAACTGTGGGGAGTTACTAAGTTACAATAAATACAGTAAATAGTAAGCTGAGGGGGAAAAAATGGTATTAAAAATTAACAAGTTGTATGGAACTATTCTACTATGTGTAACAAGTTTCAGAAATTTAGAGCAATGCGAGCTTTAAGTAAGTTATTAAAAAAAATAAATAAATAAAGCAGGTGTGTATTTGCCGTGTAATGGTTTTTGCCGGTTTTTACTATCTTGGCCGAAACATGTTTTTCCCATAGTTTTTACCACCTTCAGAGAAAATAAAATTCCTATATTTTTTTTTTTTTTAATTATTTAATTATTTTTGTTTTTTAATTTACCCCAAAAACCTTCGGTACATATTTTAAAATTTTTAGTTCTCATTTTCCCAATATTATTTACTATGAAATTTCCATTCTTTCATCCATTTATAACAACAATATTTTGAAAATAAAAACAAATAAATAAATAAAGCAATGTTGACAACATGAAAATTGTTTTAAATTACATGATCAGTTTAACCCTTTATTAGTTACAAACATTTTTTTTTTCTGTCACTCAATAGTTGAAATAAAAGGCTAATGGGACATAATAAATAAATAAATAAGATTACTGAATAACCATAGAGTTAAAATATATACATATATAAAAAAATATATATTTAATTTATTATTATACTACTTAGTTTATATTATTTAATTATTATTATTTTATTAAATTTAATTATTTTTTAATTCCTACCTTCACCTACTATTGTTTTTATCAATTATTAAACAGATAAAATACTACACAGCTAAAGGATTAATGAACTAATGTTTTTAAAATACTTGCAATAGATATTATTTCATACTAAGAAATGAAACCCAAAAATATGGCTTCAATAAAAAGTATCATATTTAAGCAACCTCACTAAAAACAAGGTCAACTTTTCTTTCGTTGATAAAATTAGATAAATATTTTTCTCATCAAGGAATAAATTAACTGTGAAATTGAGATTTTTTTTTTTTTTTTTTTTTTTTTTACAACAAGCATACAACTTCTATAACTGACTGATATGTTATTAAATAAATTAACTAATTAATACTTCTTGTTACTAATATAAATTTTTATATCGCCCTAAGTATTGTGTACTTTTTTCTTCATGTTGCTATTAAAATTTGAGGCAAAATTCAAATACACCTTCTAAACAACAACAAATATGTTTTGAATGTCTTTGTGAAAATACAAATTAGATAAAAATAACTTAATTGTATGGTTTTTTTTTTTTTTTTTTTTTTTTTTTATACATAATTTTTTGCATAGATTTTCTTTCCAATCTGACAAACCATACTTTGAAAACATGTGTATATCAGTAATGAATAATCTAGTACCTACCACTCTACCGGTAAATGTGGGCAAATAGTAAATAATTTAAATTAGTTTTTTGTTCACGCATAAAAAATAAATAAATGAGAAATCATATCTATCATTAAATAAGTTTTAACCGAAAAGGCTGAGACGAAAGCCGCGGCCATTTCGTGAAGGACAGGCTGCGAGAAAACGGGGTCTCCGAAATGTATCTCGCGCCAAAACAGCCGCGCCGAAATGGGTTTCGCGCCGGTACGGCTGCACCAAAACGGCGGCGCCGAAACGGCCGCGCCGAAACGTCCCATTCCGAATATTCAGACACATTAAGGGCTGCAATTGAAAACTGTTGGAATTGCAATTACGTTTATGTTAAACTTTTTGACGTACTCCAACAATGTTTATGAGTAATTATGAATTTAGTTAGTCTACTGCCTTTCTCTACTTCTGTCTATCTGTTGTGTGTAACGCAAGCATCGAATATTGGAGATAAAACGATGCAGAGATTACGTATAGTTCGAAAGTATTAATAATCAACCACATGGTTTTGCTTATTTTTAAAAGTTGTATTTCCATATTGTTTGGAATATAAAAAAAATTTTATCGACAAGCAATGGTTACTTAATATTCTGTAGAAAACTATAAAGAAGGTATAACATTATTCTATTTTACTTGAGGGCCCAGTCGGTAGAACGCCGGGCTCGTAATTGAAAGATTGCGGGTTCGGTACTCGAGGCGACCAAAGGCCGCCGTGTAAACTAATGATGGCTGGTGCATGTGTAAAACCAGTCGTGACAGCAATGTCCTCAATGTTCCCATCCAAATTATACCTCTGGGCGTTACTGAAACGAGGGAGCCATCCTCTCAGTGTAGGATCAAAATTATGATGGTATGTCTCCGGACCACCTCACTGAGAAAAAATACATATACCGACTACCTCTAGAATGAATAACAAGCCATTTTCTAAATTCTTTAACAAGAAATACAGATTTCCGAGCTGTGCTCATAAGTCACGCCAATAAACTGAATAGACGAAATGATCGAGAATTTCTAGTCTACACATTTCTAGATAGTGAAACAATATTCTGAATATTTTGTATTGCGAGAAATTCTCGCTTGATTTTCTGGAATTGGTAATAAACCGAGATTATAGTTGCTGAAACCCGTCTCTTGTAGTCTCTTTTATTTTCAGATTTTTAAATAACTTTACGCAGCATAATATAGGCAAACGCTCTAGAATTCTAATAGGGGCTTCTAGAACTCGCTTTTAAAGGGGACTAGAATTTATAAGGATGAAATGGAACTATTTTTTCTAGAGCCACAATTTATATTCTAGATGGCAGTTACAGAATTTTTTCTCTGTGCTCTAGGGGTGAATTCCAGATCGTCACCACTGATCTATTGCGCAGCCCTAGTACGACGTAAACAACCCAATCAACCATCAATTTTACTTGGAACACACCATGCAATTAAAAGCGAAGTGGAAAATAAACGCTTTTTTAAATTAAATAAATACAGATAAATAATTTTTAATACATATTTATTTAAATACCAGGTTTTGTACCCGTTTTTCACAACGTTAATGGCTTTAGAAATTACGTCTTTTGAACGTTCTGAAAATTAATGTTCAAATCAGCGCACAAAAAATTATGCAAATTAAACGACATATATATATATATATATATATATATATATATATATATACATAAAATTATGATTGAAAATTTACGAATTGTATTTACTAACTATAATAATTCATTCTTTATTTTTATCAGCATAATAAGCTTGAATTAAGATATATAAATTTTTTATAAAGTACCACGAATAATAATTAGATTCCCTGGTAAAAAACGGGCACAACGGCTAGTATATAAATATTATGATGTCTTTTATTATTATTTTGTTATTTAAGAAATCAATGTTAATAGAATTACTCTTATTCAATTGCTTATATCTGCTGAACTTTTTGTTTGAAATATGCATCAATACATAGTCTTTTTTAAGAAAGTATTTTAGTAAACCTTAATTTAGTTTTAAAATAATCATTGTAGTGGAAAAAGTATGATTTTATTTGTTTTTAGATATTAATTAAATTTATGTTCTGGAGTATAATTTTATTGATTACATTACTTATACATATTAAGAAAAATGGGTTCTTACGAAAACTATCAAAATTAATTTTTTTATGGATTATATAACAATGCACTTAATTAGCATTACAGAAGTATACTTCTACAAAATAATAATAATAATAACAATAATAATAAATAGATAAATAAACGAAAAATAAAATAAATATAGTACGTAGATCATTGTATTTAGAGACAAACGGAAAACAAAAACGGAATTCAGTGCTTATTTAGTTTCAAAATAAATGTGCTTTAAAAATAAAAGCAGTTAATTTATTTAGTTGCATATGTAATTGGCATTCTTCTTAAGGGAACTTGGCACCTATAATGAACCGTAAAGTAGGTTTCATATTAAAGCTTACATTTCTGATTAATATTTATAAATTGAACTATATCAGTTTTTTTGAATAAAACATACATTCAGGCAGAATTTTTTATGGTTTTTGATATTCTTTTACAGAATTAATATCATTAAATCAGAGTTTGCATTTTTTCATAAATTCATGATCTTTAAAAAGTTATAAATTCTACATATATTTAAGAAATTACTTAATAAATTTTTGGAGTGCTTAACCTGCTTTAAAGAATTAGGGATAAGTTTACAAATTAAATAATTAGATTCTGAGGGAAAAAAATAAAAAGTGCCTGTCTATGTAAAAATAAAAAATAAACTATAATTTTTGCTATTTTTTTATGTTTAATATATTTTTTTTATTTTAAAGATATTGCAAAACCCATTCCTGATTCTTTTAGGTAAGTTCTGTTAAAAATTTGTATAAATATATATATATAAAGTCTTTTTTTAAATATCTGTAGAAATTTAAGCATTTTGAAGATCACGAATTCACGAAAAAGTGCAAACTGAGAAAACGCACGGACTATAGTGGTATGAGTTATATGCCAGAGTTCCATCCCTGTATTAAGTGAAAAATCTTATATGTGATATCACAAAGGTATTTCTTTAAGACCAAAATCGCATGATTTGGGCATGCGCGAAAGTTGTTACTTTCTTTAGAGGAAACCAGTGACCAATCGGGTTTTTCGGATACCGAGATTCAAGCGAAATCTGAAACCTGAACCCACGGACCAATCAGAATACGAATTTGACCCATGGCTTCTCCTGTGGCGTTCTCGAGATCATGGCTTACGGCTTACGGTGATCCGTGATTCTAATTTGTAAATATTGGGTTAGATTTTCACAATTTTCTACTTTTTAATAACAGCAACCCAAGCAGCACCGAAACGTTCTCTGAACGTTCAAAAATTGTTCTACAAACACGTTCTAAGAACGTTCACTTTGAACGTGTTATAGACGTCTATTTGTCCATCTTGAAGCCGTACAATAGTACGGTTCAGAGAACGTTCAATGAACGTGTAACTATCACCATCGGTGTTATAGAAACGTTCTGAGAACGTTCTACGTATACGGTCTCAGAACGTTCTAAACGTCTTTAGAACGTTTTCAAAACGTTATACACATTTTCAGAACGTTCTAGAAAACGTACTGTAAACGTTCTAAAATAGTGTAGAAAAAAAAAAAAAAAAAAAAAAAAAAAAAAAACTGTGACGTCATTATAAAAAAAAAACACCACAGTACGGGCGTTTAAAAGTAAAAAGTACATATTATTACTTACAAACTTTGAATAAACACCATAAAATGCAATAAACTCGCAACAATTGTTTCGGGTCGAAAATACACACGACCCTTCATCAGGCGAATAAAGTAAGCACGAGTGCTGCAGTCAAAGCGGCAACGCAATTGGTGCGTTGCCGCTTTGACTGCAGCACTCGTGCTTACTTTATTCCCCTGATGAAGGGTCGTTTGTTTTTTCGACCCGAAACAATTGTTGCGAGTTTATTTCATTTTATGGTGTTTATTCAAAGTCTGTAAGTAATAATTTTTACAACGCCAGTTTTGTGGTGCTTTTTTATTAAAAATTACATAGCTGATGATGCAACACATGAACAGGATTATAAACTACTTTTTTTTTATTATTCATATAATGTTTGAGAAATTTTAACATACTTACTATTCCTTTAATTTCAACGTAATATGCATCAAAAATTCGATATTATATGAGAGTTTTCCGAAAATAGTGCCATTACGTCTCTTTATCCCTTAAAAAATTTCTTAAATTTTTTAATTTTTTTTTTTTTTTTAATTTCTTTTTTTCCCCTGATTTGAAGATAATGAAGTTATAGTATTAATTACAAAACTTTGAATAAACGCCATAAAATGCAAGAACTCGAAACAATTGTTTCGGGTTAAAAGAAGACACAACCCTTCATCAGGCGAACAATGTAAGCGCGAGAGCTGCAAACAAGCACGTTGAGTGTGTTGAATGCGTTGCCGGTTTTTTTTTTTTTTTTTTTTTTTTTTGTAGCAGCTGCGAGTTCTTGCCTTTTATGGTGTTTATTAAAGTTTCGTTATTAATACTATAACGCCATTATCTTCAGATTAGGGGAAAAAAAGAATTTTTTTTTTTTTTTTTTAAATGCAAAAATTTAAGGAAATTTTTAAGGGATATAGTGTTGACTTTCACGTTATGACAATTTTTGGGAATTACTGTCGTAGAATATGGAATTTCTCATGCATATACGTCTAAATTAAGTATGTTCAAATTTCTCCAACATTATTTGAATTTAAAAAAAAGTAATTCATATCCCTGTTGCTGTGTTGTATCATTCTTCATCTGCTATGTACAACTAAACTCTTGAATTATTTTGCTTGTTTTAATCCTTGGGTTTCCGGATGCATCATCCTGTGAGTAATGTTTGTTTTTTATAGTTGTTTTCTGTTTGATTCTCTGTGTTCTTGAATTAATAGTTTATTCCAGGGGTGCAGAAAATGTTCAAACCTCGGAAATTTCCCCCAAACACAGTATAAATTTCCCTCAATAATGCAAAAATCTACTTTGCTATTCAAAGTCATTTGTTCTATGTAATAAATCTTTAAGAGAATAAACATACAGTGTAACATAAAAATGTCGCTGTTAGTGTATAAGCACTTCAAAGTAGCAAATTGTTATTTTTGATTTACATTTTTATTTTCTCTTAAAAAAATATTCAAAATTTCACCCGAACCTCGTTCGGACGTTCGGACATGTTCTGCACCCCTGGTTTATTCCACTTTATTCTTCATTTTTAACTTCAATTAATTTCTTGTACGATTGGGTGTCCGCTGGCATAGCTGCTAACGAACGAAATCGTACATTGGTGCTCAACGGTGAAAAAGGTCACCCCTGACGAGTTTTTTTTTTTTTTTTTTTTTCTTCTTTTTCACCGTTCTGAGCTTTTCCTTTAAAAAAAAAAATGCTGTTTTTTTTTTTTTTTTTTTTTTCCTTCTCGTTGCTTGTTTGTATCTTTTGATTTGAGTTTCATGTCGTTTTTACGCACCGGCAAAATTATTAAAATTGCAACGAATAATCTAGGAATAAATGTATGATTAGATTGAAGTTAAATAAAATAAAAATAAATAAACAAAAATAAATGTTTCAATAAATCACAATCAGTCTCCACATGTTATTTAAATTTGTTGTAATTTCCTTCTCATTGTTCTATGTGGTTTCAGTGATCTTATATCGGTTGCCTGGTTTTAACTACGATTAAAAATTCATTTATACATACATATATATATATATATTAATTTTTTTTAATACAGGGTACAAAGATAATCACGAGAATGTCTTTATCTCCGCAACTATTGGTCGCAAACATATAGTTTCAGTTACAAATTTTTTTTTATAAAAATATGAGCGGTATGACAAGTTTAAATTTAAAATATCTATTTTTTCAAAATTACAAAAACTAAATTTTTATACAGTTCCAGATCCCTATAGTGATATTTAAAAAAATTGACACTCATCCTAACAAAAAGTTTCATTTATATTCTCCCAAAATGGAACAAGATATTTAAAGTTTAGATTTTCTAACATATTTAGGCCTTCAATAAGGGATCGGTTTAAATATCGTATTTGGAATTTGTTTGCTTTTTCCCGGGCTTTATTAAAGAATTTTTCATTGTCTTTTTAATAAATCACGAGAAAATGCGAAATAATCCTAAATTTTGAAACTAACTATCTCAGACAATTTTGGGCGCACAAAAGTGAAACTTTTCGTGTTATATTTTTTAAGTTGAAAGTCAACTTTTACTATTAGCGTCCTGAAAACCGTATAAAAATTACCAATTTTTGTGATTTTGAATAAATTGATTTTTTTAATTTAAACATGTCATATAATGAATGCTTACATTTTTAAAAAAAATACATTTTGTAATTGGAGAACGTCTGAGACCAATTGTTGTGCAAATAAAGGCCTGCTCTCGACTTTGCACCCTGTATATTCTAAACATTTCTGGGTACTACTTTGTAAGTCCATGGATAGTTTAAAAATATATTTGAATGCTGAAGTTCATAGAAAGTTTTAATATTCCAACATAAAAAATATTTTCGAAAATTAATGTACCAATACACCGCTAAAATTATATGCAATTGAGTTTAGAATATATTGTTAATTTATAATAATAAGAAATTGAAACGAAAATTTAAAAATTAGTTAGAAGGAAGAAATTTTAAAAATTTCCAAATACTTAAATATAATTTTTTTAATCAAAATATTTAACATACTTCATATTTTTAAATTTCAGTGCATGTGTGTATTCATATTTTCAGTTTACAGCAGCAGTTTACAAAAATTATGTTTACAGATATTTAAACTTATTCCACATGGCAATGTAATTGGTAATCATTAAATGTTTAAATTTCTTTAAAATGAGTCAACGCAATTTTTACTCATTTTATGTAATTATGCTATCATGGCATATTAAATAATAAACAAACGTAATTATTATTATTTTTTTTAATAAAAAATATAGTAAGTATATTATTTATAATTAATATATCATTTCTTAGTATATCATTTATTTACTTATTAAATATATTATTTATTGTTTTGATAACGTTTTCCCTTTTCCGTTTTTATATTATGTTAGACATAAGTAAAAGGAAAGAAAGCCGTCCTCACCCAATCTCTGTCTATGATTATGCTAAAAACATAATTTTTACTTATTGGACGCCATTATTTTCTGGTTCAGAAGGTTAGTATAAAAAAAAAAAGAAAGAAAGAAAACATATAGAAATAGCTTTTGTATAAATACTTTATAAATAAAACTATTGTTCTTTCGTATATATATATATATATATATATATATATATATATATATAATTATATTTCACAACAATTTTATCGTGTTGTATCCATTAATATAAATAGTTTTTATTCCAGAGAATGCTTGAATTCCAAACTTTAAAAGTCAATTTTTAGCCATTTTCATGATATACAGACGAGTGGCAAAACAATGTGTAATTTTCCGATTTAGCCTTTTTGTCAAATACATAGAGAAATCTTGATAAAGTGCATAGAACTTCATGGGTATAAAAAACATGTTATTCCACATATATTTATGTAAAGATTTTGTCCAGAAAGAAAAGAAGGGATCTTAACGGGGGGGGGGGGGTGTAAATTTTTATTTATAAAAATTTGCACTTGAAATGCGTTGTAGCTGTAGCATTTATTCTTATGTGGCTTCTTTAATTTATGTGTATTCATAATTTTGTCAGTATCACGCGCATTCATTGAGAATATTTTTTTTTTTTTTTTTTTTTTTTTTTTTTTTTATCTTTATTGAAAATTTGCGAAACATTTTTTGCTTATATAACATAAAGGGTTTTCAGATCAATTTAATGCCATTTCTAGAAAATTTGACATAGTGCATTAGACATAACATAATACAAATATAATATAAAAATATTAATATAAGATGAAATATGAGTATTTTTTCTAAATAAGTTTTAACTTTGCATCCACAAATGGTGACAAAGTTTTTTTTTTTTTTTTTTTTTTTTTTTTTACAAAATTTATTATCCAAATACATAAATACTCTGAAAAAATAACCAAAGCAATATCAGGGAAATTTAGAAACATATCATCGATAGAATTAGTTAAATTTAAAGCAATATGAAAGAGAAGCGAACGATAAGTGGTTTTATAAAGATTTCAATTTAATTAACTTACAGTGTATTCCCAAGGACTTATTAAAAATAAAAATATGCATTACATACTTATACTTTTGCTTGTCTTTCATAGTGCTTAAATTTCAACTAATTCTGTTGACGATATCTTTTTGATTTTTCACAATGTTTGCATGAGTTCTATACATTTCACTAAATAATACCCAAAAATTTTTTTTCGTTAAATCTTGTGCATGCGCAGATAAATATCTTTTAGTAAAAATGCTCATTTTTTTGCATAAATTTAATGTTCTTAATCTCAGATTACAGAATGTTGTGTCTAATGTACTATGTCAAGTTTTCTAAAAATGACTTATAATAAATTAAAAACCGTGCTTATTATAAATAAAAAACACTTGAAAGTCTTTAATTTCGTTAAAGAAATTTTCTGTGATGGTGAATTATAAATGATAATTAAAAAGAGCGCCATAAAAACATGCTAAAACTACAATAAATTTCAAGCATTATTAATTACAAGATGGTGCCAAATATGTAAAAATATAATTTTATTAGTGGTTCTTTTCTTATCTTTGGGGTATTTTTTTTAAACATATGTGATATAACATGTTATTTACACCCACAAAGTATCCATCAAATGTTTCTCAAAATTTCCGACAAAATGTTTAAATTCGAAAGTATCGCTTTTTTTCTTATTTGGTCCCCCATCATCTGTGTACGTATATAAAGATGCACAATAATTATTCTGTGGAATACATATGTGCTTACACTTGTGTGTATTCAGACTAGCTTTATCTGAATTACTATTTGATTATTAATCATAAAATTGACAGATTCATTAATTACATACAGTACAATATACTCTTAATAAATATACGGCATTGCAGTTCTTAGATACTGTACAACGTATGTCTACTATGTACATATTTAATATTTATGAGTTTTGTACGTTATACACCAAAAATGATAAATTCGGAACAACAGTTTAAATTTTTCAAAAATATATATCTTAATAATGCGAAATGCATACGAAAATAAAACTTTAAAAGATTAAATTAAAACAATATTGTGCATTGTGATTTTACATAATGCCCAATGTTACATAATGTTTTTACGCAACCAGATACCAAAAAAAAAAAAAAAAAAAAAAAAAAAAAAGGATTATATTAACCAGAGTATTGTTTGTAACATTAATGTTCAGGTTCACTTAATTATATTTTTGTAGATCTCTATATAATTCAGATGAAAGAAAAATATAAAGCTACGCAGACTTATACATTTTTATTTATTTAAATTCGTTTAACCCATTCAAAGGCTTTGGAATACATTATATCAAACCTAATTTTAATTCCCAACTGTAAAAACTTGTCCAAGAATTTTTTTTACAAAGTTTTACTTTAATAATATAGAAGAAAAACTCCATTTTTCTTTTTAATCACTTATATTTGTTTGTACGTACTGGTGGCAGATAATTTTAAATGATCAAAATTATCTTGTCCCTCAAAGGGTTAAGTGAGAATACCTTTTACACATTTAACATAAATATATTTGGTTACAAGAAGAAATATTTTTAGGAATTTCTTTATTAGCTATATATTGAAGAATGTTAAATATTGAATATAGCAGACATATTTTCGTAATCAATTAATTAAAGAGGTATAATAAAAACGCTTTAAAGATTAAATTGAAATACATGTATGCAAACATTCAGATGCATTAAACTTGTCTATCAGAGTTGACTTAAGCAAATTATTACAGTAAAATTCACGTCTGAAAAAGATGCATTAAATCTGAAAATGGAATATGAGAAAAATAAAGGGAAAAAAATATGAAACTCTATTCCATATTTTGTGTTGTGATTTTATTCCAAACTTTATAACAATACTCTGTACTTTGAGAGTTTAAATTTGTAAATTTTTTACTTTTTTTTCTGATACAATATATATATATATATATATATATATATATATATAGTCGAATCTAATTAACGTAAACCGCTTATCGTGAATAGTTTCCACAATCCCCGCTAAAACAAAGGTCAGTTTCTCAGTTACTGACAATATAAACTACTGATAACATGAACAATTTTTTTTTATTCCCCATGAGATTCCCGTAAACGAGGTTCGACTGATATATATATATATATATATATTATATATAATGTATGTTGCTTGGTAAAAAATCAGTAAGTAAGCTAAAAAAAAAAAAAAAAAAATTCATCTAAATATCTCATGATAAAATGAGTATTTATCAACAACAGGTGGATCTGTTATTATTTAAGAACTACAATGTTAAAGTCAACTGTACCTCTTTAGATTTTGAAGCATGTATTTTACAGCCCCTGCTCTTTCCATTATATTACCATTTGATTTCGATGAATATAATAAAACGAAAAAGTACATTTTCCTTTAAAAAGAAATGAATGAATAAAAAAAAAAAAATTAATTTTAATTAAATTTTAATTTTAATAAGTTTAATCTTTTCAGCTATATACTACCATTGTTTCCAATAAATACTACAAATAAATAAATAAATAAATAATAAAGATTTCTCTTTTAAAGAAATTATTTAAAATAAACAAAAGTAAAAAGCTGTTATACTATGAAATTTATACATTATGCATAAACATAACGGTTATAAATAAGATTTTATTTAAATTTTAATGCACTTTTTTTTTCTTTTACTTCATTACCATTTGATATGAAGGTGACAAATAGGTTATAAATTGAAAATAAAAGAAACGCAATAGCTGTTTCAGGTCAAATTATCAGTCCGACTCTTCTTCAAGTGAAAAAAGAAAGCACCGAAATATTATTAAAGCAACTACGCATTCGTAAATTTTAAGTGAATTTCGGAGTAGTGCTGCTATCTATTAGTATTTTACAAGAAAGATATCTTACGAACTGCTATATAGTAAAACGCAACTCACAAATTATCTTAATTTCAAACTCTCTCTCTCTATATATATATGTATATTTTGTCAAAAATATAAAAACATGAAACTTAATACAATATTTTAAATATCTAAATGTAAAATAAACTTTTTTACTTTAAAAAATATACGAATTTAAAATGAATGTTGGATAAGAAATTAATAATCTCAAGAAATTCTGCCATAAAACGGAAATTTTAGAAACTGTTGTTATAAAAATTTCTTGTAAAATTTCTGTTTTTATTTCTTAATAAATTTCTGTTTTTAAACATGTTCTCTTAATATTAACCGTAACTGACTGTAAACATTTACAACATTAAATTAAATTAGCATTTTTATAAGCAGGCTTTTACTCACATGTCTTGAGAAAATCGATGTTATTGAATTTAAGAAAACTAATACATAATCTCTTTTTTAGCATTTATTACATGGATATTGAAACTGAAATATAATTTTCTGTCTGACCAGTAGAATCACACGTACATGGTCATAAACGGTTATAAAAATTAAAAGAATAAAATTCATAATATAAAAAAAAAAAAATTATCTACGTTATTTAATTTTTGAAAATTCTCCTTGATTTTGCACTAATATTGTTTATTAGTATAATCTGAATACATTTGTGCTTTACTTTGTGGATCGATTGATGAGTTAATTTTTATTTTTGTAATATTTTTAACTGTGGAATTTTCATGCAATTATTTTTTTTCTAATTCAAAAATTATATATATATATATATATATATATTTATAAATAAATCCACAAAATAAATGTACAGATGCATTTAGAGTATATTTATAAACTATAATAATATAAGATCGAAGTAAAAACTTAAGACTAAAGCATTTTAAACAATTTAAAAAAAGATTAAAATTTGTAATTTTAATTTTTTAAACTTTGGTAGTATTCAGGAAATTTTAATATATTTAATATTCATACATTTCAATGCATATACAGACACTGTGAAACATACGCTGTGAAACCGGTGTAAACTCCACATTTTTTAAATATGAATATTTTTGCTTAATTTTACCACATTTAGTTACATCTTTCATTATAAAAGTGAAAAACCTCTAATTATTGCATTAAAATCCCATAAATGGCCTTACATTGTTTTTTCAGAAAACTAAAACTTCTAAATAATTATAAAAATGAAACTTCTAAGTTATTTTTCTTATAATTTATAAATTCTTACTACTCTGATTTGTTTTAAACGCTAAAAATAGGTAATGCTTACAAAATCTTAAATTGTTTTCCTACATATAAATTTGCAAAAAGTTCGTTATTTCAAAATCTATTTAGAAGGAAACAATTCACTTTACATTGAACGACCCATTATATGCAATACAAACAATTGTAAGACAATAATTTCAAAGAAAGATTTTCAACGTCCACCATACCCTTATTAAGACTGACAAAATGACACAAGCACACATACCTTAAAATTAGATTTATAAGAAATTAATATATGTTTTTTTCTCTTGATGAGAAATTTAAATTATGTTTATTTTTTACACAAAAATCCCGCTTATTTATAACAGAAAAAATATTTGATGTCATAATACTATTATGTGACAAGTTTTGCTTGTAAAATTTATTCATTGGTAATACTAATATTCAAATGCTGTTAGAAAACAAATTAGTAGTTAGATTTACATTAACAGCATTTTTCAATTTCTCGAGATAAAAAAAAAAAAAAAAAAAACTTAAAAATAACAAGTCAAACTTTTTACCATCTGATTAATAATTATATACAAACTTTTATTATAAGTATGAATAAAGTATTAATAATGTATCAAAATATATGTATGTAAGATATATAAAGTAAATTCACTCTTACGTCTCTCTTTGATAATCAGAAAGTCATCAACATGAGAAAATTGATATGAAATCATTTGGTTTTCGCGGCTGAAAATTATGGAACTGGCAACCCTTGTTGGTAATTTGGCGGTCTAGTCAAATTTGGCAGCTTTCTATTTTGAGATAAAACAACACAAGTAGTCCTTTTCATTTTGTGGCATAGTCATTATTTAATTATTAGGGGTTAAAAAAACTATTTTTGTTTTATGTAGTTACTTTAATAAAAAATGCAGAACTCAACAATTGTATTAAAAAAATGTTATTTAAATATTATGTTACAGAGTTTGTATTTAACAATATTTTGTTAAATAGTTTATTTTTATGATGAGGCAAGATATAAAAATTCGTGGTGTATTTAAAATGTTGCATGCTTGTTTTATTGAATTACATAAAATGCCACTTCAAGGAAAGCTTATCTAACTAAACAGGATGATAATTACAAAATCAAGCTAGTACGTCGTGGCCATTACAAAACTGTATTTTATATTTTCTTAAACAAATCCACGTTGTTCAATTAAAAGTAGTTATTTCTGCATTTTACATTTATGAAAAAAATGAGAGAAAGGAAAAAAATATTATTTATTTATTTGTTTATATATATATATATATATATATATATATATATATATATAAATTCAATTATTTCAAATTATTACAGAAGCTTGATTCAACTATTCATTTTAAAAATTGTGAGCTATTTCAAAAAATATTAAAATCATTTTGCCGGCACGAAAGAGCGGTTGTGAATGATGCTACTCCATATACTGTCGGCAGAAATATTATTGAAGCTCTAGTAAATCAAAATATTTGCACCTAAACTGTTTTGTTGAGTAAATATTTATCGAGTCATAATCTTAGTCTTAAGCTGTTTATAAAAAAGTAGATTGATGATAAAAATTAGTGATCAAACTAATATCTATATAATATTTCTCTAACGTGGACCAATTTCAATTAATATTTTTTGAAATGATACGACAGTGGTAAAATTAATAAAATACGTGAGGATAAAAAATAGTATTTAAAAATGAACAATATTTAAGCACGCGGATTCAGTTCAATGATCTAATAAAGAAAACATGACGATATTTGTTTGAGGACATTATTTTATGAGAAATGTATTTTTGAAAGTTATTTCTGCAAAATCTTTGCAAGAGTCAGTATAAACCTAGCAATATTTCAAAGATATAAACAGAACATGATATATTATCATAAATTGGCTACAAAACGCAATCATAAAAAAATATTATCAATTTAAGTCTAGGATTTTTTTTTTTTCTTTTTTACAAAAAATTACGCTAAAATAAATAAAATGCCATTGCATACATTAAAATTTAAAAGGCGTCACAGGGGTCCTTTACTAAAACCGTACTGCCTGCGGAAGTATGAAAACTGAGTCATAAACCATGAATTTTATTTTGAAGCTTTTCTTTGAATAATTCTGGTTTCACTATTGCACAATATTTATTTGTATCTAATAATAATTTGGCTTCTGGTAAATTAAAATTTTAATTAAGGGGTGAAATTGATATAATATTTATAAGTTTCAAATTTTAAAGGTAAATAAGAAAAGAAATAAAGTGCGAAAATGCCGCACGGGTTTGCTAGTATATATGAAACGTGGATGTGTGCTTCAGTAATTTTTCTGCCGAATGTACAAAAAGTTTTTTTGAATAATTATCAGTATTGTGTATATATATATATATATATATATATATATATAATCATTTCACAACCATTAGTTAAAAATAATCTGTGTATTTTTATACTAAACGTTATTCTAGATGACTGCACGGATCGAAATTTTATCCTTTAAACCTTTAATTTAATCCTTTGCCGGTCCTATTGAATTTCCCTCTCCTTTTTTGAATGTTGCCAAATTTCAGGATTTTTTTTGTTCAATATCCACCAATAAATTTCTACTGCATCGGTTGTCTAATCACTTCGAAGTTTATTCGTCCATTATGTATATCAAATATCACTCCTCAAAATTATTGGTGTTCGTTAAATAAAAGAGTCCCTCAATTTGGCAATACTATGTATAGCGGTTTAGAGCACTAGGGCCGGCAAAGGGTTAATATAGGAGAAAATAAATAAATTAATAAATAAATAAAACATTTTTTTTAGCTGTTTTTAATTATTTCAACCTCAAGATTGGATCAAGCGTATGATTACCGTTTATTATTATTATTATTATTTTACTTACATCTGTCAAGAAGAAAGTATTGGATTCGTGAAAATTTCCGACTTTCGATTTTCGATAAATTCACACAGTTTGTGATTTTTGGAATATGATTCGACTATTGTTAGAAAATGTCTTTGTATGTGTGTCAGAAAGAAAATTTTGGACTCTGTTTCTCACGAGCCAGTGGACAGCATTTAACCAAACTTAATATTTGGCTAGACTTAAATTACTGCTAATTAGATTTTAATATGTGGCTTTCATAACATGTTGCTTCTATATTGCAATTCTACTGGACAGGCTCCATCTAATCATCTATAGTTATAAATACACTAAGCTTGTACATGTGATGGAAATCATGTAAATCTGTACTGATTTTATTTGGGTACAAAAAGCTAACAGACGACAATTTAATTTCGTTTCTGATAAGGTAAAACCTTGCTTCTCAGAGTAGGTAGTTCTTCTAAGGTATATATATTTCGTATGTTATTTATTGTTATTTAAATCCACCAAAATTGGTATATGATATTTATATTATTAAAATGTATGCTGATTCAATTCGGATGTAATCTATCCACAATGTGGCGTTGCTGTTAGTGTCTGGGATTTCCAGTTGCCTATACAGCAGCACCTATTGGTGAAAATTGTACGAAATTATATGTATAGAAAGTTAATTGTGAGAAGCTAAGTTTCTTGAAATTTTGTGCGAATAAATCGTTGGTGACGCTATTATATAGAATGGAATAAAAAAAAAACTTTTAAAGCCGTCACAGTATAACTAGTTTTTTTTTTTTTTTTTTTTTTTTTACTAATGCGCAAGATATTTATATTTTTATTGAAATATTACAGAAATTGCTACATTTTTACTATATTTAGTAATAAACAAAAAAGAAAAATCATGCGGACCACTTAGTTTATAAAACACCTGCACCCTACACCTAAACATACACTTTTGTACGTTTAAAATTTTAGTGAGTCCCCATATCAAACCGCTTACGGTATACACATACTTTCAATAAAAAATGAGCACGGTTACGATGTAACTGAGGAATTATAAAATATATTTTTGAAATTAGAGAACGAATAGACAGACAATGGTGTTGACAAACTTAAATTTTAAGCATATTTTTAACTCGTTGGAAAGTTGAAAACGTTTAACAAAATTTAAAACACACTTCGATCAATTTTCGCTTATTATCCTCTAATATATCTAAATATTTCTATATGGCCTTATGAATCATAAGCTAACAATAAAATATTTTATAGGAAACATGTTTTATGTGCATACGAACAGTATTTCATAATTTTATTACGTTTCGTGTAGCATATCTAAGTATGCTTTAAATAAACATTAGCAGGCTTTGCCCGCTTTGCTGCATAGTATATTTAAATAAATTCTCAAAATTCCATGTCATTATTAACAAAATCTCAAAAGAAAAAAAAAATCGCTGAAATCAATCGAAACTTGAGTTGATGTTCCAGCTGCGTTTGGTAATGGTTCTTCCGCTCGCAACATGATTAGTCTGGGTTTCCATTGCTTTCGGCAGCGTCTTACCCACTTTTTACTCTCCCTCTTCGGCGGGTAAGTTAGAAGTTTCGCGAAATACCACCGAAGTGCCTATTACATACACTCAATCAATACCCACCAACCAAAATTCGCCATTCCAAGATAATTTGAAGCAAAATTTTGGATTTTATAATGTGTGAAATTTGAAGGTATCGCTATTTTTTTTAATAACGACCGTCATCATGAATGTAGACCATCAATTAAATCTCTTCTTTCATTTGACAGACACATCACTTCTCAACCCAAATAAATAAATAGATAAAAATAAAATAAAAATTACTACTTAATTATGCATTATCAGTATTTAAAAAAGACTGTTTTTATTTAAATATTAATAATAATTTCGTGGGACACTCACATGGCTGTCTCTTACTCTTACCTAGCATTTGAATACTATAAATGCAGATTGCAGATTAAAGTGTAAGATAACAAATACTATATATAAATCTACGTTTTAAAAATTTCAAACTAGTTTTAGGAACAGATATTATTTGACGAATAACTCTCTCAATGAGGAGGGGGGGGGGGGGACCCCGTTTAAATATATTGCATAATGCCTACTATAAAAAATTCTTGGCTATTATTAAATTTAAAAGTTCATTCCAAATTTTTCAGTCAACTTTCTTTCTCACCACTCTTTCAAGCTTATTAATCTTGAACAAACATTTTTAGCAACCTCAAAATAAACTTCAAAATACAAAATTTGAATTATCTGCAAATATTTGTTTTAAAATTAGCTGATAACAGGCATACACAAAGATTAACCATTAAAAATTTGATTTTAGTATTCAGGGAACCTCAAAACGTGTAATTATAGGGGAAAAAAAGCGTTAAAATTTCCACTTAAAAAATTTCTTTGTTTACTCTGTAGGTTTGAAGTATTAATTATCATTCCTAGGTAGCCCTGTAGATGAATGGGGAATGATTTTCATGCCATATTTTACACTAAACATACTTTTATGCATATAAAAAAATATATGTTAACTTATTTTTGTTTAGTACAGGCTACAGATATTAAACTGTAAATAGCAAAAAAATTTCGCTCACATACCTAATGTATTTGAATTATCTTGGACGTCCCTGTACACGAAGCATTTGCTTGATCTCAAGGAAAAGCTAAGTGCAGCATCCCCTTACATGATTCAAATGTAGAATACTAAGTTTTCATATTCTGGAATTATTTGTTTTTGAAATGTGCTGATAACTGGCATACACGTACAGGCATACACAAAGACACACACACACACACACAGATCAAATACAAAAACCTGATTTTTGGATTCAGGGGACCTCAAAATGTGCAAAAATATTGCAAAAAATCAGTTTCAAAATTTGACCCAAAAACAATACTTTCGGGTCAAATTTTGGATTTTTCTTATCCATATCTGTGGATGAGAGAAAGAAAAGAAAGAAAAATATAAGCAATAATTAAAGAGAGGAAAAAAATAGCCAAATTAGCGATAAAACTGCCAAACCGTTTGACTTTCTGTAATAGCAGATGCTTGCTTATCGTTAAGTTAAAGCGCGAAAATTTTTGTCACATTCTTCAATTATGTTGATGCTATGCAGACCGAACCTTGTGCAGTTTGCTGATCAAGCAGTAGATTATTTATTCAATAACATCCTTGATTAGCAGATTTTCATGACAGAAGACAATCATTTTTATGCTATGTAGAAGATCTTAGAAAATTTATTTTTCTAAGGGTTTATTATTATTATGACAAATGAAAAAAAAAAAAAAAAAAAAAAAAAAAACGGTAAATTTGTTTTAAATTATCAGAAAACGATGGTTCAATTATTCGTTTTAAAGGTGATATCGAATTCTTTTGAAAGATAATCATTGTGAAAATTTTTATCCACCTCTCCCCCATCCCCGTATACTTATTCCCAGGGGAAAAAACAATGTCCTATGAATAATAATAATAATAAAAAAACTGTTTGACTATTACTCGTTATACAGCCAAATTGAATCAATAATGTATATCAAATGTATGTCACACAGAAGGTTTGGTGAGTATATATATTACAGAAGCTGATAGATAGCCTTTCTGTGAATGGAAAATATTGGAACGTGGCAGTGCCACCTGTCGTCCAATATGCACCCAAAGGCAATCTGTAGAGTTTTACGTAATATTAATTTCACGTACCAAATTTACAACATTTATAAATCACAGAAGTTGAGATTTTTCGTTTCCGTTATGAGATTACATTGCAACATAGCACCTGTTGGCCGATGTGCATCCAAAATGGACCAGTAAAGCTTTACATAAAATCGATTTCACTTATAACTTCAGTGTATCACAAAATTTAAGTGTTAAATCACAAGAGTTAAAATATTGCCTTTCCGTTAAAATGATTAAATTGCAGATTACAACGCCACCTGTTGGACAATGTATACATCCAAATTGTATTAGCAGAGGTTATCATGATATATACCAATATATTAAGTTTAATGCATTTGTACACTATAGAAGCTGAGATATAGCCGTCCCATAAATGGAGGGTTTCATTACATAGCACCGCAATCTATCGGACGATATATCCTAAATGAAATTTAAATAACCTCCAATTTAGGGCAAGATCTAATTATGTAACAAGTTTGGTTGAATTCCATACATTGATTCATGAAATACAAAATTCACAAAATTTTTCCATGAGTTTAAAATTTTGTAATTTTTTTTCACCTCACCGCTACTGATTCTTGAAAAGCATTCTTTACTGACGTGCTAACAAAACGTTAAACTGAAAATGTAAAAAATGCTCTATTCTCTATCAAGCTAAAAATTATAAATTTCGAATAACTTACGAAGGTTTTAAATTAGAATGTTACAAATCTCTCAATAGGATTCTTATCAATATCATAAGCGATATTTTAAAACTGGTCCGATCTCTCTGCAATCATTTGTTCTTGAGATATCGTGTACATGGACTAACGGGCTATCACGCTAATAGGTGCCGATACCATACCAACCTTTTGACTTCCGGATTCCTCACGCCAGAAAACGTGTAAAAAAATCAAAAACTGAAGTCAAAAATTTTCATGATTAACCTAGTTTCTCAACCAATAGTACTAAAAAGTCATTTTGTCATATTCGTTATAATTACACTGTTACAGAACGTGTTATGACGGTGTTACACTTGAACGTTCTATATAGAACTAGAATTGTACGTTTTATAGATGGTACAAATCAAACATTTTCAGAACGTTCTAAATAATACCATTTCTGAACGTGTTTTAGAACGTTCTTTTGACACGAAACACGGTGTTTGAACTATTGAAACCGTTATTAGACGTTCACAGAACGTTCCTGTGCTACTTGGGAAGGTGTGTATGCATTATATATATATATTTGTTATTATCTTATTTCTTTTACTTAGTTAAAGTTTCTACTTTGAATACTAGAGTATTGTAATAGTAATGAGAGATACAGTGTTCCTTTTCTGTTAACATTTGTATACGTTTATATGAAATGTAACTGTTGTGTGCGTATAGTATTTTCAAAATGTTACATTATTTACAATTTTCGCGAGATTGAACCTGACGAAAATTGCATCGAGCTTTATCAATATTTCTATATTGCACCAAATATAAGTATTTTTATTTTGTGTGCTTATAGCATATTCAAAATGTTAGATTATTTACAACTTGCACAAGATCGCACCTGATGAAGATTGCGTCGAGCTTTATCAATATTTCTATATTGCACCGAAGATAAGTATTTTTATTAATAGTTACTACCATTATTTATTTCGTTTATTTTTGAATTTTTATTATAATAGTATGAATAAATTTAATCTAAAGTGGTTATTTTGTGTTTATATACGTAATGGATTACTTTTAGCGTACGAATTCTTTTTCTATTCTAATAATGATAATGCACAAAACAATTTCCATCAAGAACAATCTCACGAATTTTGTAAGCATATATAATTTTTGAATATATTAAATAAGATATATATGCAATAAAAATAAAATGTAAACAGTAGCATTTTAAATTAACACATAAAATGCAGAAAAAAAAATAAAAGTAGAGTTTCCAGTGCTATATACACAACACTCTAGAACTTATACAAAAGCGTGAACTTTACACATAGAGCAGTGATGCCAGATTGGGGATTTTGTCCCTATTTTGGGGATTTTTTAGGCTTCTGGGGACAATTTTGGGGACCAAATGTTCGTGGGGACTTTTTAAGGGAATTCTAAAACTTTTGGGGTCAAATCTGGGGAGTTCAGTTTTCTGTCAATGTTGGCAACGTAATGATTTATCCCTACGACTAGAGACTTTCAATAGCATTATTGTTATTTGGGGATCTTTTTCAAAAATTGCTTTCATTTGGGGAAAAATCTGAGCTTAAATCATAAAAAAAATCTGCTTGATATATATATATATATGTAATATATATATACATATACATATATATATATATATATATATATATATATATATATATTTATTTATTTATTTATTAGTGCTAGAGGCCTATTTCAGTCGGTACAGTTGTCGAATTTGTATAGGTCACTCTTAATTAGTGCTAGAGGCCTATTTCAGTCGGTACAGTTGTCGAATTTGTATAGGTCACTCTTAATTAGTGCTAGAGGCCCATTTCAGTCGGTACAGTTGTCGAATTTGTATAGGTCACTCTTAATTAGTGCTAGAGGCCTATTTCAGTCGGTTTATTGAATGGGGTTTTATTGAATGAAGTCCCCCCAAGGCCCAACTTTGACATGAGTTCCCCCCCAAGGTACCCCTATTTCAGTCGGTACAGCGTTGTCGAATTTTTATAATACACTCTTAATAGTGCTAAGCGCCTATTTCAGTCGGTTTATTGAATGGGGTTTTATTGAATGAAGTCCCCCCAAGGCACAACTTTGACATGAGTGCCCCCCAGGCCCAACTTTGACATGAGCCCCCCCCAAGGTACCCCTATTTCAGTCGGTACAGCGTTGTCGAATTTTTATAATACACTCTTAATAGTGCTAAGGGCCTATCCCAGTCGGTTTATTGAATGGGGATTTATTGAATGAAGTCCCCCCAAGCCACAACTTTGACATGAGTCCCCCCAAGCCACAACTTTGACATGAGTCCCCCCCAGGCCCAACTTTGACATGAATCCCCCCCAAGGTACAACTTTGACATGAGTCCCCCCAAGGCCCAACTTTGACATGAGTCCCCCCCCCAGGCCCAACTTTGACACGAGTCCCCCGAAGGCCCAACTTTGACATGAGTCCCCCCCAAGGTACAACTTTGACATGAGTCCCCCACAAAAGGCACACCTTTGACACGAGTCCCCTCAAGGCCCAACTTTGACATGAGTCCCCCCCCATGCCCAACTTTGACATGAATCCCCCCAAGGCCCAACTTTGACATGAGTCCCCCCCAAGGTACAACTTTGACATGAGTCCCCCCCCAAGGCACACCTTTGACATGAGTCCCCCCCAAGGCACACCTCCCCCTCATTGGGAAAAAGAGGAAAAACGTTGTTTTGCGGCTATAAGACAGTTTGGACTTCCAACGTTATTTGTTACAATATCTGCAGCTGAAACACATTGGTTTGATTTAATGAAAACTTTATCATGGAATTTAGATCGTCACGAATTAACTAAAGAAGAATTTGTCGATATTAACAAGTTTACCAGTAGGCCTCTGGCACTAAATTAAAATCTGTCAATGTCAGATTTTCATGTTTTAAATTATGAAATAATGTCGTGTCTGTATAATTTTTTTTTTTTTTTTTTTTTTATTTGTTTTTTTCTTCATTTTTTAAAATATATACATTTACTAGTTTTTTCTTTTTTCTTTTTTTGAAAAAAATCTTATTTTCCCTTTTTAGTAGAAATCAAGTTGGGGTTCGGGAAAAAAAATATATATATATATTTGGAGAAATTTGAAGACCTGTTTGGGGAAATAATTTTCGACTATCTGGCATCACGGACATAGAGTAAAAATAATGCATATGCACCTTATTGTGTTTGAAAATAGCATACTATAAACTTATGGGTTGTTCGCACAAGGAAAAAAATTTGAGCTGGATTTTCCCATTCCAACAACAACAAAAAAATATTAAGTGAGATATTTGAAATTTAAGTGAGAAATTACATAATTTACTTTTTACAAATTTCTTTTTAGACAAATACATTTGCAAATTAAACAATTAAAAAAAAGTCAAATGTTAAAAATGGAAATGTATTTAATTTCTTTCCCTTTTTGACTAAGGACAGGTACTTCTTCAATATTCAGGATCTAAATTTTCATCAGAAATGCAGAAAGAATTGCTCATGCTATTATTTAATCTGTTTTAAAATTTATTTTCAATTTTATTTTGAGCACTCAAAGAATGCAGTAACTGGAATAACCTAAATTATTTAATGTATAATCTTGCAACTTTTAACCTTCACACTTCGTAGTTGTTTGTTATCATAATACACACTTCATTTATCCTCTTAACAAGTATTTATAATTAAGAAGTATTTTGAAATAATTACATAGTATTTATTTATTTATTTTTTAACCAAGAAATTTTATAGAAGTATAGAAAAAAGATCACTACAGGCTTCAAAGCAATTAATATATTACCAAACTGAACTAAAAAAATGAAGAAATACTCATAGAACAATGTGAAAAAATTAGGGGGAAATCCCCCTTATGATATATTTTTGAGTGAGACTTTTCAAAATATTCAAAAATTCTCGCAATCCCGCCCTCTAATGGGAACCTTGAATTAACTGCGCTTATCTGTACATCATTTAAATACTTTATTTTATATTAAATCCTGAAAAATAATTCAATGGAAAGTAATTCAAATGTGATAGATACTTACGAATGTTAGCATAATTATTTGTGAACCAAAAATGGCTCTCAGTATAGAGAGTTAGGTACCAAACAAATAGAGAGAATTTTCCAATCCTTATTATATATTCAGTCCAGATTTATGAATATTTAAAGTACAACCATAATTTGAAAAAAACCTAAATTTACAGAAGTCATGTCAGTGAGTACAAAAGAAAGAGCGTTTGAATTATATTTTACAGAAATAAAAATATTAAATGTAAAATTAATGATAAATTTGGGATGTTGCATTATGCCATAGGCTGATGTATCATTGAGTTATTTTGAGTTAAAAATTTTTTAAATACTATATTTGCCTTGAAATTGCTGTCATTTTTGTACGACCACCCTCCACCCCTCTAAAAATAATATGTAAACCCTTTTTTACATTCATTATAAACAGAACTTAATTTAGTATAACAGGACTTATTTTAATCTATTTTTCCATATAAAAGCATGCAGTTACTGTATCTCATTCCCTAGCATCGGTTACTGTATTCATTTCTTGAAATTACATTGGTATAGCTTTAGTTTAGGGACTCTTCAGCAGCTATTTATCGTCATTTCAGTAATGAATAAAAATGGCTAACGAAATTGCGTAAATGAAAAGCCTTGGCAATAAACTTCGAAATAATTCAGTGCCAAATCTAAAATTTTGCAAAGAGATTTTATATTGAAGCTGTTCTATTTCTTTAGCACTATTTTTCTCAATTATATATATATATATTATTATTAAGCAAGCTTAAAATTTGTGGTACATATTTAACATATTAATTATGGAAGTAGAGAGTTGAAAATGGTATCATTCGACAGATATGGTTAGCCAGATGTGGAGAAAACAAAAAATATTTTCTTACGATGTCAATAAAATATTTAAAAATACTTTTATTTTTTATGCATTTCCCCCCATTTTTCACTTTCAAACACGTATTCATTTGCATTAAAAAATACCTAAAAATAGAAAGTTGTTAAATCTGGCAATTTCTTAAAACTCAAATCATACTATAGACCAAAGCGCATACAAAATTAAGCGGCTCAACATAACACAAAATAATGTCCGCATACAGCAGCGCAAATTGCTATTAACGATCGGGCGGCATTTAAAAACAAGCGTTGGAAAGTATTACGAGTAGTGAAAATATTCAACGAAAATGACTACCACATTCGCAGACCTCGCAGCGCTTCTATATTTCCTGTACTTCCTATATATTAATGAAACCTCCTATTTTTCATATATTTTTTAATTTTTGCTCAATATTTTAGTTTTGACTACTTCCGAATGTCTGAATGCGCAGTATCTATACATTAATTTGAAACGTGTTTTGTCTGTATCCACTAAATTGAGAGAAAAGCTAAGTGCAAAAATTTGGTTGAGGTGTCTAAAAAAAGTTCCTGGTCTGTAGATGTATCATCAAAAGAGAAAAATAAAAAAAGTCATACGGTTCCCCCTCCCTCCCCCTCCCTGGGGGGAGGGGGACAGCAGTTAAAAACTTCCTTGCGAGCTTAACTCAGCTCCAGATTTTTTCACCGTGAAGAAGTTGTACATGGGGGGACTAGACTCGAATACTAAAAAATCAATTTCTGCTATTTTGGAATTTTCGATTTTAAAGGGGGAAAGTAGATTAGAGGGGGGGGAGGGGGAAGTTAGTTTGAGAGGGAAATCCATTGTAGACCCACACTTGTAGCACCTCATTTTAAATGTATTGAAATTTCATGTAGATTGGGGATGTTTGTGTACAATATGGTGTGCCCCTGGTGGTGAAAAATTGAACTAGGTGATTTTGTAGTAGATCCTATCATGTTATACCCTATTTTAAAGGTCTTAGTATTTCCTGACCGTTGGACTGTTTCCCGAGCACAGTGTGTTCGTACAGAACACACTGTGCCCCTGGCGGTGGAAAGTGCAACTAAAGGATTTTGCTGTTGATAAAACCATGTGACACCTTATTTGAAAAGTCTTGGAAATTCAAGTCAACTGGTGATGTTCGTATACAACATAATACGCCCCCTGGTGGAGGAAAGTTAATTTTGTGTAGCATATTTTGTGTAGCTGCTATATGGTGCCGCAGCCGCAGCCACAGGCAACGGAAACAAGAGTCAAAGGTTCGTTCGGTTCAAGGTTAATTTTTGAGAATTTTTTAATGTTATTAGCGGCCCGCATATACACTGCAGCAGGCACCGTGGTCACGAGCCCGAGTTCCGTTCGGTTTGAGTTTTTTTTTTTTTTTTTGTTACAGATCATTATTTTTTTCGCGATGCTTTTATTTAAAAATAGAAATTCAAACAAAATCGAGTTAAAGATATGAAATCATGCAAATTTAAGTTTATTATCATAGGCCCGGACAACGCCGGTTGGGTTCGTTCGGTTCCATGTTAATTTTTGGGAATTTTTTCATGTTAGAAGCGGCCAGTGTATGCACTGCCGCAGACACCGGGGTCACAAGGCAGAGTATTGTTCGGTTCGAGGTAATTTTTTTTTTTGTTACAGCTGATTATTCTTTTCGTGATGCTTTCATTTAAAAACAGAAATTCAAACAAAATAGAGTTAAAGATATGAAATCATACAAATTTAAGATTAATTTCTATTTATAAGCATTTTTCCGAATTTCTTTTTGTAAGTGAAATGTCGTAAATTTCATTAGATGTTTTAACTTGAAATACATTTAAATAATGATGCAACAATTTTTGAAACATTACAGTCAATAAAGTGACCGTCGAAATCGACGGGTTCCAGCTAGTCAGAATTAAACGAAATCAAATTTGTTTTTATAAGATTTAATATATATTCTTACCATTGAATAAAAGTATAGAAAAAAAAAAAAAAAAAAAAAAAAAAAACTTACTAATATTAAATACTTTAAAACTATAGTACCACTAAATATAATCGATAGTTATTTTTTTTTTTTTTTTTATGAATAATAAATCGCATTTTTAACTATTTTATGTTCCTCTTCAATTATGCATTATAAAATCCAATGTGAGCATTAATGATCAAATTCATTTATCACACTTTCTGAAATACGTTCTTTAAATACATATTATTTTCTGTAAATGGTATTATTTTAGAACAGTTTATCTTTGGGTACTGAAATATCATTCTTACATAAAAGATATTCCTTATCTATATATCTTTTCAGTAAATAAATACAACATACGTATATTTATAAAGCATACATAAAAGAAAGGATCTGCTTTTCTTTCACTTCATCATTTAAGCATCACTGCTAAAGCTAGCAGACGTCTTTTGCTACAAATGGCATATGCTAGAAAACGTGATAAGTTTTATTGTCGTATTTGCTATCAAATGCACCATAAACTGTGAGAAATTTTGTCACAAATATAATATAGCAGGCAAAAATAATGAAAAGCCTTATGTTGAGCATTATCTAGAAATATTTTTAAAGATAAAGAGTTGTGAATACGATTCCAATTTCAGAAAGGAAAATTATATATTTTATTTATGTAATGACTAAATAAATACTTAATTTAGGTTTTGTTTGTAAATTAATATTTAGCTTTTAGGCGGAAATTGCTTAATTTTTTTTTCTTCTGGTGTTTTTAGATAATTCGTAAACATACACACACACACACACACACACACATATATATATTAGGGTGCTCCTTATTTTAAATTTCAATTAATTTTAAAGCATGCCTTTATTTATTTATTTATTTATTTATTTTTTAATGAAAAAAAAAAAAAAGTACTGCTGGATGTGTGCCATTTTTATTGTCACACTTTATGTTAAACCCTGGTTGTAATTTGATTCTCCATTAAAATCATTTTAAAATGCCTTATTCTTCCTAAGGCTATGGATGTATATAAAAATGTTGACGAAATGTCCTCAAAAACAGGCTGAAAGTAATTTAATCAGCAATCATGATATTTAACTAATGAAATAGATGTATTGTCGAATTGGTTAGTCAAGAAACGAAAGTAATAATAGTGTCGAATATGAACAAAGAAAATAGTCTGAATTTTGAGAAAAAGTACAATCCATCAAACGAAAAACTTATCAGCTCATTGAATGATGAGTATCTTATAATATTAAAAGAAATAATAAACCCTTACAAATTATAAGATTACTATTGTTTTTTCTTTCAATTTCAGAAAAGACTGCTGATGATTTTATATAGATCAAAAGTAAAAATTTTTACTCTCGTCTCAAAATTAACAGTAATTTTCCAAATGAATCCAATTTTATGGGGGGGAAAAACCGCATTTTTAGAAACCAAAACTACTATATCATAAATAAAAGTAAAGAACAATACAACTGATAAATCTGTAATATTTACGTAACACTTTCGTGGCTTGCTTGTAATAAAAGATGAATAAATGTAATATTTATTAAGTTGTGTACAAGAAAAAATAGAAAATACCCCGATTGATAAAGAATACATCGAAACAAAAAATACACTATGTTAGTACTTTGTTTTATGTATATCTTTTATAAATTTCTTACTTAATTACGTTTTGCTTATTTTCTTCTGAAATTATTTAAAACTTACGAATTTACCTTAACCATTCAGTAGTAATTTTCACATAACACGTGGAAACAAATATATTAGGATTTTCTCGCTCATTCGGCATGGTTGACATTATACTAAGGAACTTATATTTTTCTAATATATGTTTAGGGTCTAATAAAAACAATATACAGGATATGTGAATTGAATTTCTAAAAAAAAATTGCCCTATATAAGGGGCATCCTAACAAGTATCAGAGTTTCTCCCAGATAAAAAAAAAATACTGAATGCTGCAAATAGAAAGGGTACGTTTTGGATTCTTAAGGGCAGTTTTGGATTCTTAAGGGCATATTTAACTTTAAAAATCCAAACAATATGTCTTCAGTTTAAAGTTCTGTTTTCTACAAAAGGGCACGAGCATTTTTTTTTAGATGAGGGGCAAGATGTGCACGTTCCTTTTTTTTTTTTTCAATCACAGGCAATGCAGGACACAGCAACATCCAGAAACTATCTGGGAAAACTCTGTAACTCTGTATATATATATACATATGACATGGCCTAAAATGTTAACTTGCGATACTTACGTAATAAATAGTAGCTGGTATTAGCTGTCAATACTTTTTTATATTTAAGCGTTTTCTCTTAACAAGTTTACTTTCCTTGTATATTGAACAGATATATTAGATGAAAACTAAATTGTAACTAAAATGCAGATTGATTCGAAATTTTGTAGATAGAAATTTCTGAGCATGCGCTGAAGGATTCTTATATATATAAAAAAAAAAAATCCACTAGGAGGCGAACTGCTGTCAAATTGATTGAAATCAATATGTAATAAAGAAATGAGGTCTATTTTAACATTTTCAAACGTAACGACATTTAAAACTGTTCCTTTCACATTTTGAAGCATTATGACAGTAAAAAGAACGATAATTGTTTCATTCTAAGTGAAGAAGAAAGCAATCAGTTTTGCTTAAGCAGATGGATTCAACGTAAGTTCCGGGTATAAAAGATGGAGTGAGTACCATTCTTTCAATTACGATGGATTTTAGTTTACCAGACGTTGTGGTAAGCTTAAAATGTTTGGCGAAAATTTGGTTAACGTGAAAGGCAATGTGCGACATACAGCTCTGCTGTGATCAGCTGTTGATATTACATTGTTCATCGGCTGAACCGAGATAAATGATTGGACCCCACATTGAGCAGTATGCTTACATCGCCAAACAGTCTCTAACAAATAACAAAAAATGTCTGTAATAAATAAAGATATTTATACTGAAAGTCGTAGCTTCTTTGTATTTTTATGTGATGTGCCCCTAGCGGAAATCATTCAATTTTTTAAGTAATTTATTTATTTATTCAATTTGCAGAATCGTTGAACGCGTCCTTTGCGTTATCTCTATAAAAAATTTTAACTCAATCGTCAGTTTAGTTAGAGTTACAGAGTGCTCTGGATACGCCTAGTTCGATTACGATCACCCTGTACTTTAAATTAAATTAGTACATGAATATGTAATAAGGAAAATTTACTTAAGAAACTTTCAATTCATAAAAAACAAACAAAAGTGTATATATATATATATATATATATATATATATATATATATATATATATATATATATATATATATATATATAAGAGATAAGGATTGTCTGTATTTTTTTTTATCATTATGTATTTACATGTTTTTAATATTATTTATAAAAGCAAAATTTCCTGCTATAAATATTATAAATATTTATGTTTTGCTTTCATTTAAAAAGAACGATCGTTTCCATATCTTTTAACGTATATACTTCATTTGACGTGGGCTTTTATGTTTTGAATAAATTTCACCTGCTTAAGACTATTAAGTTCACGAATTAATCATTTTTATGCTTATACTATATTTTCAGTTGTTTAAATTTTTCTGCGTAAAAAATAGGGTTATTTTGCAAATACGTCTGTAAATAACAAAACTCATTTCTTTTATGTTCAAATTTAAATTAAGGAAGAATAAATTTAAATCACTAGTATTTACCTAATAAAATTAGTCTTAATTTATCTTTATTGGTACTAATTTAAATTAAATTATATTTTTTATTAACTTTATTAAATATCACATTCATTTCTTCAAAGACGATTGAGTTAATTATTCCAACCTATTTTTAATTCCTTACTAATTAATTCAACCTGTTTTTATTTTTTTTTAATTTTTACTTATTGAAAAAAGTTTATTTGAATCTTTTTTTTTTTTTCAAATTTTGTTCTCATGTTATGATGGTTTTCCATAATAATTGACCGTGTTTATGTCGCCCATGAAAAGATTAATATTAATTTATTACGAATTCTTATAAACGATTATTTTTTGGACTTTTACAGCAAAATACTTTGAGTTAATTAAATACATAATCCTAGAAGTTCTCATTTAGCTTATTTTAAATTAACCAAAATAAATAAAAATATGATTTAAAATAAAATACATAAAGACAGATTTCTTATTAATTAATGGTGTAAATTGTATTTTATAACTATGTATGATTTTCTAAAATTAGGGTAGGTGATTCTGTGATTGACATGCTCCAGTATTTGACACCTATCCCGAAATAACTAATAAATATGAAAAATGATAAAGGCATATATTTTGCATATAAGAATTTCAACATTTTATGTCAAGCACTGGAGCCTAGGGTGCTAATGACTAGTAAAATGGCTAACTAGCAGTGTCAAACACTGGAATATGGGATTATTACAGGTAAAATAAAAGGAAAAACTGGCAGTGTCAATTACTGGAACATTAGGTGGATGCAAAATAAAAATTCATAAAAAAAAATAATAATTGTTATCAAATGTATGTATTTTAACATATATGTAGTTCGGAATGTCATTCATGCCATATGTAATAACTTAAGATTTCTAAAAATATTTTCTGATGACTAGAACACTAAGAACATCAGAGATTGCTCTAAAAGTGTCAATAACTTTTAGAGCAATTACCCCATTACCTACAAGCACTTACCCTATTTCTTGAAGTATTTTTTTTCCCCCATACGTATTACAAACATTTGTCTTTTGATTTGTTTAAAGTAAACAAACATTTAAGCAGTTTACAAGTTTCATTATATTATATTATAGTTATTTATTTATTTTTCTTGGGGGAGGGGGGGGGGGGTTCAAACATTTAATGCATTTAAGGTGACACTGGATTTGTAAAAATGTCACACTTTGAAATTCTATATTTAAATTTCATTAAAATATGAAAGTAGTAGTAGTAATGTTTGAAAAAATATTTTTTTATTATTTCTCACCATTCTATGTTGAGTTTTTAGCGTATATATTTGTAAACAAATATTATTTATGTTGTAAAATGAAGATATGAGCATCATTTTCCTCAAAACAAATTTTTTCGAAGTTGCGCCAAGTTTAAAATGCCTCCTGCCATTTGTATTTATTTATTTATTTATTTTTGAATCTCTATGAAACTTTAGTTGAATGTAATTTATCACTCGTAGCCTAAAACATATTTTAAAATTTGCAATTTTTTTTTTAACATTAAAATTTGAAATTATAAAATAAATAAATAAATAAATAAATAAATAAAATAAAATAGTCAAATACTTTCGAAAAAGATATAAATAAATAAATGAAAACTGAAAATATTCTAAGATTAATTTGAATGGAGATTTTTGAAATTAAACGATTAATTAATAATTTTAATTTATATCTTTATTGATTATAAAATGAATTTTAATTTTAATAAGGTATTTAATCCAATAAGTAGTATTATATGAAAGTTTGAGTTTCTGTAATAAAAGAATTATAATTGTATATGTTTAACTTTCAGTTTCACCTAAATAAAACTTCATCTGCTTAATTTTATTAAATGCAATTAAATTAAATCATTTAATTATTTAATTTATTATTTAAAACTTTACATGAGTAAAATACGATTATTTTGCAATTACAGTTGTAAATAGAGTAAAAGTATTTTCTTCTTTCTTTTGTTGAAAGCTGAATAAATTGAAGAAGACAGTAAAAATGCTCAATTTTTATGTATTATAATTAGCCGTATTTACCAATTAATTAAAATAAATAAATAAATAAATAACCATATATATACTTCGAAGACTTTAACCTTTTAATTTTCTCCAATTTGATTTTGTGTCTTAAAACTTTGGAAAATACATATCTGTAAATTTTTGCTTTTTAAAAATTCATTCTTCAATACAAAAAAAAAAAAAAAAAAAATGTATATTTTAAATTTGTATATTTCGTAGAATTCCTTTTTTTTAATAAAAATTGCATATGTTTTTAACAATAGTCATTGTAATCAATATAATTCATCTGAAAGGACAATTTAACCCAACCATGTTCTAACTAAAATTTAAATCTTAAAATTATCTTTCCTTTCCTTCTTTCGTTTTTTTCTTAACTCAGAAATTTGTATGCATAAATTACATCACAAATTCATACTAAAAATGTTCCTTAACTGTCTACAAACAACATTAAAAATCTTATGGTAAATTGTGTCTGTAATCATTTGAAAGAAGTACCATTCAGAGTTGAAGAATTTAAATTATTCACACATCTTTTGTTCTATTTAAAAGATGTAAATAGAGTTTTACGCATGTAGTGGATTTAATTATGAGACAAGGCTTGGTTTATTAGAAATCTAATTTTGGGTGTTTAACAAAGAGTCTTCTTTGTTCGTTCAAAATGAAAATTTCGTCCCTCTTTTGTGATTCGTTTGGTGTAATGTGAATAGATTACTTCCCAAACTTCACACAATGTCAATTAATTTGTTTTATACATAAATAAATAAAAAAAAAAAAACTTTAATCTCAAGAAAATAATTTAAAAAATCATCTAAGAGGTATTTATACTCTGTCAGAAAATATTTCAAAGATTAATAAATATTGCATTAGGTTTTATTCTGTTATACATTTTTTGTAATGATTTGATTTTAATGAAAAATTTTTAATCAAAAAAATAAGGTAGTCTTCATCATATATCATCCTATGCAAATTAAAAACTCAAGTATTTTTATGTAAGGATAACGAACTTAACTTATAAAAAATATTGGGTTATGGGTCATAAGGAAAACGTAGGGTAGCAGCATAAAATATTAAATGTAATCAACCATTAAATAAAAAATTACTTAATTTTCTGAATTTTGTTTTAAAACTTTAACAAGTCATAATTTCTATCAAAGCACCCTAACAAAGTTTATTTTAAAAATTTCTTTAGAAAATATTTCAAGATTGTAAGACACCCTTGCCCGGAAAATTAAAAAATCACATTCTTAAGTGTACCCCTGTGCCAAAAGCCAAATTTTACTTTACGAAATGCAACCCCTTGGGTACTTTTTGGTATGATTTACAGATTTAGAATTTCAGAGGTACTCGCCAGTTACAGTAGGAGCCGAGAGACTATAACGAACATTACACTATCAAAAAGATTAAAAAAAAAAATACGTGTGGCACTCGAGGACTGCCACGGTAAAGCTATTGCATAGCATTTTTTATCAACTTATGCAATTATAATTATTTAATTATTTTATTTATGCAGTATTTTTTTTTCTTTGATATTAATTCAAGTTATACTTTTTGAGCGTGGTGACCGATAAGAAAACAAATTTTTTTCTTTTATTGAATAAATGAGAATGTATCCGCAATGAGAATATATCAAAAATATCCGCAATCGATTTGTAGGTATTGAAAACCTCGATGTACCAAATTTGAATGATCTAACTCTATTTTTTGAGAAAAGGTATTTTAATAGGTTTTTAAAGGCCTGCAAGTCGAATGGGGATATTCAAGTTTTTTCTTTGATATAATTTCAAGTTACACTTTTAGAGCGTGGTGACCGATAAGAAAACAAATTTTAATAGAGAAAAGGTATTTAATAGGTTTTAAAGGCCTGCAAGTCGAATGGGGATATTCAAGTTTTTTCTTTGATATTAATTCAAGTTACACTTTTTGAGCGTGGTGACCAATAAGAAAACAAATTTTAATAGAGAAAAGGTATTTAATAGGTTTTAAAGGCCTGCAAGTCGAATGGGGATATTCAAGTTTTTCCTTTGATATTAATGAATAAGATAACAATAATGATAAGAAAACAAATTTTAATAGAGAAAAGGTATTTTAATAGGTTTTAAAGGCCTGCAAGTCGAATGGGGATATTCAAGTTTTTTCTTTGATATTAATTCAAGTTACACTTTTTGAGCGTGGTGACCGATAAGAAAACAAATTTTAATAGAGAAAAGGTATTTAATAGGTTTTAAAGGCCTGCAAGTCGAATGGGGATATTCAAGTTTTTTCTTTGATATTAATGAATAAGATAACAATAATAAGAAAACAAATTTTAATAGATAAAAGGTATTTAATAGGTTTTAAAGGCCTGCAAGTCGAATGGGGATATTCAAGTTTTTTCTTTGATATTAATTCAAGTTACACTTTTTGAGCGTGGTGACCGATAAGAAAAGAAATTTTAATAGAGAAAAGTTATTTAATAGGCTTTAAAGGCCTGCAAGTCGAATGGGGATATTCAAGTTTTTTCTTTGATATTAATTCAAGTTACACTTTTTGAGCGTGGTAACCGATAAGAAAGCAAATTTTAATAGAGAAAAGGTATTTAATAGGTTTTAAAGGCCTGCAAGTCGAATGGGCCATTCAAGTTTTTTCTTTGATATTAATGAATAAGATAACAATAATGATAAGATAACAATAATGATAAGATAACAATAATGATAAGAAAACAAATTTTAATAGAGAAAAGGTATTTTAATAGGATTTAAAGGCCTGCAAGTCGAATGGGGATATTCAAGTTTTTTCTTTGATATTAATTCAAGTTACACTTTTTGAGCGTGGTGACCGATATAAAACAAATTTTAATAGAGAAAAGGTATTTAATAGGTTTTAAAGGCCTGTAAGTCGAATGGGGCCATTCAAGTTTTTTCTTTGATATTAATGAATAAGATAACAATAATGATAAGAAAACAAATTTTTATAGAGAAAAGGTATTTTAATAGGTTTTAAAGGCCTGCAAGTCGAATGGGGATATTCAATTTTTTTCTTTGATATTAATTCAAGTTACACTTTTTGAGCGTGGTGATCGATAAGAAAACAAATTTTAATAGAGAAAAGATATTTATTAGGTTTTAAAGGTCTGCAAGTCGAATGGGGATATTCAAGATTTTTCTTTGATATTAATTCAAGTTACACTTTTTGAGCGTGGTGACCGATAAGAAAACAAATTTTAATAGAGAAAAAGTATTTAATAGGTTTTAAAGGCCTGCAAGTCGAATGGGGATATTCAAGTTTTTTCTTTGATATTAATTCAAGTTACACTTTTTGAGCGTGGTGACCAATAAGAAAACAAATTTTAATAGAGAAAAGGTATTTAATAGGTTTTAAAGGCCTGCAAGTCGAATGGGGATATTCAAGTTTTTTCTTTGATATTAATTCAAGTTACACTTTTTGAGCGTGGTGACCGATATAAAACAAATTTTAATAGAGAAAAGGTATTTAATAGGTTTTAAAGGCCTGCAAGTCGAATGGGGATATTCAAGGTTTTTCTTTGATATTAATGAATAAGATAACAATAATGATAAGATAACAATAATGATAAGAAAACAAATTTTAATAGAGAAAAGGTATTTAATAGGTTTTAAAGGCCTGTGAAGTCGAATGGAGATATTAAAGTTTTATCTGATCTACTTTATACACAAATTTTACGCGTACAGCTATTCACTGTTGTACATAGATGATAGATACCTATACACCTATATACTTTCTCACAAACAGCTGCTTATGTATTCGTCCGATTTCGGAGCAGCTCGTCTCGATCTGTGCGAGCTTCGTACAGCCGAAGTCTACCGAACTGTGTTAGGTTTTTTTTTCGTTACGGAATTTTTCGATTCGGTCGCCGCGCTCAAAGCCCGCGATAAAAGCTATACAATAGCTTAAAAAGAAAAAAAAACAGATTTCTTTATTATTATTATTAATATTATAAGGAGATATTATTATTATTATTATTTTTTAAGGTTTGATTCATTTCAACAATATAAGTCCTTTTTCATTAAAAACTTCTGACTCATTAAGTTTCAGTTTATGGACCTAGTCCTAATTGCCCTCAATTTATTTCAAAACATTTTTTTGTAGTTTAGAGAAATTCCGAGGTCTTACGAGATACAAGAGGAGGTTAAACATGTTAACGAAAGAAATTATCTGTCATAAAAACTGTACATGAGAAAAACCCTAGAAAAAAAAAAACAAATGTTTTTCTTGAAAAGTTTTTAAAATAATATATTATCTTAATATTTGAATGTAAGACTGCTTTCATAGGTATCTCTATACACTCACGGCATACTATGTATATATATATTACATTTTCCTGAAATTTTAGCGCGTTCCGGCATTACTGGGATAGGAAGAGACCTTTAGCGAATGTTCTACATACTAAAACGCACACAATCACTTACACACACACACAAATCTTTATATATATATTTCTTTTGTGCGTGTGTATGTCATTGAACTCCTTCTAAACGGCTGGACTGAGTTTAATGAAATTTTTTGTGTGCCTTCAGATGGACTCGAGAATGGTTTAGATTTACAAATGAAAGTTGTAACTTAATTAGTTCTTTCTTAATTAATTTTTAACCAACTGTTTCAACAACTTTTCCACCTAGATGGCGTGAGTTGTCCATAAACACGATGTCAGAATTTATTTAATGTTGAAATGAAAAATGAATTTTTAACCGTATCTTACGAAATGTTTAAAATATTTTTTCAAAGTTTATATTTTTAGAATCGCAACCGTATCTTACGAAGTGTTTCAAATATTTTTTCAAAGTTAAATTTTTAGAATCGTAAACACGATGTCAGAATTTATTTAATGTTCAAATGAAAAATGAATTTTTAACCGTAAGTGTTTAAGATATTTTTTCAAAGTTAATATTTTTAGCCTGAGGATTAAAATGGTATATTCTTTTAAAAAATTCGTCAATATCCGACGGAGTTATTTTATGTTAAAATGAAAAATGAATTTTTAGGCCATTATTATTTGTGCAGATGGAAAATGTACTAAAAGTTGTCCGAAAAATTTCACTAACGATGCGATCACAAATGTTGACGGATATCCAATATATCGTCGAAGAAATCCCGATAATGGCGGACAATCTTATCATCTATGGCAGTCATTTATGTCAACAACATAGATATTGACATTGATAACCGTTGGGTGGTCCCATATTCGCTCTGCTGAGCAAAACATTCAATGCTCATATTAATGTTCAGTTCTGCAGTTCAGTGAAGAGCATCAAATACATTTGCAAGTATGTGAATAAAGGCAGTGATATGGCTGTATTTCGAGTTGAAAATACCAATGTGAATGCTCCTCCGGTGAATAACAACGATGAAATAACACTTTACCAAATTGGCCGGTACGTCAGCTCCAATGAAGCTGTTTGGCGTATCTTTGGTTTCCCAATTCATGAATGGGATCCAGCAGTTCTTCATTTAGCCGTCCATCTTGAAAATGGCCAGCGCGTATATTTCACGAGCGAGTCCTAATTGAAATATTACATCAAGATGTAATTAGTGTTTGAAGAGTTTTGAAGTGTGCATAAAAAACTATACATTTTGCAAATTTAGTGTGGAATTGGACTATTATTTTATATAATTTTCTATCAAATTTACACGCGCGTTGATTAACAACCATCCTAACCTACAAATTTATTTGTGTAGCTAATTTATTATATTTTATTTATTTATTTTTTGAATGGAACACCTTTAATATCGGAACCCTTTGGCAAAATTTGAAATTTGGCACCGAAGTAGCTCGGACGCTTCTCGCCAAGATCTTTAGTTCCACAATTGAGATAGCCATTTCAATTCATCGCAAAAATGGCTTAAAATATTTAAAGTCACCAAAGGGGTCCCATACTTTTGTGCGTGTGCATGTCACTGATATTTTATTTATTTATTTTTTGTATGGAAAATGTGGCACCGAGGTAGGAACAACTATAGTATTTCCCCTCAGCTAGATTTGGCGATTTTTCGTTGGCGATTATGGCTAAATCATAAATCTAAAAATCATAAATCATATAGCATAAATGATAAAATCGTAAGCTAAATTATAAATCATAAATCATAAAATCATAAATCCAAAATAAATAGCATGCAGGCTGCCATATTATATCGCAAACAATCCAGAACGACATTGTTATCATTCAAATCGGCGCCAAAGAAAAATCGCCAAATTCAGCTGAGGGGAAATACTATAGTTGTACTCCGAGGTAGCTCGGACGCTTCTCGCCAAGATCTTTAGTTCCACAATTGAGATAGCCAGTTCAATTCATCCCAAAAATGGCTTAAAATATTTAAAGTCACCAATGGGCTCCTATACTTTTGTGCGTGTGTATGTCACTAATATTTTATTTATTTATTTTTTTTTTGTATGGAACACATTTAGTATCGGATCCCTTTGGCAAAATTTGAAATTTGGCACCGAAGTAGCTCGGACGCTTCTCGCCAAGAACTTTAGTTCCACAATTGAGATAACCATTTCAATTATTCGCAAAAATGCTTAAAATATTTGAAGTCACCAAAGGGGTCCCAATTTGTCGCTTAGATTTAGAAAATCCGTGCTTTTCTCACGGCCAATTATATGTTGCGTGTTCCATTGTTGGAAAACCTCCGAATTTGTTTGTGTATATTCCTCAAGGATTAACCAAAAATATTGTACATCCAATGGTATTACGATAAATTAAGTTTTTGTAGATTAAAAAAATATACCTGTGATAAAATAAATTGAGTTTCAACTTTTTCACCTTTAATTAAAACGAATTTAAGTTTTTATTTAATACGAACTCTACTTTTCACTTCGCTCATACTATACACATACTCACATGCATCGATTGATTGAATTGTGATAAATGTACATGTAATGATGTTAGATATTGTAATAACTTTTTGATAAAAATTTTCATCAAATCGGTCCAAATTGTTACAGCTTATTCAAAAGAGACGGAATCTTCATGTGAAATTCGTTGCTATCAGAGATTCTCTCATAAATTGAAATATTTGCCGTATGAAATAAAATTTTGTGCTGTTCGACATTCAGCGGAGGTTTTAAATAACAAGTAGCAAGTAGAAAGTACCAAGTAGCAAGAAGCAAGTAGCGAAAGTTTCGGTAATTATGTCTTTTACGTTATAATAGGAATTCACAGTCACCGTTCATAGCGCTCCATACCTGTTTCACTTATATACGACATCTTTACACACGTACAATAAGTTAGTTATTTTTTTCTAGCAAAATATTCTCTAAAAATAATTTATATGACAAAACAACGTTTGTCGGGTCAGCTAGTATATATATGTAAGTGCAGTGTGTTTGTGTGTGTGTGTGTGTGTGTGCAAATATTATTTTATGCAGCATTACATAAAAGCTTTCTGTTTTGTAAGAATTCTGAATTGTGTCCTGTTTCGTAGAAATTATTGCATGTCATGTTAACTGTGGGATTCAAAGTAAAAATTATTTGGTGTTGGTGTTGGTGTTGTGGAATAAAGCAGATTAACTGACCTAGGTTCCTGGGCCTGAGGAGAAGGGCCTTCCGTGGCGATTTTTCGATGGTGTCCTAGCCGTGTTTATGCAAGTTTCAGAGAAAACCATGGAAAACTCCGAACGGCTAAGCCAACGAACGCGATCTCTGATCGAACCCGGCGCCTCACGTCTACCAGCTTTCAACACAGAACCGCTCGGCCGCTGGTGGGTAGGATTATTTGGACTTATGTTTCTTAATTCTTAAAAAAAAAAATCTGAAGTGACTCCACTCGACTTTCCGAACATTGAGTAATTAACAGTTTTGTAGATAAATTAAGGAAAGAGGAGTTGTTAAACAAACAAAAGAGAGAAAACCATAATAGAGTGTTTGAGTATTTTTCTCCATATATTACACGATGTTTTTTTAACGCTACTGAACTTTGAGCCCATAGATCATAATGATAAAGCATTTTTCGTTGTGTCCCTGTAAAAACCGGTAAATGCTAGATTCACCAAAATGATTATAGTTAGTGCAACAGTGATTTATAATATTCATATAAATTTTCAGCTCAATTGAATAAGGCGTTCAGATGCTATCGCACTTTTAATAATTTGGTCCCATAGGCCATAATGATAAAGAATTTTTCTTTGTCTCCCTGTAAAAACACTGTAAGTGCTAAATTCACCAAAATCTATACAGTTGGTGCAACTGTGACCTATAACATGTGTACAAATTTTTTGATCAGATTAATAAGGCGTTTAGACGCTATCACACTTTTAAAAAATTGGCACCATAGGCCATAATGATAAAGAATATTCCTTTGTGTCCCTGTAAAAAACTATAAGTGCTAGATTCTCCAAAATCTATAGACATCGAGTACCTGTGACCTATAATCTGAGTATAAATTTTTTGCTCAATTGAATAAGGTGTTTAGGTGCTGTCACACTTTTAAAATTTTGCTCCCTTAGGCCATAATGATAAAGAATTTTTCTTTGTGTCCCTGTAAAAAAAACTATAAGTGCTAGATTCACCAAAATCAATAGGTTTTGTACTATGGTGACTTACAATATACGTACCAACTTTCAGCTTATTCGAACAAAGCGTTTAGACGCTAGCGTGTTCACTCACAGGCATACACACTTACATACATACATACACACATACATACACACACACATACTTAGATTATCGAAAAAAAAAATATGAAAACGAACTCATGGGACCTTGTAAAGTATAGAAACATGAAAATCTCAAATGCGGATTTTTGACATGATTACAATACTTTCCTCACTATAGTGTTCGGAAAGTAACAAATGAATAAAATATATCAATTTACTTTCACTAAGGTTTTTTTTTTTTTTTTTTTTTTTTTTTCATTCATTTTAAGAAATTTAATGATTATCCAAAGAAATATCTATTTACTCTTAAATTATGAGCTATTTGAGCTATAATTACAATTAAAACCTACAAAAAAGAAAAAGAAGAAAATGTCTGGTGTGAAAAAAACACACAACTTCCATTTGTCTTTATTACACGTATTATATGCATTTTGGGGAGATAATGTGATCGGAAAACATAAAAGTAACCTAAAGAAGTAGAAACCTAAAATATTTCCGGTAGGAGAAACTTTACACACATATATAGACGTATAAAACGAAACTTACGAATAGCGAGGTAAAAAAATAAAAGAAAAATATGGTACAGTAATTTTTTGAAGCATAAATTTCCGAGATTTGAAGATGACCTACCTAAGCAGGATGACTGTTAATTTTCCTCTAATAACCACGTAATACATTAGAAAGAAATGGATTTATATACGAATTTTCAAGAAAACCGTTGAGGTACGATAGCCAGAAGATTCCACGCATGCACACACATACATACACACACTGACCAGTTGCCAAAAACCATTTTTTTTTTTTTTTTTTTACTCAGGGGACCTTAAAATATGTAAATCAGGTGAAATCTCGATATCTAATTTCTGGAACAAATACAATACTTCCATTACCTACGGTAGTATGGTAATGGAAGTAAAATAAATAAATAAATAAATAAATAAAATAAAATAAAATAAAATAAAATAAAAATAAAAGTTTTTTTTTCTTTTTTCCTTTGACTGCATATTTTATTTAATCTTTTTTCATAAATCACATGCACAGCACAATTTGCTTTATAAAAATAATAATGTAAAGTATGTAAAAAATTCCATTGTTTATACAGTACATTGAAGTAACCATTCAAGTAAAAGTATACAAAAGACGAGTGATTGTTTCAATAAAGATATTCAAAACTATCAGAATTTAAAATTTTAACAACAAAAACTCTTCTCTTATCTATAAAGAATTTGATATTTTCTGTAACCTCCTTCCGAAGTAATAAATTCATTGTTTCCTGATAAGATAAGGTCTAATATTTTCCTTTCACTAGCATAAAGGCTATTACAATTTACAAAAAGAAAACAAAAAAGTTTCAGTATTAGAGCATACTTTATTTTTACATAACATAGAAAGAAGTACTTTTATCCAATACCAAATAAAATCACAAAAATGAACATTGATTTCAGATAGTTTATGTAGTATCTAATTATGGAAGTTCTTTAAAGTTCAAGATAACGTTAAATTGATAAATTAGACTAATTATACAAATGACTAAGTAAATTAATTTTTTTTTCTTAATGTTATAATTAAGGTCATAATTTAACATTCTAATAACCTTTTAAAAGACACAACATGTTAATTTAACTATCAGAATAGTGTTCGGAAAAATATAAGGTCATTTTTGAGACTGAATTTTATTTAATTTATTCGTCATTCATTTATTTATACACTGAGTGTACCGTAATCAGAGCAAAAATAACTATTTGCACTTTTGATGTTACGGTCAATGCTACCAAACCAGTTATCTGCACTGTCATTTTTCCTTTTAACGTTAAAAAAATTGAAGATTTCACTGTGTTCGTTACATTTGTTAATCATGTACATATTTTGAAATGACTTTATTAGTTTACATATCCAACTGAATGTTTAAATACATGGTGCAATATATTTTATAGTTTATGATTGCAACTTTTATTCTACTAAACAGAAAATCCTTATATATGGCAACTTCATCGGAACTACATTAATGTATCTGAGTTATTTTCGATCTGGATACTACATATATTTTATTATTATTATTTTATTATTATTGATGTGGAATTTATTAATTATTTAAAATTAATTTCAACAAAAACATTATACAGAGAAAAAAAAAGTTTGTTTTTATTTTTATTTCTTTAATTATTATAATGGTATGTATATAATTCACACTACAGGGTTAATTTAAGTACAGAGATACTGGATTTTTATTCTTTTTTACTTCTATATTCAATACAAGAAAGTATTTGATTTGTAAACATTTTCCATTTTTGCTTTTTAATAAATTTACACGTTTTGATTCAGAAACACGATTTGATTTACTACTTTTAGAAAATATCTGTCTGTCTTTTTGAGTGTTTGTGACAAAACATTTTTATCGAGTATCTCAGGAATATATTTCTCTACTGCACAGAACTGCATATAAATTTATATGTAGATGCACCTCGACATAAATTAGTGCCTATAAACTTCTGGTGTCAAGGTGGTGCTGCTATATAGTGATTTCCTTAATTTCAAGGATGGCTTTACCTGAGGAACTATTGCACAGATTTGCATATAATTTTACATGCATATTCCCATAAACATGTTTCTGTCATTTTTTAGTACCAATCTCTTAACAGATGACACTGCTAAACCATGATTTCTGCAATTTAAATGAGGGCTATATCTCAGGTTCTATTGCGTATAATCAAACAAAACTTAATACATAAAAAGGTCATTATGAGACATTATGCTAATACGGTGCATATCGACTAATAGATGCCACTGCTATACTGCAATTTTCCCTTAGAAAAGGAAGGAAGTCATCTTCACGCTAAAAATTCACTGTCGCATTCATAATGGATAAAAATTAATAAAAAATTTGTTCGGCGGGAATTTGTATAATAAGACACATAATAAACTTTTCTGATAATCTAGACATACTAGTTTTATTTAGAATAGTTTTTAACGAAATTGCATTAAAAAAAATATAATTTGATTAAAATGGAATCAAAGAGTTCTCTCTATGCATTGAAATTTAAAATACTTTATAATATAGAATATTTCAAATTAATTACTATGAAAATTTTAAAAATAATATTTTAAGAGGAATTTTGAAAAGGTGTGTTTATTTTTGTTTTGTATTTATTTAAGAATAATTTAAAGTTCGGTAAAAGAATATAAAATTCTCCCTAACACACGCTACATTAGTATAATTTATAAAATGTACAATATTAGTTTTATCGGATATTGAAGATTTCATTCGTTATAAATAAATAAATAAATACAATTTTACTATTTAAACTTTATTTACATCATGAGATAAATATACAAGTATTTCAAGAACTATGTCCTTCAGAAGATTGGTAAACACACAAATAGCTCAACAAAACATATTTTAATACAATATGTACTAAAATCACGCAATTAACTGATTGGGAAGAAAATTATATTTATTGAAATTTATTTTTCCGACTGAGAGAAAATAATGCCTTGACCCCGGGAGTCGAAACACAAACCGGACAGCTTGTCTGAGTGAGTCCACCGGTTGTCGGCCTGGATAGCTCAATTGGTAGAGCCTTGACCTTGTAAGCCAAAGTTCTTTTGTTCGACCCCTGGTCCAGGCATTATTTTCACTCAGTAGGAAAAATAAATTTCAATAAAAACAGATTTTAGCTCATATTAAAAATTTAAAATTAGCTTAATGTATAGAAAAAATGTTTTATAACCAAAGAAAGATGATATTTTCTCTTTTATTCTGCATTAAATTAAATGTTTTTCCCCCCATTATTGAAGGTATTTTGGCATTACAAATGTTTTCAAACATATTTGTTTAAATATATTAATGATATATTTTTCTTTTGAATATACCTCTTACACAATAAAATATATATATATATATATATATATTTTTTTTTTTCAAATACATTATTCTCTTATGCAAGTATCGAGAATTTTATTTATTACTTTCCGAACATAGATATGTAAGAAAATAATTGTAATCATGAATTAAATTCAGATTTGAAATTTTCATGTATCTATACTTTTTGAGTTCCCCTGAGTTAATTTTTGCTGCGCTTACACTGTTGTTTCTATGTGTTTATGTGTGTGAGTTAACACGGTAGCATCTAACCACTATAGTGAGATGAAAATGGATATTTATGTTGTAAGTCACAGCGACAGAAACCCTATTGATTTTGATAAATCTAGCACGTATAGTTTTTTTTTTTTTTTTTTTTTTTTCCACAAGCACACAGAGAAAAATTCTTTTGCATTTTGGCCTACGGGATCAAATTATCTTAAGGGTTGTGGCGTCTAATGCCTTATTCGAAAAATCTGAAAATTTATACACATGGTATAGGTCACTGTCGCGTCAACTATATAGATTTTGGTGAATATAGCACTTACATTTTTTTACGGGGATACAAATAAAATTTCTTTATCATAATGGCCTACGGACTCAAATTATTTAATGCGTGATAGTGTCTAAATAACTTATTTGAATGATTTGAAAATGTTTACACATAATACAGATTATCGTAACACGAACCGCATAGATTTTGGGGAATCTAGCACTATTTTTTTTTATTTAATTTAATTTTATTATTTTTTTTTTTTTAACACGCTTTTATTAGCTTCTCCTGTATATATGTTTGTATGCATTTTTGTAACCGCTGTGGGAGCAAACAAAAAATCTATATTGTAGAAAAAGACTTTCCCTACGTGAACGCTGTGGCTGTGAGGTAAAGCTCCGGGCTACAAACCTAAAGTCCTAACGTTCGAGCCCAGTCAGGAGAAAATTTTTAAAAATAGTTTTTATTTTATTCTAAATTTATTTATTAGTTCACATTTCAATAAAAGCGTGTTCTTTAATTTTTTAAAAGTATAATTTTATTTATTTATTTATTTATTTTATTTTATTCATTTATTTTTTTTTTACAGGAAAATGACGAAAAATTATTTACTATTATATTCATTATCCTCTAATTTTTTGAAGTACAAAAGAGTTAAATTAACCAATATTCTACATGGAGAAAAATTCTGAAATACAGTTTTACAATTTTCTGTTTTGTTTATTTAATGACTTCTCTTAATTTAATTTATTTATACAGCTGTAACTTAAAGTTCAGAAAGGAGAGTGGAATGTTTCCACATTTTTCCAGATACTCGAATCCCTTTCAGATTCACTCTAGAATAGGTAATTAACAAATTACTAAAAGGGAATGGAAGAAAAAAATATTTACAGACTAATCAATTAATATTCAGAAATATTTTTTTCGGGTAATTTATCTATGATTTATTAATAGCTAAGTCTCATAACCCCCTCCCTTGGTTCGCAGACTTGTCTATAAAAATTTCTTAATTATATAGCTTTCCGAATCGATAAAAAAAAAAAAAAAAAATGTGTACATGAAAAATAATTATTATCCAGAATACCTTTCATCCAGATATATTGACTTGTATGATTGCATGTTTTTCAAAATCATTCATTTAGATATCTATTTATCTATTGATACTTTACTAACTGAAGTTTTTCCTACCTGATATTTGACGAATATAATGAGGATTTATTTATTTATTTATTTTTTATTATTGTGTATATATTCTATATGTGTATGCCCATGTAGTAAGAGAGATATAACAATTATAACAAAATAATTATCATAACAATAATTTAGCTTAAAATAGTTCATAAAAATATAAATTTTGTTACATGATCAATCATTTAAATGAGTATTCATCAATGAATACTTATGAGAAAAACTTCATGAATTTATTTTATTACGAGATACAATTATAATATTACTTAAAATTTATCACCGAATCAATAGATTTTTTTTTTTTTTTTTTTTTTTTTTTTTTGGGGGGGGGGGGGGGGGGGGAGCAAGGAAATATTAGTAGTGATTGCCATTTTGCATAATGTGTGCCTATACCGATTAAGAGAAAAATGAACTTATTATATGTATCAGACTTTAAGAAAGCAAATAAAATAAAATAAAATAAAAGATATAATTACTGGTTTCATAAGCTTCGTATTAATAATACATTAATTAACTTAATTAAGAATGCATATTTATATATTTAACATTATGAGAATTATATGTATAATTTATTTATATGCATATTATAGATGTTACAGGTTAGAAATTTGAATGAATTGTTAATTATTTATTATTGCGTGATTATATGCGCCAATTATTGGCGCCGTGGCCGAAGCGCACATGCTTCAAGCTCACAGTAGAGGAATCGTGGCTGAAGCTCACATAGATTAGTATCTCGTGTCCTAAGCTCACAAACATATTCACCCCTTTCCCCCGACTTATCAACTTGACTTTTAACCCGCCTGTGTCTTAACTGACACTGCCCAGTCCCAAGTCTGTGATAAAAGCTTGAGGGAAAGTTGATCATAAATCTCAACAAAATATTTTAAAAAAAAAATGATGTGGCACTCGCACTACTTTATCTTACACTAAAATTTTATAACAATGTATATTTTCATTGACATTGACTACCAAATTTATACTCCAAATATAACTTTTGAATTATAACCTACTAATATTTTACCAGAAATCGATTTATCAATTTGTTGATGATTTAGGTGGGGGTGTTACCATTATTTTTTTTCAGTCTGTACCTTCGTATTGTTGAGTTCCGATTTCTAGTTAAAAAATACTTAACAATTAACTTTGATAACAAAGACATTCCACAAATTATGTGTAGTCTTATATATAATCTGTGAATTCTATATAAAACATATGTAGTACTTAAGATTGACTTATTAAATAAACTGCGTTAAATAAATACATGAACAAACATTTCGGGCCATTCATTATTCCTGATATATATATATATATATATATATATATATATATATATATATATATATATATATATATATATATATATATATATATTCACCCCAATAGTGTTTTTGTTAAACTTATGTAAATAAACAGAAAACAATTTTATTTAATTATTTCATTCCTAGTTCCTGCCCTAGTTCAAAAATTAACTCATTGCGCTTCGATAAAAAACATCTTCCTCGACCTCCACCCCCCCCCCCGCCTGTTCGTCGGAAAAAGGGATTAGTCTCTTCCCACCTGTCAAGTTGATGCTGTCAAGGGAAAGGGGTGAATATATTTGTGCGCTTGGAACACGTGATGCTGGTGTATGTGAGCTTCAATCACGATTCCTCTAGTGTGAGCTTTAGATACGTGAGCTTGGACCACGACACCAAATTATTTGGCATATTATCATTTTTATAGAATAAATTAAAAGTCGATTTCAATGTAAATTAATAAAATTAAGTAATCGTGATTAAAAATAATTCTGCGTTCTAAGTTTAAAATAAATGCAGTAAAAAATGTTCTAGAAAAATTCATAAGTATTCATTAAATTAAAGTAAAATTAAAATACACTGTGTAAAAAAAAGTAGAAGGACAGTCGTATTTTTGTAAATTATATTCTGTATTTTTATCCAGGCTATTAGATTTTTATACAGATTTTGTTTAACGAAGTTTTTTTCAATTTCACGTAAAAATGAAACCTCTTCTACTAATGCTAATTAGTGGATTATAGAAAAACTAGCAATCATGATTTCAAGAGTGTAAAAAAAGTAGAAGGATACTTTCCAAAATTTGTTATTTTGTGGTCTGTGCACGAGTAAAAAAGTAAATATTAAATTTTCTTTAACTGCTTTTGTTGGGAAAAACTTTTTTTTTTTTGTTAAAAATTGCATTGTTATTATTATTTTTTTTTCAGACTGCCTAGAAGAATACCTTAAAATTATTTCCAAAAGGGGCAAATTGTTGCATAAAAAATTAATGGTAAAAATGTTATATAGATTTTTCGTATACTGCACATCAGCCCCAATACACTTTCTAATTTTATCAGAAAGCCAGACAGAAATAGGAAAAGAAAGAAGACTGGTAGGCCTAAAAAGTTAACGCCGTGCGATGAAAGAAAATTTACTCGTGAGCTTAAAAAGTGCAGTGCTAGTATCGAAAAGGCCCCAAATCAAGCAGGACTTACTCATGTGTCAAGGCAAAGAGTTTACAACTAAATAACAAGATCCAAATAATTCATTTTCAAAAATCGGAAGCATCATCCAAAGTGGAAAAAAAGCACAGATTGATTACCGTTTATTATGAGTTAAAAAACACGTGTCATGAACCTCAGATGGGACTTTTATAATATTTTCAAACAAGAAGAAGTTTACCCTAGACGATTTAGATGGTTACCAACAATACTGGCATTGTCTGAAGAATGTAGGAGAATTTTATTCAACTCGACAAATGAGGGGAAGTGGTGATGATCTAACAATTGGATATGGAAGAACAAGAAGTCAGGTCTTTTTCAGTGGTATGCAAAAACATACAGGCTATATTGAAGTGCTGAATTCTGAGCTTCTTTCTTATGGCTCTGAATTAGGAGGAGAAGAATGGGTGTTTCAACATGATGAAGCCGTCATTCACATCACCATATAGTTAAAAATTGGTTCGCTGCAAATAATGTGCAGGTTTTACCTAAGTCAGCTAAAAGCTCTGACCTTAACACAGTGAAAAACATCTGGCCAATGCTTGCTCATCAAGTATGTGCTAGTGGAAAAATGTTTAAATTCCTTACTGATCTTCAAGTAGCTTTGAACTGCTCATGGGCTATTTTTTGCCAAACAGGAATTCAATCTTTGTATAATTCACTACCAAATAGAATATTCGAAGTCATAAAAGCCAATGAGAAGAGTATTCCTTACTAATATTGCTTGTACTTTATATTTTGCATTATTGTCCTTCTACATTTTTTACAAAATTAAAAGAAGCAGATACCATTTTTGTTGTCCGTAATAATTTATTTTTGAAAATCATGATAATGATACTGATATTGTTTTGTTAAATGATCTGCAAAATGTTACTCTTAAAAATAATGTCGTTAAAAATAAAAGATATCTTTTATATCTAAAAATATCTAGTGTCCTTCTACTTTTTTTTTTATACAGTGTATATACATTTTTATAAGTATCTAAGACATAGTTAACATTTTATTTATTTATTTTTTTAACTTTGACCTAATGTTTATTAAAATGTTTGTCAACTAATACTGATTCTTGTTGCTCTTTGAATTCTAAAAATAACTAGTATATTGTGAACTATTAATTTCTGCAATATGAATGCAAACTTTTAGCGTGCAGATGACATCCTTTTCGTTCTCCAGAATTCTTTCAGTACAGCAGCGTCACCTATCGGCTGATATGCACCCAGATTGAATCATCATTATGCCTCATAATGGCCTTTACACACATATAAGTTTTTGTTTGATTATACGTAATAGAACCTGAGTTATAGCCTTTCCTTAAATTGCTGAATTCATTTTATAGCAGCACGAAATGTTGCGCGATTGACCCCCAAATCTTGACAGGCACTAATGTATGTTAAGTTGAATCTACATATAAATTTACATGCAATTCTGTGCAGTAGTTTTTGATACATAGCTTTCCTTGAAATTGTGGGTTTGCTTTATACCAGTGCCACCTGTTGAATGATTAGCACGATTCGGTGATAGGCACTAATTTATATCATTTATGACCATTTTCTCAAAATGGTCAAACCCTGTTCTGGATCTCTAAAATGTAGAAATGCAACGAAAATAAAATTTCTATGAATCCAATACTTTCTTCTATTGAAGACAGAAAAATGTTAGAATGAAAATAACAGAAAAAACTACAAAAAATATTAGTAAAAATAAATTTCTACAAATTTATTATTTTCTAAATCAAGACGATTATCTTCCAAGTATAATTCTCATCCTCTTTATTAGTAAGTCAATGCTTTACAAAAGAATATGTCAAATATCTCTTCGGATTCTCCTTAATGAATCATCAATTTACGATTAAAAACAGGAAATTCGAGAAACAAAATTAAATTCATACTATTTGTCCTATTTGTTACACCGAATGATAGATAATGGTGATTCTATTGCTAATTATTTAAATTAATAAATCTCATATTTATTTATTGCAACTGAAACAAAAGAAAAAAAAAATGTTTGTATAACTAAAAAAGATAATATTTTCTTTAAGAAATTCAATTTTGTAAAAATATGGATGCTTTTGAGAACTACACACACACACACACACACACACACACACACACACACACATATATATGTATATATATATATATATATATATATATATATATATATATATTACATATATTAAATTTAGAAACATTACATAGTCTTTAATCTAATTTAATTATTCCATTAAATTATATGTATTGAATGAAATACTATTTGCTAATTTGGATATAAAGAAGAGCTTTTCATTATTAATTTTTAATCTACCTTTAATAAGAAAAAACGATAAAATACTTTAGATCTATAATCTCTTATGTGAGATTTTTTTTAAAAGTATAATGCATGTTAGGACACACAAAAGTGTACTTTTTCCCTACATATTCAAAAATGTACAGAATGTAACAACTTTTTTTTCTATTTTATCTATATATGTCAATTTACTGTTATAATTTTTAAATTTAATTTTAGCAACCCGATATAAAGTCTTTGATATAGAAATTACTTTAGAGCTGAAGTAAATAGAGTTCATTTGTTATTATTTATATTTAATGTAAGTTAAATAACATTGATATGTTATAAAAAATTAAATGAAAACAATTTACAGCAAAATTAGGTTTTCTTTAAATTATATTTTCTTCAATTTTAAATTAATTCAAGCATTATTTTTATATACCTCTAAGTACAGCGTTTAATTAAGTAATTAATCAATTATAATCTTATTTAAAATAACAAAAAATTAAGACATTTTATAGAAATATCTTTTTTTTTAATCAGAATCTTTTTAAATTTTATTTTACCAAAAATCACTTTTCATACACCTCTAAGTATAGCGTTTAATTAATTAATTAATCATTTATAATTTTATTTAAAATAACCACAAATTAAGACACTTTATAGAAATATTTTATTATTATTTTTTTTAGAATTTTTTTTAGAATTTTTTCAAGTTTTATCATATTAATTATATTACTTTTCATGCACCTCAAAGAAGGTATTTAAAAATTTAATAGTTTAACTATCAGAAAGGTAGTACTTTCAGTAAAATATATAGACCAAATTTGCACCTTCCCTGAATTTTCCACGCACGTCTTTATTTAGAGGGGAAATACCCTCTATTGAGGATCGCAAACCGCGCAAATCGTTAGTTTACTGACCACGCCGAGAAGGAGAATAGTGGTTTTTCTGGTCGAATTTGCAATACATCATCATCATCATCATCATCATCATCATCATCACGAGATCTTCGGAAGTAACTTCGGTGTCTGGACTACCTCTTACCTTTTCCCAAAGAGGAAAAACACTTGGATGGGAATTGAAGGATCAACACAATCCAAAGCACTCAACACAAAGTGGAAGGTACGAAACTTCTAGAATTGAATATTCTCCCTATCATAACACAATAATAAAGAATAGGAGCTATAGGGACAAAAAAGTAGAAAGATAGAAATGATTTCAGTACAAATACAACACGTCTCCAATCAAGTTCGCTGGTATTTCAAATAAGCAGTAGCTAACAAAGGTACATTTTAAGGAGGGAGAAGGAGGGGATTTCGTTTATTTATTGTGTCACCGTCAATGATTTTTTTATTAGATGAGTTCGAGAATATTACTGACAGTTTCATTTATACTATTTTATTAGCTATCATACTATAATTAATTAGCTTTATTACCTCGCATTTATTACATTGCATCACATGCAATTTGGGCCAATCTGAATATTTGTATCATCTCCTGGAAAATATTCAGAATTTTGTTTGTGTAATTAATACCACTAACATCTCGTGCCAGGTGTTAGTAACGTTTTATATTGTACAGCTTTGTGCTGTTGAACTATTTTTACGTTCTTCAATACGTATAAGTGGAAAATATTGGATTCATGAAAACTTTTGACCTACAATTTCGATGGATTTTTTTTTTTTTTTTTTTTTTTTGCAGATATCACAAGCAAGGTTCGGGGATTTTTAGAAAACGTTTTTCTGTTTGTATCTATCAAAAATTTTTTGGTGCTGTATCTCATGCACTAATATACGAAATTTAATCAAACTAGATATTTGCCGAAATGTTAGTAGAGCCTTCATGAGGAGGCATAAAAATATTTTGCGTTCTGTTTGTGTGGCGGTGTGTCTGTCCGTAATGACCTTCTGTCTGTCTTGCAATAGCGGCCACAAAAATCCTGCTATTGTCTTGCAAATTGGTATACATATTTATTATCCACACAGAAATAGCTGTATAAATTTGGGTGTGTATTTCATTTGTTTTTCATTTGCAGGGTTACGTGAAAGTTTTTCTTTTCATTACATACTAAGGACATAAATTGTATGTACCGCAATAGCGACCGTAAAAATCCTCCGATTGACTTGGAAATTAGTACACATGTATAGGTGTAATGCAAAAATAGCTGTATAATATTTATGTCTATACTGTTTACGTTTCGTGTACAGGGACACGCCTAATATTTTCTTATAATTACGGCTTATGGAGAGAATTTCGTTTAAACGCATTTTAACATGGTTACACTGGATTGGACAAAATGAAATTAATATACCTTATTTATATGCTTAAAAGCATGTTTTGTGTAGAAAGTGTGTGCTTAGACTTAATAGTTAATGCATAAGACCTTAAAAAAAGTGTTTCAAAGATGACATATAGTCATGAAAATTACGTCATATTTCGAGCAATTATTTAAGAGCTACATAGAATTAGTTGTACAGTTTTTATTCGTGTATATAATTTTTATGGCTCGTCTACAGAGACACATAAAAGAATTTCGTGACATTAGATCCTATGGACAGATTGTTATTTATGCGCATTTTAACGAGTTTATGTTGCCTAACGGAATGTTGTTATAAAGGAATTAACATACATTATTAAGGTTTCTCTAGAGGTTTATTATATTAAGGTTTTCTCTAGAACATGGCATGTATAGACTGAAAAATTATTTACAGGAAAAAAAAAAGAATTCCAATGACATTCTGTAATTATCCAAACGATGTCAAATTCGGTTCAAATATTAGTACGTTTCAAAGAATTAGTTGTATAGTTTTTATTGTTGTACATAAAAACTCTGGCTCGTGTAAAGAGAATTACAAAAGAATATCACCCCAGACGATCTAAAGTCGGTATTTCTTATAATTATATTTTAAAACTGTTACACTCCATTAAACCTAATGAGATAAACATATGTTATTTGAATTTATAAAAGCATGTTTTCTGTCGAAAATGAGAGACATTGAATAGGTAATTAGTTTACAGGGCTACATAAAATATTTCCGATATGTTATGCAATCATTTAGCAGGAACTTTGTTATAAGTATTCATGAGGTACAAGGAGAAAACGCAGGGCTATGAGTTACGAGGGAATATATGCAAGCACATATATACAGATAGATATAGGCAGCTTGATACAACGTATGGTTGAGGGGTGGCAGACCCCCCTCAGAAAATTATCTACTTAAGCAGTGAGTTAATCATATATATACAATACAATATTATACATAGTTATAAACCATTTTTTTTTAATAATGTGATATAAAGGCAAATGATTTGCTGAGTAATGAGTGGTGCAAATAGGAGATAGAGGGTTCTGATCTGCAGATCCATTAGTTAGGCTGACTTTAACTTAAAGTGATGCTGAATATATTAACGGATAAAACACACAGCACTCTGCCACCCTATGTTTTCATAATTTTTAATAAAGCAGTATGGCACTTAAATTCGTAAAATTGTACATAGTGTGAAATATTTTTAACTTTTTAATTTGAAGTTGATGTAGTATGATAGTATTAGCCTACCAGGAAATACTGAAATGTAAGGGCTTCTTAACCTCTTTCTTTTAGAAGAAATTAGTAGGAGTATAAATTTTACAGACAGGTATATTTCAAAAGAGCTCGTCAACACCTTAAAACGAATGTTCGAACTATAGATGGGATATAATAATAATAATAAAAAAAAAAAATCAACGATTATTATAATTTTTAACCCTTTCTTGAGCTAATGGCATAGAAATGACTTACTTTCAGCATTAATTTTATACTTCTATGAAATGAAAAATCGTCTGCATCTATCGAAATTATGATTAATTAATAGTTATTTTAAACTAGTGGATCTGCAGATCAGGAGCCTCAACGTCCTATTTGCACCAGACATTTTTCAATAGGTCACTTTTATTTATTCCTTATTATACAATAGTATATATTGATTCGATTGACTTATTACCATAATCAGATACATTCCTGAGGGGGGCTGCCGCCCCCCTCAACCCCCCGCTATATCTCTCTTTGTATACCTATTTGTATATTATATAAAGTGTTACGGAATTGAAAATAATTGCATTTATTTTTGTATAAATTTTTTTCAAAGAGGCTTAGTAAGTCGGTACAATGCTAATTTTGTGCATTTCTAGTCGTTTTAGCGTTAAAATAGCCTAATGTTCCTTTAAAAACGCATTAAAAAGCACCATTTAAGGGAATAAATGGATTTGGTGCCAAATTTGGCGACTGTTTCCCTTCTTGGAGATTTTTTTGGCGACCTTGGCGAGAAAATCCTTATTAGAGATATACCAAATATGGAAGCTCTAATCTCATTGGCTGATGAGATACAATAATTTTCCAGAACAGTCTGTGTACGATAGAATAGTATAAAAGGAGCATTTTTTTAGCCAAGGCGGCCAATCTCAGATGTGTGTCAGTTTCGTCAAATGCTTGCTTTGCTTTGAGCCTTTTTGAATGAGACTTGCTTTATGTGTTATTGATAAACAGTTTGTACTGTTGTTTTGCTGTTAACGGCTGTTGTTTAAGCTATGTTTACTGGTTGAATTGAAGCTGATACTTGGTTTATAGACCTGTATTTTTCTGGAACTTTCTGTAAATAAATCACTGAATTTTTGCAAGTTTCACCTTTCATTCTCGGACAACTTTCGAACCCCCAAGTGCGCCACAATATGTATTCTTAATAAACGACGGTCTTGTATTATATCCCTGAAATTCATAAATACCAAATTTCATACAAAAAAATTACATAGCATATCGGAAATATTTTGCGTATTCTTTAAACTAATTATCAATTCTTTGCCCACAATTTTCAACAGAAAAACATGCTTTTAAAATTCTAATAAAATTTCATTATATTTGATGGGGTGTAACCATGTTAAAATACACTTTTAAGAAATACCGACTATAGGCCGTAATAGTACGAAATTCCTTTATGTATCCCGGAAACGTAGCCACAGTCATTATAAACGCCAATAATAAGAATAAACCAAATTAATTATAACTCATTACTTTTTCAAACTAATTTGACATCATTTGGATGATTACAGTACATACTCGGAATTATTTTGTGTGGTCCCATAAACTATTTAGTCTATACATAACCTTTTTTAAGAGAAAACATGATTTTAAGCATCTTTATAATGTATGTTAACTTTATTAAGTTCAATTCAGCATACACGCATTAAAGTGCGCTCTAAAATTAAAAATTTGTCCATAGGCTCTAATGTTACGAAATTATTTCGTGTGTCTTTGTAAACGAACCATAAACATTGTATACACCAGGAAAAACTATTCAGCTTTTTTTGAGTTTAAAATTAATAATTGTTCCAAATTTAACATCGTTTGGATGACTAAGTGACATTGTCAGAACACTTTTGTAAGGTCCTGTACATCAATTAGAAAGCTTAAGAGCACATATTTTCTTCAAACAACATAAGTTTAATAAGCACCTTACTCACGTACTCTAGTTTCATTTTCTTCATTGCAAAGTAATGATATTAAAATGCGTTTAAACGAAATTCACCCCATCCGCCGTAATGTTAAGAATTTTGGCGTATCCCTGTACACAGTTTATAAAAAATATAGCAATAAAAATTATACAGCTACTTATATGCAAAGCTGGAACGTGTGCGCCAATTTGCAAGTCAATCGAAGGATTTTTGCGGCTTCTATTGCGGTACATACACATTTTTCCCATAGGCCGTAAGGATAAGAAAAATTTGGCGTGTCCCTGTACACGAACAACAAATGGAATACACACCTAACACTGTACAGCTAATTCCGTTGGGCTCATTAATATGTGTACAAAATTGCAAGTCAATAGCGTTCTTTTTTGGGCCGCTATCGCGGTACATACAAATTGTTCCCATAGGCCGTAATGATAAAAAAACTTTGGCGTGTCCCTGTACACGAACTTCAAATGGAATGCATACCCAAAACTATACAGTTAATTTCGTGGGGATCATGAACATGTGTACAAAATTTCAAGTCAATAGCGTTATTTTTGCGGCCGCTATCGCACGACAGACAGACAGACAGACGGACGGACAGACAGAACCCAAAATCCTTTTGAGTCTCAACAGAGGGCTTCCACTGACGTTTCGGCAAAAATTGGAAGTCAATAGCTTGATTTTTGCGGTGGCTATCGCTGTACATACAGATTCTTCCCATAGGCCGTAATGATAGATAATCTTTGGCGTGTCCCTGTACACCAACTGCAAATGGAATACACACCTAAAACTATACAGCTGATTCCGTTGGGCTCATGAACATGCGTACCAAATTGCAAGTCAATAGCGTGATTTTTGTGGCCGCTATCGCGGTACATACAAATTCCTCCCATAGGCCGTAATGATAAGAAAAATTTTGGCGTGTCCCTGTACACGAATTGCAAATGGAATATACACCCAAAACTATACAGCTGATTTCGTGGGGCACATGAACTTGTGTACCAAATTGCAAGTCAATAGCTTGATTTTTGGAGCCGCTATCGCGATACATACAAATTCCTCCCATAGGCCGTAATGATAAGAAAAACGTTGGTGTGACCCTGTACACGAATTACAAATGGAATACACACCCAAAACTATACAGCTGATTCCGTGTGGCACATGAACACTTGTACCAAATTGCAAGTCAATAGCGTGATTTTTTCGGCCGCTATTGCGATACATACAAATTCCTCCCATAGGCCGTAATGATAAGAAAAACTTTGTCGTGTCCCTGTATACGAACTATAAATGGAATACATACCAAAAACTATACAGCTGATTTCGTGGGGCTCATGAACATGTGTACCAAATTTCAAGTCAATAGCGCTATTTTTGCGGCTGCTATCGCGCGACAGACAGACACAGCCCAAAACCGTTTTGAGTCTCAATGTAGGGCCTCCACTGACGTTTCGGCAATAATTTGTAATGCGTAAATTTGCGCAACAAATTGCAGAAACTAGTGGATCTGCAGATCAGGAGCCTCAACGTCCTATTTACATCAGACATTATTCAATAGGTCATTTTTATTTATTCCTTATTATATAATCGTATATATTGATTCGATCGACTTGTTACCATAATCAGATACATTCCTGAGGGGGGCTGCCGCCCCCCTCAAACCCCGCTATGTCTCTATTTGCATATCTTATAAAGTGTTACGGAATTGTAAATAATTGCATTTATTTTTGTATCAATTCTTTCAAAGAAGTTTAGTAAAGTTAATAAAATGCGAACTTTGTGCATTTTTAGTCGTTTTAGCGTTAAAACAGCCTAATTTTCCCTTAAAAACATTTAAAAAAGCTCCAATAAGGGAAGAAATGGATTTGGCGCCAAATTTGGCGACTGTTTCCCTCCTTGGCGATTTTTTTTGGCGACCTTTGCGAGAAAATCCTTATTAGGGATATACCAAATATGGAAGCTCTAATCTCATTATGAGATATGAGAATTTTCCAGAACAGTCTGTGTTCGATAGAAAAGTATAAAAGGAGCATTTTTTCGCCAAGGCAGTCAGTCTCAGATCTGTGTCAGTTTCGTGAAATTCTTGCTTTGCTTTGAGCCTCTTTAGATGAGACTTTCTTTATGTGTTATTGCTAAATAGTTTGTACCGTTGTTTTGCTGTTAACGGCTGTTGTTTAAGCTGTGTTTACTGGTTGAATTGAAGCTGATACTTGGTTTATAGACCTGTATTTTTCTGGAACGTCCTGTGAATACATCACTAAATTTTTGCAAGTTTTGCCTTTCATTCTCGGACAACTTACGGACCCCCCAAGTACGCAACAATATGTATTCTCAATGAACGACGGTCTTGTATTATTTCCCTGAAATTCATAAATACCAAATTTCATAACTCCAAATTTCATACAAAAAAAAAAAAAATTACATAGCATATCGGAAATATTTTGCGTAACCTTTAAACTAATTTCCAATTCTATGCCCACAATTATCAACAAGAAAACATGCTTTTAAAATTCTAACATAAATTCATTATATTTGATGGGGTGTAACCATGTTAAAATAAACTTTTAAGAAATATCGACTATAGACCGTAATAGTACGAAATTATTTTATATATCCCGGAAAAGTAGCCACAGTCATTATAAACGCCAATAATAAGAATAAACTTAATTAATTATAACTCATTAATTTTTCAAACTAATTTGACATCATTCGGATGATTACAGTACATACTCGGAATTATTTTGTGTGATCCCATAAATTATTTAGTCTATACATAACCTTTTTTAAGAGTAAACATAATTTTAAGCATCTTTATAATGTATGATAATTTTATTAAGTTCAATGCAGCATAAACGCATTAAACTGCGCTCTTAAATAAAAGTTTGTCCATAGGCTCTAATGCTACGAAATTCTTTTGCGTGTCTCTGTAAACAAACCATAAACATTCTATACACCTGTAAAAACTATTCAGCTTACTTTGCGTTTAAAATTAATAATTGTTCCAAATTTAACATCGTTTGGATGACTACGTGACATTGTCAGAACAATTTTGTAAGGCCCTGTACATTAATTAGAAAGCTTAAGAGCACATATTTTCTTCAAACAACATAAGTTTAAACATCTTACTCACGTACGCTAGTTAAATTTTCTTGATTGCAAAGTAAAGATGTTAAAATGCGTTTAAACGCAATTCACCTCATACGCCGTAATGTGAAGTATTTTGGCGTGTCCCTGTCTACAATCCATACAATCTATAAAAAGTATAGGCCTAAAAAATAAATAGCTATTTCTATACCGAACCTGAATATATGTGTCAATTTGCAAATCAATCGGGGAATTTTTGCGGCCGCTATTGCGGTACATACAAATTCTTCCCATAGGCCGTAATGATAAAAACAATTTGGCGTGTCCCCGTACACGAACTGCAAATGGAATGCACACCCAAAACTATACAGCTAATTTCGTGGGGATCATGAACGTGTGTACCAAATTTCAAGTCAATAGCGTGATTTTTGCGGCCGCTATCGCACGACAGACAGACAGACAGACAGACGGACAGACGGAACACAAAATCCTTTTGAGTCTCAACAGAGGCCCTCCACTGAAGTTTCGGTAAAAATTCGAAGTCAATAGCTTGATTTTTGCAGTGGCTATCGCGGTACATACAGATTCTTCCCATAGGCCGTAATAATGGAATGACTTTGGCGTGTCCCTGTACACGAACTACAAATGGAATACACACCTAAAACTATACAGCTAATTTCGTTGGGCTCATGAATATGTGTACCAAATTGCAAGTCAATAGCGTGATTTTTGTGGCCGCTATCGCACGACAGACAGACAGACAGACGGACAGACGGAACACAAAATCCTTTTGAGTCTCAACAGAGGCACTCCACTGAAGTTTCGGTAAAAATTCGAAGTCAATAGCTTGATTTTTGCGGTGGCTATCGCGGTACATACAGATTCTTCCCATAGGCCGTAATCATAAAAAATCTTTGGCGTGTCCCTGTACACGAACTACAAATGGAATACACACCTAAAACTATACAGCTAATTCCGTTGGGCTCATGAATATGTGTACCAAATTGCAAGTCAATAGCGTGATTTTTGTGGCCGCTATCGCAATACATACAAATTCCTCCCTTAGGCCGTAATGATAAGAAAAACTTTGGCGTGTCCCTGTATACGAACTACAAATGCAATATATACCAAAAACTATACAGCTGATTTCGTGGAGCTCATGAACATGTGTACCAAATTTCAAGTCAATAGCGCTATTTTTGCGGCCTCTATCGCGATACGTACAAATTCCTCCCATAGGCCGTAATGATAAGAAAAACTTTGGCGTGTCCCTGTACACGAACTGCAAATGGAATACATACCAAAAACTATACAGCTAATTTCGTGGGGCTCATGAACATGTGTACCAAATTTCAAGTCAATAGCGCTAATTTTGCGGCCGCTATCGCGCGACAGACAGACAGACAGACGGACAGACAGACAGACACAGCCCAAAACCGTTTTGAGTCTCAATGTAGGGCCTCCACTGACGTTTCGGCAAAAATATTTTGTGATAGACACAGCTTAAGAATTTATTAGCTGATTAATTTGTTTCAGGGAATTTGATTAAAAAAGAAAAATTATCACATTTTTTTTTTCTTTAAGCTGAAATAGTTTAAGCATAACTGTGACGTGTTGATGTTAGGATTAAGGCCAACTTATTACACTAGGGTCCTGTACCTGAATGTCAGTGCCCTCCATGGTGTTTTTTCTAAATGTCCCTACCCCATATTTACGCAAGTTTCGGAGAAAACCAACATATAACTATGATTTTTCATTCACTATAAGATAAACTATGAACACTAAAAAATAGTATTAATATGTTTTATCGAGCTTAAAAAGATCAAAACATGCATGCAAATTTAACATTGGACACTTGCCAACTATGTAAATTGAACTGCTCAACAATACAAAATAATAATAATAATAATAATAATAATGCTTTTAAGATTTAGTTTAAAAATAAATATTTAATTACATTATCACAGTAAAGAAGTAAATTAATAGCACTATCACTACAATTTTAATTATACTCTAATATATAATATGTTTTGTATCAATAACATACTACTATACCTATGACTATCCTTTTATTCCAAATAGCGTATAATTATTTATTTAAAAACATCACATTTGTTAAATTAGCTGTAATGACTTTCAAATCTTTTATTAATTGAAATCTTAAAAGAAAGGATTGATATTTTTGAAGGACTTTGAATTTAAAGAAAAATAAATAAATAATAAATAAATAAATAAATATAAACGAACAAAAACCGAAAACATGAAATGCATTTTTTTTTTTTTTTTTTCATTAATTGGAGATAATAAAAACAGAAATCAAATTAACTGTGAAAAACAATTTTTTCGCTTTATGTAAAAAAAAAAAAAAAAATCTTTTCTAAAATATAACAGCAAATTTTTTATCAATTTTAATTCTGTCACAAACACACGTTTAAAAGAAAATAGTGTGTTTATCTTTAATCCTTTTTAAAAATAAAATATAATAGGGAGTTTTCATGTTTTTAACTCTAATTAATTAAAAAAAATACTTTTTCCAATTGAGTACATTTTTAAGATGTAACTTTAATTAATAAATGAAACGTGTTTTGCTCCAAATATACAGTTTTTAATACTTCTTATCCATGCAACATAAATAAATTATTGTTTTTGTGTCAAGTTTCTTGATTTTTCTTCTTATTATTTATTTATTTTTTATTTTACTTATTGTGTGCTTTAATGTTCATTGGGTCGAACAATAGCGGTTGGTCGCGATTGATCAGAGTGCATTCGAATTCACGCCTCCAATGAGACCTCCGAAATGGGAGTTACTCTAATTTGAAGCGGTATGTATTGAAGGTATTCTACATTCCGCCACTTTAGAATGTAGAAAATGAGGGAAAAAGAGCTAAAAACGCCGTAGGAATAGCATGGGAAGAAAAGCAAAAAAACTCAGAATGTCAAGTGTGTTAAAAAAAAAAAAAAAAAAAAAAAAAAAAAAAAAAAAAAAAACCTCGCACCGGAAGTAATAAGAGGACAAAATTGACTAGAAAAAGACATCGAAGAGCGGGAATCGGGCGGGCTGGGGCATGGGTCCTGTCGTCCAGGATTATTACGACTCGCCTAGTATGTGTGCGGTAATAGGCGATCTTTCTAAAAAACAATAAATTTTAATTTAATGTTTAGCAATAATTTTAAAGACTTTTTTAATACAGTTATGTAACTTAAAGTAGTTGGCATAGGTGGACTCTACTCAGTTCCCCACCATATGTATGTTCTCATAAATTTCTTGTACAAGACATATTATATTCATGTTAAGAGAAATGAATTTGATCAAACGCTTGACACAGTGATAGAATGAAATTCCTACCTAATAGGCTACATGCCGTTCAGTTAGATATATTTATCGTATTCTAATCTACTGATTTATTTTATTTGGGTTAATTTCGCAGTTTTGTATTCATACTACTATTTCCAATCCAACATTCCTCATTATGCATATTTGTATGGAATATCGCCTAATTTGCTATATTCATAAAATTTTAAATAAGTTACGAAATTTCGCTGTTAGAATATATGTAGTCAATAATGTTCAAACAAGCATCGAAAATGTTATTTTGAAGTTGTCTGATACATTTATAATCCTCAAAATAGGCGCTTATGCGCAATCTCTCTCTATATAAATGGCTAAGAGAATTTCTTTGATGTGTTGTCTGATTTTTGTTGATGAATTTCTGTTTGTCTGTGTGTTGACGCAAGTTGCCACCAACTTTTCATGATTTAGTTAATTAGAAAAAATCTAATTATCTGATTAATAAGTTAAATTATTCTGACGGATTCAGAAAATTGCCCCTTTCATTTGGTACCTTATTTGTAACAAACTTTTGATTGGATTCTTTAAAATTAATTAAAATATGAAAATAATAATCTGGTAAAGGGTTTAAAAATGAACATTTAAATTTTTAATTGTTGCAAAAATAAAATAAAATATTAAATTTGCTCATGCACATGAAAAAATGAAAAAATGAAAATGGAGTAAAAAAACAATTAATATAAAGTTGCACGAGAGTTCCAAAAATTAATGGAAATATAAATGAACGTTAAATAAATAAAATAGTCGTCTGCTCGATCACGTGATATTGAAAAACAAAGAATCGAATTCAGTAAATATTATTCTTAAGAGCGAAAATATTAATATTCAATATAAAATAAAAGTAATATTGTGCATTTGTAAACAGTAGAATAATTGTATTTCTGAGTTTAATAATTTTTAAAATTACTTTATATGTCTATTTATTTTCACAAGTAAGAATCGATTTTTTTATATTGTAGTGTAACTGTTACATTACCTGATTTAGCAATAAATAGTGGAATGTTTATGGATTATAAATTGATATTAATTTAAAATATTTTAAGTTTAATTTAATCGCGTAAAGGTGTTACAACAAGTTATTTACTTAGCTACTGGTCGAAATAGATTTACACCGTACAATGTTGCACTGTTAATGATATAAGTAAAAAAAAATCAGATTACTTAACATGTTCTCCATCACATTAATAACAAGCTCTTTATGTATAAACGGCTAAGAGATTTCCTTGGATTCTGTTTGTTTGTGTGTGGACGCAAGTGGCCACCAATTTTTCATACTTTAGTTAATTTAAAAAAATCTCCGATCGATAAGCTGTTCAGAAAAATTGCCCCTTTCATTTGGTAACTTATTTGCAACGAAATTTTGATTAGATTAAAAAAAATAATTAAAATATCAAAATAATAACCTGGTAATAGCTTAGAAATTGTATATTTAAATGTTTTATTGTTGCCAAATAAATAAATAAATAAATAAATAAAATAAAATAAAATAAATAAATATTAAACTTGCTCATGCATATGAAAATGGAGTAAAATAAATAATAATAATAATAATAATATACATCAACTTTAGATTTTTTTTTCCCCTTTTGTTTAAATAGTATGTTTTTGGCACGAATGAATCGCGCTTGGCATGAAAGCTAATTCACCATTATATTAAAAAGCTTTATTTATTGGTAATCCTGGGTATTTTTTAAATTTTTGATGCTAAAATAGGTCGGACATTTTTCGCAAGGACTCCACTTTCGCAAATGCCACTTTAAGCTAAGTAACGCATGAAAAATATAAATAAATTATAAAATATTGAAAGACAGAAAAGAAAGAACAGGTAAGGAAAAAGAAAAGAAAAGACAGAAACAGAAAAAATAATCACGTAAAGGAAACATTCAAAAGGTGTCATCTTCAAAAAGTATTGAAAAAAATATATTTGATTCTACTCTTCAATAAACACCAGAAAATGAAAAAAATATCGACTGAAATTAATTACAGCGACAACAAAAAATTATCAAAATTAAGCATATTTGGCGATTTCACACTGCTAGGCGATTGGTTTTTGAGTACTTGGCGGAAAAGCAAAATACGGTCCTGTTCGTACACGGCAATCTCAGTGCTAGCAAACGTATCCCCCAACAGCGCTAAATCGCCAAATATGCTTAAATTTGATAATTTTTTTTGGTCGGTGTAATTAATTTCAGCCGATAATTTTTTCATTTTCCGGTGTTTTATGAAGAGTAGAATCACATATATTTTTTTCAATACTTTTGGAAGATGACACCTTTTGAATGTTTCCTTGTAAAGTGGCGATACAATTTCAAAAGTCGCCAATGGGAACTATATTAAGGCTGTACCATGATCGGGTTTACATATTTCATTATTTCATGATTTATTTTATTATATACCAACTACTATTAACTAACTCATCTACTATTATAACCCCAAAAATTGTATCATGCGATAGACGTAACCGATAATAGCACATTGTAATAGTATATGTGGCGCGAAATTGTTGTCATTTTGTGGTTGATCGGATAAATCAAACAAATATAGAAAATAACGTGAAAGAAAATATTATGTACACCACGTATAGTTTGTTCATATGTAACTGGGATTGAAATATAAAATTGCTACATCAATTTTTTGGGATACTGTCCGTTTCTAAAGTGTCATCTGATAAGTACCCAAATGGAAGCCCACTGGTAAGCTATTGTCACAGACAATAGACACAGGCACCTGAGAGTCTGCGAATGAATGGGTAGCTGTCGAAGGCGGCGTGGAACGAAAATGGGCTTTAGATCAATTTCATGATTTATTTACTTATTTATTTTATTTTTTATTTAATTTATTTAATTTTTTTGTTTATAAAGCTATTTAGAAAAAAAAAAAAAAACTTTCCTTTAATTATAGTGTCCAGCGAAGCGGGCAAAGCCTTCGTTGATTCATTACCTTCATTGATTTCATAAATTTAAAAAATGATTTCTTTAGTAAACTTTGATTTATTGGCACGCAAGCAGTATCTTGCCGAGTTTTATACATTTTAGTTTACTACATTTTATTTTATTTTGTACATTTTATTTTACTACATTTTATTTTATTTTGTACATTTTATTTTACTACATTTTATTTTATTTTGTACATTTTATTTTACTACATTTTATTTTATTTTGTACATTTTATTTTACAGTATTTTTTACTTTTTTTTCCTTGCATTCAGAATTCGGTTCGTTTCCGAACCGAGACTTTTCTAGTCATTCCCTATTTTGTCATGTTAAATAAATCATAAATTCCAAATAACTTATGAAATTTTTAAATTTAAAAACTCATAGTCAGTGCTGTACATGCCAGTAAAATAAATGGCATTTTAAATGTGTTCTCACATCTTTACGGTTAAAATATCCCTCAAAATGCGAAATTTTATGGAAAATTTTCCCCTATTCTGCCATTTTAAGTAAATCATAAAATTTCAATGACTTTCGAAATTTTTAAATTGGAAACTTCATAGTCAAGGATATTTATGCCACTATCTTATATAAAATTTTAAAAGTAGTCTGACATATTTACGATGAAAATAATTCCTCAAAAGTGACATTTATGCAAATTTTGATCTATTCTGCTATGTTAAGATATTCGTAAATTTCCAATAACTTGCGAAATTTTTAAAGTAGCATGTTCATAGATAATGATGGTCGTTCCGGCCTCCAAACCAATATATAAAATGTGTTCTTACATCCTTACGATAAAAACATCTATTTTCACTCACGTTAAAGGGAATTTTTGCCCTATTTTCCCATCTTAAGAAAATCGTAAATTTCGAATAACTTCTGAAGTATCTTAATTAGAATATTGCAAATGAAAAGGTTTCTTTTCACTGTCACAAATGATAAAACTATGATATTTTAAACCTCTGTGCGTTTATTTGTTCATGAGGTATCGTGTACACAGATTAACAAAATAGCACACTAACACACTAACGAACGAACAAACTAGCAAGCACCCTACAGACGAACACCATACCCATTTTGATATTTTCGGATTTCTCATACGTAAAAACGTGTAAAAAATGTAAAAAAAAACCGAGGTCGAAAATTTTCACTATTACCTAAGTTTCCTATACCTATACTGTGATGGGGAACTGAAAGGTATTAAATGGTCGGTAGCTCAATACATATACAAGGTGACGCAAAATAGGTGAGATAGAAACTTTAAGAGGCGTCAGCATAAACCAACACAAATAACTTTTATCAAAATACAAATTTTAAAATCCAACGTTTAAATTATGCATTTAAATACAAAGTTTAAACTTTTTTTTTCCCTGCAGCATCTTTAAAGGAAAAATATATTTATTTTGTGTTTCACTCTCCATTGAAATTTATACTAGGTGTAATTTAGTATAATTAGATAAGATATATACATATATATATATATAAGTGTGTGTGTGTAGGATTATGTGATTACTAGAGGTGCTCACAGTTGCACAATTAGATGAATACTTGGGGCCAATATGCGACGATCTGGGATTCAGCCCCAAGGATGGTCAAACAGTGGCAGGAAAATATGTTAGAAAAAAAAATTAAGTTCGAAAAAGGATTATTTGAATCATTCGATTTTAATATTACATTACTCTGAATAATTTTGCGCATCTGTTAGATAATACTATTTTATTTAGAAACGCAACTTTTTCTTAATACAGTATTTTTTTTTATTTTTTTTTTTTATGAATACTGTTATACAGAGTTGCTAACCGTACGATAATTATCATAATGAAGGTGGGAATACTATGCAAAAGTATGCAATTTGTCGTGTTAGGAACATCACATTTAAACAGAATCGGTGGCAAACCTAGTGGCAAAAAGAAGCAGACATATATTTCCTAGGCAGACAGTTGCAGTCATTTCAAACGCTACCAGAACAGTTGTAAATGCCAGAACTATTTTTGACAATTAAACCATATTTGTTTGTATGAACGAATGCTTGCTCAATGTACACTATTTAAATAAGATATCGTCGAGATAGATTGTGTTGGTATAAACCATCTATCGATAGAAGGTCATAAACTGTGGTCAAGAGTGATGTTCTCCGCTGAATACCGCTGCACTTATATAGGTGACTCTAAATACTAGTTAGTATAATGGTAGAGAGAAATGCGTTAAGAACAATTGAATGTTCACGCCGGAGCGTGAACATTAAATTAGTAAATAGCTGTAAATTAGTTTTCAGACATTATGCACAATTTCAGAACAGTAATTCACATCTCTGAAGGAAGTGCCGTAACATCACAGTGGTATTGAATTAATACCATCTTGGATTATGTTCATCGTTTAAGGGGTGCGGTAAATCCATACTTTTGTTTATGAATGACAAAGTGTGCCTACACAGGTCCGCAGAAGTATAAGATACCGTACACTGTCTATAATATATATATATATATATATTTGGACACTTTTGAATTCAGACGCTTTGTCAAACATCTATAAAATTCGTTGGAAATCATCTTGAAACTTTGGTAGTGTAAAAAACATGATATACCTTATATATTTCAGTAGAAGTTGTGTCCTGAAAAAGAAAAGAGGATCACTAACAAAAATCAAAATGTTTTGGATCACCCTATAAAAAGCAATGATTTAAATGCGTTTTGACTATAGCATATGATTATGAGAATTTTTCTCGTTATCTCTAAATTTTTATGAGACCAACATATGTATATATATATATTGATTGCAAAAAATAATAATAATAATAATAATAATAATAATAAATAAATAAATAAATCCACTTTTTTAATTGTAACACGCAGGGTATTAAACTCAGTGCAAAGCCATTTTTAGGAAACTTGTTATACTACATTAGACACAGCATACAGCAATCAGAATGCAAAAATTTTAAAAATCGTACGAAATACGAGCATCTTCACTGAATAATTTATAACTACGCATGCGCTAGCTTTCGAATAATTTCATTTGTATAATTCAATAGCCAAAAATATTGAAAAACGTATATAAATATTCTAAACAAATGTCATGCAAACTCAACAAGTTATGAGAGGTAGACTAAACAAAATTTCCGTTCTTCTCAAAAAAAAGAAAAAAAAAGAAAAAAAAAAAAAAAGAAAAAAAAAAAGAAAAAAGAAATGAAATTGATAAGGGGTTTTATTAATATTTATTTACAATAAGCAAATACTGTATTGGGCTTTGATTGAATCAAAATCAAAATATGAGTAACCCCCCTTATTATTCAGATTTTATTTTGAGAGAAATAAAAATCTGTTCTTTCTATCTTTCATAACTTTTATAATTTACCTCATATTTGTTTGAAGTTTTCATATAATTTGCTCAATACGTTTGCTATTAAAATATGCAAATTATTATTATTATTTTTTTTTTAAGCGCATGTGTAGTTAAAAATTATTTAGTAAAAGGGCTCAATCTACGTAAAATATTTAATATTTTTGTATTATGATTGCAGTATGCTGTGTTTAATGTAGTAAGCCAGATTTCCTAAATCAGTCTTTGCACTAGGTCTAATACCCTACGCATTATATTTTTAAAAAGTGGAATTTTTTTTTACCAATAAAAAAAAAATATATATATATCTATATATATCAATGAATATACGTGGAAGCCTTATAAAAATTTATACAGGTAATAAGTAAAATGTACTTAATCACATGATATAGCCAAAACGCATTTAAAACATTACTTTTTATAGGGTTATCCAAAGAAATTTGACTTTTGTTTAATTTTTTACTGGTCCGAATTTTCTCTGCAGGGCACAACATTTGCTGAAATATGTGAGGTATAACATGTTATTTACACTGCTAAAGTTTCAATGTGATTCCCAGAAAACTTTTTTATTTGATAAAACGTCTGAATTCGAAAGTGCCCAAATACTTATTGGTAGGTAGTGTAGAAAGCGGAATTATTGAAAGTATAGAATGGCTTGTTTTATCTGGATTTTAATCCTCTACAAAATGCATTGGATACTCTTGGAAGACAGGTTTTTTTAAAAGATCACTTTCCTCGAATAAGCACAGAAAAACTCATTGAGAATGTGGTAGGGCAATGTACCTCAACAACTATATCCAATAGCTGCGCAGTTAGCATGAATAACAAATACAAAAACATTTATTGGTGTTTTAGAATGACCTATGTTTTATTGAGAGACTGGTATATTCAATCCTTTTATGTGGAAAGAACTATTTATGCGACTCTAAAAATTTTCAAATGCAACACACACACACATATATATATATATATATGGTGATATTCTGTACTTTTATGGTCAGAGAGTTGTAAAAGGGTATTTTTTTTTCTTTTTAATGAGCTGAAAGAAAGTTCTTTTACTTCTATTTACTAACACTTTTATTAAAAGAATTTGTATTTTTAAAGAACTCTAAATTTTCATTCTGAAAAAAGAAAAAGAAGAAGAAATCTAGAACCATTAGAAACCTGATTTTTTTTTTTCTTTGTGAAGCTTGTTATATAAGAAAAGAAATCTAATTAACTGTAAAGGGAAATGTTAATTTTATTGCAGAAGTTTCTTTTTAAAAATGTGATAACTACTTTTTCATGTTCTGAAAAAATGTCCAAAACACATATTTAAAAGAAAAACGTTTGTTTTTCTTTAGAACCGCTTTAAAATAAAATAAAATCAGTTGTTTTAATCTTTTTAAGCCTAATTGGCTAAGTGAAGATTTTTTTAAAAAAATTACAAATTCGTATATTTTCTTGCGGTAAATTTAATAATAATAAAAAAAAAAAAAAAAAAAAAAAAAGCAAGAATTGTTTTAAACAGTAAAATAGATATTGAATAAAATCTTTTTGTAAAAAAATAGAACCGACTCCAAAAAGGAACTACCATTCAAACAACTTAAAATGAAAGAAAATTGGCAGAAAATGGAACTGTAAATTGCGCCTAAAAGTATAAAATAATTTCCTTCGCCAAACAACCACTAACACTACAATTAATCATAACTTTTGAAGTCGGCGCAAAATTAAATAAAATTTAATTATTTTTTAAAGGTTTGTCTTTAGATTGATAGCAACAAATGCTGTTGTCTCGAATGATCCACTTTTAGGTTTCCTTTATTATTTTATCACTGTATACAATTGGTTCATTAGTAGCATTTACATAGAACAGTGAACATTCTTCACAATGTGGTATTTATGTTTCTACGAAGTTAGAGTTTCCTTTGCAAATTTGGTATAACTTTCATAACAATCATCCTTGATGCCTTTTGGATTTGACGATCAAAACGTATGGCAAAATATACACGCATGATGTATATTTTCACAATATATATTGTACGATGTGTTGTTTCATATTCTTAATTACTCTCTTGATGTACCTTATCAAAATAATCATGATATCCCAAAGAAATTAAATATGTTTGCCTGATAATTTTGCGATTTTTCTTTCACCAAGGACGTCAGATACCAGCATCTTCGCCAACTGTTGCTGCTTACGAAATCTTATTTATTTTCTTGAATCAAAGTAGTTTTCGGCTGCGTTTTGCAAGTAACAATGTGAGATGTGTACTTTGAATAGGATTTGATTTTTGTATTGAATAAAGGTATCAATTTTTATTTAATTTTGCGCCGACTTCAAAAGTTATGATTAATTGTAGTGTTATAGGTTGTTTGGCGAAGGGAATTATTTTATACTTTTAGGCGCAATTTACAGTTCCATTTTCTGCCAATTTTCTTTCATTTTAAGTTGTTTGAATAGTAGTTCCTTTTTGGAGTCGGTTCTATTTCTTTTTACATAAAGATTTTATTTTTCTCTTTTCAGTGAAAACTTATTTATATAGCAGAGCATCAGAAGACGTTCGACGGAAGTTTCACAAATCACAACTTCCAAGAAAAGTGACATTACTCAAAAAATGGTTTATGTCACTGAAAAATACATGAAATGCACCCAATGTGAACAAAAAAGTTACATCTCTCTACAAAAGTTACGCTGGAAATTGCGCAGCGTAAAGTTCAAACAAAGAGCAAAATATGCATTGCAGCTGACGGACAAAAGTTTCAACATCGATACTTACATACTGCTTTTACCAGTGTAGCTGCATGCGTTCAGCAGTTAGAGTGAGAACAGACTTTTGTGAATATTCTGTAATTTTTTTATATATTAATGAAATCATAATGAAACCTATTTCAGGCCAAGATCATTACGACAACAAAAAAAGTATTAAAATTAAATCATCACTTACGAAGCTATAAGCTAACAAATTTCAACAACAACAACGAGAAACATGGTTTGTATTGAAAATCTCCTCCTTTAAGAAGTCGGTTTAAAACGTCTATGCGTTAATCAATGTCACCGCTTACAAAAACCATACTTTGAATTTTACATAGCATAAATGTCACCCGCTAAGCTACAACATATGCAATGTCGTTCAAGTGTGCACAAAATAGGAAATAGTGAACAAATAAATGCACGTTTTAAGTGTTCTGTTTTTAGCATTAATGTCTAAACTACCTTTGCGTACTACATCGATGATTCTCTGCAATTTTATAGTTCACTTTTTTCCGCTGTTTGGAAACGTTTCCGAGATAGGATCACTAACTCCACTCTTTTCCACCAGGTGGTGCTTTAGGCGGTTGAATCGCGTAGCACATGTCCACTTTACTATACCTGCGTACCACTTTTATGACTATAGCTGCAGCTGTTCAGCAGTTAAAAGAGTCGGGACAGACTTTTTTGGGCACCCTATATTTTCTTTTGATCGTAAAGATCTCACAATGGGACCTATTTCAGAAACATACGCTTTGAATTAAGAACCTCCTCCTTTTTGAAGTTGGTTAATTAGAGCATCTCTTACGAAGTTATAAGCTTACAAACACCACCACCAACAACAACAACACATAGCTCGAATTAAGAACACCCTCCTTTCTGAAGTTGGTTGAAAACGACTTTGCGCGAATCGATGTGATCGCATACAGTAACAGTACTTTGAACCACAGAGTATACGTGTCATCCGCTACGCTGTGACGTGTGCAACGTAGTTCAAGTGTGCTCAGTGTAGGAAATTGTGAACAAACAACTGCACGTTTTAAGCGTTCTATTTTTAGCAATGATGTCTAAAAACTGTCTTTTCGTAGTAAATCGATGATGCTCTACAACTTCGTAATTAACATTTCTCCCATCTTGAACCGTTTTAGAGATAGGTGCGCTAATTCCGCTGTTTTTCACCAGAGGGCGCTTTATTTTCTTTTGATTGTAAAGATGTTATAATGGGACCTACTTCAGACCAAGATCTCTACAACAAAACAAAAAGTATCAAGTAATCGTATTTTGAACTATAGCGTATGTCTCACCAGCTACGCTACAACGTTAGCAATGTAGCTCAAGTGTGTATAGAAGAAATTGTGAACAAAACGTTTTTAGCCTTGTATTTTTAGCATTAGGAACGTTAGCATGAATGTCTAAACTATCTTTTTGTACTAAATCGGTGGTAATCTTCAGCTTTGTAATTCACTTTTGCTTTAGAAGCGTTTTCGAGATAGGAACACTGACTCCGCTATTTTCCAACAGGTGGTGCTGCAAGCGGTTTAACCTTGTACAGCATTGCATGGCCAATTTGCAATACTTACATGCCATTTCTATCACTATAGCTGCAGCCGTTTAGCAGTTAAAAGAGTTGGGACTGCTTTTTTTTTGGGCACCTTGTATTTTCTTTAGATCGTAAAGATATTACAATGGGACCTATTTCAGACCAAGACCTTTTCAACAAAATAAAAAGTATCAAAATCGGAGCATCCGTCCAGAAGTTATGAGCTAACAAACATAAAAAAAAACATACGGTTTGAATTGAGAACCTTCCATCTTTTTTGAAGTCGGTTAAATAAAAATATTAGAGAACTTCAGTCTACTATTATCAACAAGACGCATATATATATATATTATAGTTCGTGTTTATAAAACGTTATATCGTAATTATATGTTACTAGCAGGCTACACCCGCTTCGCTGGTCACTATTTTTAAATGAATCACTGTAGTTAATGAATTCTCAAAATTGCATGAATTTTTATCATGCGAAAAAAAAAAAGAGAGAGAGAAAAAAAAATGTGATTGAAAAAAATGTCGCTACAGGACCCCACTGCCCATGGCAGCGCAGGCAATTGTGCGATGCGCGCGCATTTATCTTCAACACTCTTAATGAATCATTATATCATTGTAAGGGAAAAACATAAATTAAAAAAAAATTCTCCCATCAGTGGAATTATCGGTTCGGGCCACCACTGCCTGCAGCAGCGCATACAGAAGCGCAAGTCTCGAATGCTCCTTCACCTACCGTTCCCGCCCCTCTTAATTATTTACGACTTTAAAAAATACCCGCAGTCGTTCTCTCGGGCTTTTAAACCTAATAATACTAATTTCCAACATTTTATCTGAATTTCTTTATTTTTACCCCTGCGCCCGATCCCTTTCCGCCCTTCGTAATAATTCTGTACTTTCAAAAATATCTGCAATCGATTTATCGGGCCTCAAAACGTAACAACACTAATTTTCAGCGCTCTAACTATTATTTATATATTTTTGCCCTTTCACCTTCCCTTCCCGTCTATCCTAATAATTTTACAAATTCGAAAATATACGCAATCGATTTGTAGGTATCAAAAACCTCCATGTACCAATTTAAAAACTTTACAAATTCGAAAATATCCGCAATCGATTTGTAAGTATCAAAAACCTCTATGTACCAATTTTGAACGACATAACTCTATTTTTATTTTTTGCCCCTCCGTCCCCTCCTCCCGCCCCTCCTAATAACTTTACAAATTTGAAAATATCCGCAATCGATTTGTAGGTATCAAAAACTTTTAAGTACCAATTTTGAACGGTATAACTCTATTTTTATTTTATTTTTTGCCCCTCCGCCCCCCCACCTTTCTGAACCTCCTAATAACTTTACACTTTTAAAAATATCCTCATTTGACTTGCAGGTCTCTAAAGCCTATCTGTTCCAATTTTTAACGGTCAAACTATATTTTTATTTTTTTACCCCATATCCCCCCTTTCCCGTCTCACCTGGGACGAATTTCTAAAATTAAAGAAATTAGTTTTTATGTATTTATGGGAGTTATATATTAGAGCAATAATATCTTTCACATATATTTTTTTCTGTTTGCAATATAAAGGATTATTTCAAATTACGTTTTGCCCCCTCTCCTCCCCTCTTGGGTGCTGAATTTCGAAAATTACAGAAATTAGTTTTTAGGTATTTGTATTAGTTATATATTAGGGCAAAAATTTCACATATATCTGTTTTTCTGTTTGAGATATATAGGAGTATGTGAAACCACGTTTTCCGCATGTGAAATCACGTTTTGCCCCCTTTACCCCCTTGGGGGCCGAACTTCTAAAATTCCAGAAATTGCTTTTTAGATAATTAAATTAGCTATATTTTAAAGCAAAAATTTTACGGATATCTGTTTTTTTTCTTTGAGATATGAAGGTTTTTGTGAAATCACATTTTGCCCCCTACACCCCCTTGGGGGGCGCAATTCGCAAAATCGCTTCTTAGGGGGTGCTTACACTATATGTTCTATAATCTGACCTAGTTTCGAGTCAGTGGCTCCAGTAGATTTTGCTGTGCGTTGATGAGTCAGTGAGTGAGTGAAAGTACTCTTTTATATGTATAGATTATAATAGTGTTTTACATTATAAATAAAAATTTTACTTTTTCTTACACATATAGGACCAAAACAGAAAGAAATAAACTAATTTTTGATAAAAATTGATAAAATGTGTTTTTCCAAATTTTGCTTGTTTTTCAGGTCTCTTGAACCTTACAGTCAGGTTTATGGCGATTGGTCACGGTTAATTAGTTCATGTGTTTATCTGTATGTGTGTGGGACACTTATCAATCACTGGTGATGAATGCAAAAAAAAAGTTTGTACCTGCCGCAAAAGAAAAGAGTTGGCAGCACCAAACAATGATTGACTTGAGTTTTATTCAAATAGTGCGCAGAACTTTCTAATTCCTGTAATCCACTGCGCAATTTAGACTGAGTCGTATTCTACCCTTCGTCAAGCGAAGTCTGTGTTGTTTTATAGACTTATTATTTTGAAATTCTGATTTTAAGACTAAGATATCTAAATCAATTCAAATTAGTAATGTTAGCAGCGGAAGCTCTGCATATAATAATTAAAATCATTCAACGAAAATTTGTGTAATCGAAATAGACATGTTATCCGTTGTCACTGAAGTTTCTTGTTGTGTGGCTGATATTTCCACGAGCGGAATAGGGAGATGGGGTGAGTAAATTCATTAGTTGAATTTCAATTTTAAATTTCTTTGATTTATATCATAGTATAGATTCAGTTTAATCACTTTAATGGTTTAATTTGAATCCAATTCGTGATTAGAAAATGCTTTTTAAGGTAAATTCAATCGTTCAAAAAATGAATAAATATTTCATCGTTATTCTCCTTTGGCTTTATTGCCAGTGATAATTAAAAAAAAAAAATCATTGGAGGAAGTTAGAAATAAGTAATTTAAAACAATATGATATGGGGATGTCATTTGAAAATTTTTATTGTCATAGAGCAAATAGTTTTTGCTATTTTTAGTCCTTTTTGACGTCGCTTCAACCTGACAATCAGTTTTCTCTGTTTGGCATCTTTCTTGGCAAAATTTCCCTGACAAAGACACGCACAAAACTATTCAAGAACATTACGTTTGTGATCAAAATTTCTCGTCAATGAAGTTAAATATTTTTACATTATACTAAACAAACTGAAATTAACATACATTTTTAATGCACAGACGTCTGTGAAATGCTGTATGAAAGTTATTTAAAATTCGTTTAGACGTATACAAAAAATAATTCTTTTGTAATATTTCTATGAATACTCGAACTGCATTTAAAGTTGAGTTAAGTATATATTTTCTTCCTATGTTAAAATTAAATAGAGGGTTTGAATTTTCTATTATCGTCCTGAATAAAGTTACTTATTTTTATCTTTATGTTTCGAAAGAAACTGCTGTGTTCGAAATATTTTTTATCATTACGCACAGTGTTCTTTAATTAAGTTTGTTAATAAGCGTGCATTATTTTTCATAAAGTACTTTAGAGTTTAAAAAGGAGACTTGAGTTTTATTTACTTATAATATTGTTACTAACTCTAGTAGTATAAACTCGTTTACATAAAAATTCTATATTACACTGTTTTAAATACAGTCGGCAGCAAAAGTATCCGAGCACTAGCCAATAACTCCGATATGAAAAAAACTACACTTAATACTGTTTTGTTAAATAAATCCTTGTCGAATCATGTTCTTTGACTGATTAAGAACATGACTCGAGAAGGATTTATTTAACAAAGCCGTGTTAAGTGTATTGTTTTTAGACAGGGTAAGACAGGTATTGCTAGTGGTCGGATACCTTTCATGTCAACTGTATTTATAGAGAGTTTTATATTTTCTAAAACTAATATATTATTTTCATATATGTTTATTTACAATCATTTCCAGATGCACTTTTCTTCTTTTCTACATACGTGAATTATTAATTTATTATTAATAAGGAAATTAATGTTAAAATGAAAAAAAATAGTGATACACCAACAGACGATATGGTTAAAAAACTTTGATGAGTAATGTCAGTACCGATAATTAAATCAAAATTATTTAAAGCATCATTTACAACAACAATATCAGTATTGAGCACATAGTTAGCAATATTTATTTCAGCTGAAAAATACCGCAATGATTTTACGTACATTTTCCACAATCCAGATAAAGAAGCAATATATATATATATTTTCTAAAATTATACTTTTACTTAATTTTCTGTAAATGCTATTTCTGGTAAGGGTCTTTTGAGAACCTGAATCAATCAAAGCATTCATAGGTATATCATTAATGTGCACTTCTTTACTATTTAAATTCTGAGAATATACTATATTATCTTGTCAGGTATCGTGTGTTTTTTCATATTTTGCCTTCAAACACTGAAAGGACATGAGGCTGTACTACAAGTAATTAAAACAATGGGGGCCTCTAACTCTATGTCTACAATCTACACTTTTTTGATTATATTGGCCATAGTTCAAACAACGGATTTTCTTTTTTAGGAGCTTTTAATATGAAATTGTCTTTGTCATCGTGTCACGCTAGTAAACAACTAAAGTAAATATAAGCCGCCCTGATTGTGGCTCCGTGGTGAGAGCCACCGTTGGTGAGAGCGTGACGTTAAAAAAGCGAAGGTCGAGAGTTCGGACCCCGGAAGGTCCAGCGTGTTAGTTTTTGACGATAATTAGTAGAAAAGTGTCAATTGATAAAAGAAATTTTTTCGTTGACTACACAATATCTTAAGAATTTTCGGAGAGGTTTTTTTTGAGAGGTTTTTCTTTTTTTTTTTAGATATTATTAGAAAACACAAAATATTTTAGATATTAAAAAATAAATAAATAAAAACTCAAAATAGAAAGTTTTAAGCACAAAATAGATAAATAAATATTTTTAGAAGTTTTTTATATATATTATTTATTATTATATGAAGTTGAATTTGTCATCGCGTTTTCTGTCACGCTAAAAAGCAAGACACTTCCACTTAATAATAATAATAATAATAATAATAATAATAATAATAATAATAATAAAAGTAAAATTGATTGTATATCTTATCTTTTAATGGTTCAGTCGGTTAAAGCGTCATGTTAATTTTACAAATAATTAATAGAAAAGGTGTCAGTTGATAAAAGGAAACATTTCGTTGCGTACAGAATATACTAATAATTTTTGAAGATTTTTTTTAAATAGATTTTTATCTAGTTACTAAAAAGCACAAAAAGGATATTTAAATAAAAATAAATAAGTAAATAAATAAATGAAAAAATAATTTTTTAGACGCTTTTTAGAAGTTTTTATTGAAATTGGGTTTCGTTATCGCGTCTTCTTGTCACGCAAATAAATAAGGCACCTCAATTTTAAAGTAAATGTCAGCAGTCCTTATAGTCGCTCGTTGGCTCAGTTGGTTAGAGCGTCAAATTGCGAATACGATGGTGGTGAGTTCCCTCCCCGAAATGTCAATGTGTTAAATTTTGCAGATAATTAATAGAAAATGCGTCAATTGATAAAAGAAAATTTTTCATTGTGAACAGAGTATTCTAAAAATTTTTGAATATATATATATATATATATATATATATATTTTAAGAAACTTGTTTTTTGATACTAAAAAACACAAAATAAAAAGTTATATATATATATATATATACATATATATATATATATATATATATATATATATATATTCTTTTAGAAGAATTTATTGAAATTGGATTTTTATTATCGTTTCTTTGTGTCATTCTGAAAAAGAAGGCTACTCCACTTTAATGTAAATTTAAACAATCTTTTTCGTCGCTCGTTAGTGTATTTGGTTAGAGCAACATGGTGATAACGCGATTCTCGTGGGTTCGATCCTCGCAAGCCGATGTGTTACTACTTTTTTGCAGATAATTAATAAAAACGATGTCAATTGATAAAAGAAAATATTTCATTGCCTACACAGTGTCCTAAGAAATTTTGATAGTTTTTTAAAGAATCTCTTTTATTTATTTTTATTTTTAAATATTATTATTATTATTATTATTTATTTATTTATTTATTTATTTATTTATTTTGCTAAACGTACAAAATAAAAAATTCTGTAAAAATAAAAATAAAAATTAATTAAGTAATTAATAAAAATACAAATAAATAAATAAATAAATAAAAACAACACTGAAAGTTTTTTTTTATTATTTTGGATTCCTAAAAAGCCTAAAATATAAATTTATTCTAGCAGAGAGATGCTATAAAGTCATAAAAGTTTCAACAACAAGAAAATTTTAAAGAAAAATATAGATATTTCACTTTTGCAAAACATGAACAATTTTAAATATTCCAAGTATTTTAAAAAGCATTCGAGAACAATATTCTTTTTGTATAAGTATTTGATAGATTTTTCTAGAATGTTCTATGATTTTCATTGACAGTTTTTAGATTTTTGGTTAGATCGTCAGGCTGATAACGGGATGGTCCCGGATTCCGTCCTCGAAAGACGATATACCTTTTTTATTGGATAAATATTCGAAAAAAAAATGTCAATTGATAAACGAAAATCTTTCGCTGTCTACAAATTATCCTAAGAAATTTAAATAGTTTTTGAAAGACGCTTTTTCCTTTTTTGTAACTTAAAAGCACAAAGTAAAATTTAAGTAAAAAATCATTTTTTAAAGTTAGAAGCTTTTTATTTTGAAGCCTTAAAAGCATAAAAGGAAAATTATTCTGGCAAAGACATGCTAGAAAGAAATGAAAAATTCAACACAAAGAAAATTTTAGGAAACAATATAGGTACTTTCCTTTTGCAAGAGATGAACATTTTTTAATGTTTAAAATATTTTAAAAAGCTCTGGAGACGTTTGAAATTTCTGGCCTAACGAATGATTATAGAAATACTAATAACTAAGAATATTGGTCTCGAAAGCTTTGTAAAATATTTTGAACATTAAAAAATTTTCATCTCTTGCAAAAGAAAAGTACCTATATTTTTCTTTAAAATTTCCGTAGTGTTGAAACTTTCATTTCTTTGTAGCATGTCTTTGTCAGAATAAATTTTATTTTATGCTTTTTAGAGCTTCACAAAAAAAAAAGCTTCTAACTTTAAAAAATGGTTTTTTACTTAAATTCCATTTACAGATATAGTCTTAGCGTCATGTTTTGTTTTTTCAAATTTAGGCTTACTTTCAGATTTTATTTTGGGTTCAACTTTTGGTTCAGATTTGTCGGCAGCTTTCATAATTTTTTTTATAGATTTTTAATTTTTCCCGAAATTCAGCTATATTTTTATTCCCATACACAATTGATTTTTTATAAATAGGATCATTAATACCACTAATACAACACTGGATTAAAATCTGCTCATCTATATTTCCGCGTTTACCCAATTTTCTTATGTTAAAAAAATGTTCATCATATGTCTCATTTGGTGTTATTTTCCCATGTGCTAGCATTTCATGCAATTCCGCAGCGGTATACCGAGTACCGAACTCTTTTAAAAGCAAGTTCATTAATTTTAACCAAGAATAGATTTTCACTTCACTTACCACTTACAGCTTAGATTTACATGTTAATAATTTCTTACCATAAATTAATTTATATAATTCAGGTAAATTTTATAAATCATATATATATATATATATATATATATATATCTTCAAAGTTTTGTAACCAAGTAAAAACATTGTGACAATGATCACCAGTTAAAATAGGGAATTTAGGATTCCAGATCTCTAAAATTAATGTTGTTTTTCACAGAGATATCATGAATAGAATTTCGTTGTTTGTTTTCATTCTGTATTGCACTAGATTCATTGTTTACATTTTTATTAATCACATAAATTTTTGGCTCATTCCTTTTATTTACATCAGATTCATTATTGTTACTTTCACTATAACTATCACATAATTCTATCTGATCAGTAACAATTTTATTTTTTAAATCATCTAAATTATTTAGACAAGTAACGATTCCGGTGACTAATTTGTGAATATCGTCATTTGTGTTGATATTAAATACATCGGCTATGGGGATCAATCAATGTATTTTATTTTTTTTTTTATTATTATTTTTTACTTCATCGAACTTTTGCATGAATTGTAAGACATCTGGCTCATAGACAAAACCTGTGAATTCACGTAACCTTTCTAAATTTGATCCGTCATCTTTGTTATTAAAAGTTATTTTGTGTAGCCACTTAATTTTTTTTTTCATTAAGTAAGATATTTTTCAGTTCACGATTGTCTATTAACTTCATCAGTCAGAATAATTAAGAAACAAAGACGCTCACTTGGAAAATCGTTTTCCAACGACAGTTCCTCTGCTACGTACACTCGTACAGCTTATTCCATCCACTTTAACGTAAACTCCATAGTTTAAATCTGTTTTTTTTTTCAGCAATCATTTGTTTCCGTCTTCCATGACCATCAGAAGCATTTTCAAAAATTATCACTCTAGTGAAAAGTTTGCAAACACATAAGTTAAAAAAAAAAAAATACCACAGTTTTAAAATACGGCCGAATGGGCGTGCGTATACATTAATTCAGATTATAAATTAGTTCGAATCTCACTTCTCGGACACCACATCTTTGAATAACAAGAACATAGATTCTGATTCTTAAGAAAACGTAACTGACATAAGATTTAACACGTTTAATTTTAAGTTTAAGTTGAATAAAATAAATGCTATTTACAAAAGTTTTTATTTACAATTATTAAAGATTGAACAAAGATTGTCATGAGTCTATTCAAACAAATCCTTGCATCATTGTCTTCCGGTTTCGCATGGAAAACCAACACACGTCCATCTTTCGTCATAACCCAACAACTTCTGGTGCTTTCGTCCCGCTGCCATAATCTCTAACGCATGTTGGGCTGCAATCCGTAGAAACCCAAGGTCCCTTGCAATCCGCCAGCTGTTGCGCCATCTAGCCGCTGTGGAGTTTGAAGGACGGATGCTGCACTCATTAAGGAGGTCTTGTACACTTCGCATCCCACAATATGTACAGTATTTGTTATCTCAGGAAACCTTTTGTTTTGTTTTGTTGTCCTTATTCACTAATCCTTATTATTATTATTATTATTATTATTATTATTATTATTGGTAATTAAAAGTTGCCATAGATAATTTAAAGGATTATTATTTTTTTTTTTTTTTAAGGGCTTTCAATGATTATTCGAAATTTTTTTTAAAGCAATTATGTTATCTGTAGGGTTTTTTATCCATTATTTTTAAGTTCAAAGTACAGAGACAGAATTAAAAATTATCATTACCATTGTTTCACAATGGATAAAGTAAATGATTCAATTTTACATTAATTATTTTCATAAAATTTTAGCATTTGTATATATATATATAACATTCTTTTCAATGTGCCCTCCCACCCCCCCCCCCTCCAAAAATAAATAAATAAATAAATAAATAAAATAAAATAAAATAAGTATATATTTTGTAAATTACACTAAATCCATATATATAATTTTAAGTAAAAACTACTTTCTCTACAAGATTGTAACTTACCCTTTCCTTTAATTATTTTTCATTCATGGTATATTATAATAAGATGCATGTACTACTTCCAAAGTTTTATGTATTGAATCTAAACTCTTAATAACTCCCTACAAAAAACCTAACATTCAATAAAAAGAAAAAAAATCGCATCATATTTATCGTATGAGTTAGTATGTCATAAAGTTATACAGATTTTTTAAGTTTAAAAAAATGAAAAAGAAAGGAAAAAAAAAACAGCATTTTTTTTTAAATTATTATTTGAGTTTTATTTATATACCTGTGGTGTATTTCGCCATTGTATTCCTGATTCAATCTATTGGACTTTTGGTAAGTGACGTCACGTCCAATCAATGATCTGTTCATTCCTCTTTATTTTATTTCTGCTAAAACAGATCAGTCTTAAAAAATATAGTGGTTTATGTTACTTGTGTATTTCATCTGTAATTGTCATAGTCATCTATTAAATTTTATGTGTTTAAAATGAAACGCCTCGTCATATCCTAGTTATGGCCAAATCATAAATCTTCTCCTGCCCATAAAATACTATAATGGCGATCAGTAATAAAGAAAAAAAGCAAAAAAGTTTTGCTCTTATACATTTACAAATAAAAATGAAATCTGCAATTCATAAAAAAAGAGAACGGAATATGTTCTAAATATCTCAGGAAGAAGAAATTGGTTATTTGAAATGAATCATAAAGCAAATCGCAGCAGCCGTGAGTTTTCTGTCTGCTGTCGGGGCGGAAATGCATAGGCGCCATCGATAATTACTCGTCTACGAATTTTTATTTTTCGAGAAAGAGGGAAAAAGGTATTTGCACATTTATTTTATTTTTTCCTTTCTGTTCTTTTATTTAATTGCATCTTTTTATTATTAGAAGTAGCATATTTTCATTAAAAATGCTTCAAAATTTTAAAGAATTCAATGATTCTGTTGAATCTTTTGACACTTATATTCGGCGATTAGAACAGAATTTTATATTGTTTGATATAAAAGATGAAAAAAAAACTTAGTGCTTTAATTACGTTTATTGGACCGAAATTATATAATTTACTTACAAATTTATTGTTCCCAGATCTTCCTGAATCAAAAACTTACACTGAATTAGTAGATGTCTTAACAAAACATCTATGTAAAATTCCTAACAAAATTACAGAACGCATTAAATTTAGAAAATGTTTTCAAGGAAATTCCGAATCTGTGCAGGATTTTGGTGTTCGTTTAAAGAAATTTACAACACATTGCGCGTTTACGGGCAATTCGCTGTCAGAAAATTTGTCAGAACAATTTTTACGCGGATTAAAAAATGAAACAATCCAAAGCAAATTAATGTCTCAGGTTGAAGATTTGACTTTTGAAAAAGCAGTAGAACAAGCCGTAACTATGCAAAGTACTGAAAATGACATGATAGAATTACAAAATAAAAAATTGAATTTGAATAAAGTTTCTGTTAGTGTTAGGAAACCAAGACAAAATTATTCTCAAAATAACTTAAGTAAACAAAACGTGAACAAAACTGCGAGTGCAAATAAAAGTAAAACTCATTGTTATCGTTGTGGAAATAGCTCTCATTTAGCAAATGTTTGTAAATTTATTAATGCAGTTTGGAATTTTTGTAAAAAATGCGGTCATTTGAGTAAGGTGTGTCGGAACGCACAAAACAATGTTTCTCAAAAGAAAAATGTAAATGTTCTTGATACTGTAGACATTTTGTCATTACAATCTGAAGGCACTAAACCTATAAAAATTTGGGTTTTGATAGAAAATAGTGATAAAGCAGAAATGGAGCTTGATACAGGATCGGCGATTTCCGCCGTACCGATAAATCGTTTTCGGAGATTATTTCCAGAACATAAAATGTTTCCTGCTGATATACAATTAAAAACAGCTACTGGAGAAATTTTCCAGCCCAAGGGATTTGTTAGAGTAAATGTAACTTACGAAAACAAAACTAGGAATGTTAAGTTATATTTAGTTAAAAAAGACAATTTTCCTTTATTGCTAGGTAGGGATTGGATAACTACATTTAATATATTCCCAAACAATTTACAAACTGTTCCGGTAAACAAAGTACAAATCTCGGATAATTTAAATAATTTACTGAATGAATTTCCGGATTTATTTACAAATAATGTAGGTGAAATTAAAAATGTTAAAGCTGAATTACATTTAGAGAAAGACTCATCACCAATATTTTGTAAATCGCGAACAGTTACGTATGCATTAAGGAATGCGGTAAATGAAGAATTGGAAAGATTAGAAAATGAAGGGATAATAAAAGCTGTTAGTACTAGTAAATGGGCAACACCTATTGTTCCGGTGGCAAAACCTAATGGGAAAATTCGTTTATGCGGCGATTTTAAAGTCACGGTAAATAAATTTTTAAAGGTTGGCAAATACCCGCTACCAAAAATTGAGGATATATTAGCAACTTTAGGGGGTGGATTACATTTTACAAAGATTGACTTAAATCAAGCATACTTGCATTTACCGGTAGAGGAAAATTCACAAGAATTACTTACTATTAACACTCCTAAAGGCTTATTTCAATTTACGCGATTACCATACGTAATTGCCAGTTCGCCAGCAATATGGCAGAGAACTATAGAACAAATTTTAAAAGGTATAGAGGGTATTTCAGTTTTTATTGACGATATATGTATCTCAAGGGAATCGGATGAAATACATTTAGAGCGATTAAAACAAGTGCTAGAAAGGTTACGTGAATATAATCTTAAAATAAATATAGAAATAATTATAAGATAAAAAAAAATTTATAAACCATGTTTTTTAATTTTCTGTTGAATCATATAAATGCTACTGAAGGCAGCCGGAACCCCAGCAATTGTATAAAAGTATTAAAAAAATTCCTTGCTATCGTCTTTTTTTGAGCTATTATAAAAGTTTCAAATGGCTATCTAGCCGGAAAGTTAGTTAAAAGTTGATTGCAAGCTTTGTACTGGAAACGCTGCCGAAGGCAGCAGGGTCCCGAAGCAATTGGATAAAAATATTTTTAAAAAGCACTTTCACCGTATTCTGAACTGTTCCGAAAGTTTCAAATGTCTAGCTACTCGGGAAGTTAGTTAAATAAATTTTCTGTTGAATCATATGAACGCTGCCGAAGGCAGTAGGGACCTGAAACAGTTGACTAAAAGTATTAAAAAAATATATTGCCACCGTGTTCTGAGCTATCCTGAAAGTTTCAAATATCTAGCTAGTCGGGAAGTTAGTGAAAAATCGATTGCAAGCTTTGTACTGGTAACGCTGCCGAAGGCAGCAGGAACCCGAAACAGTTGGCTAAAGGTATTTAAAAAAATGCATTTTCACCGTGTTCTGAACTATTCTGAAAATTTTAAATGTCTAGCTAGTCGGGAAGTTAGTTAAATAAATGTTTTGTCGAATTATATAAGCGCTGACGAAGGCAGCGGGATCTGAAATAGTTGACTAAAATTATTAGAAAAATGTATTGTCACCGTGTTGTGAGCTGTCCTAACAGTTTCAAATGTCTAGATAGTCGGAAAGTTAGTGAAAAATCGATTGCAAGCTTTGTACTGATAACGCTGCCGAAGGCAGCAGGAACCCGAGACAGTTGGCTAAATGTTTTATGAAAATGCATTTTCACCGTGTTCTGAACTATTCTGAAAGTTTCAAATGTCTAGCTAGTCGGGAAGTTGGTTAAATAAATTTTATGTCGAATCATATAAGCGCTGCCGGAGGCAGCGGGACTTGAAATAGCTGACTAAAATTATTAGAAAAATGTATTGTCACCGTGTTGTGAGCTGTCCTGAAAATTTCAAATGTCTAGCTAGTCGGAAAGTTAGTGAAAAATCGATTGCAAGCTTTGTACTGATAACGCTGCCGAAGGCAGCGGGAACCCGAAACAGTTGGCTAAAGGTTTTAAGAAAATGCATTTTCACCCTGTTCTGAACTATTCTGAAAGTTTTAAATGTCTAGCTATCCCGGAAGTTAGTTAAATAAATTTTCTGTCGAATCATATAAGCGCTGCCAAAGGCAGCGGGACTTGAAATAGTTGACTAAAATTATTAGAAAAATGTATTGTCACCGTGTTGTGAGCTGTCCTGAAAATTTCAAGTATCTAGCTAGTCGGGAAGTTAGTTAAAAATCGATTGCAAGATTTGTCCCTGACAAACACACAAACAAACCCACAAACAAACCCACAAACAAACACACAAGAATCGAAGTTAATAAAAACATGGTAAAATCTTTTTTTCATGAATGATGAAATTACATACTGCGGTTACAAAATTGATAAAAATGGCATAGACAAAACGCAAGAAAAAATTTCTCCTATTTTAAATGCTCCAATACCTACAAACGTAACTCAGGTAAAAGCATTCTTAGGCTTAGTATCTTACTATTCTAGATTTGTTCCTAAATTATCTACGATTGCTTATCCTCTAAATGAATTATTACGTAAAAATGTAAATTTTCAGTGGATTAAAAAATGTGAAAATTCATTTAATGCAATTAAACAGGAAATTACTTCCGAAAGGATTCTCACCCACTTTAATCCTAAATTACCCTTAATTTTAGCCACTGATGCTTCTCCTTATGGAATTTCGGCAGTACTTTCGCATACAATGCCAGATAACTCCGAAAAACCCATAGCTTTTGCTTCTAGAACTTTGTCTTCTGCAGAAAAGCGGTATAGTCAGGTAGATAAAGAAGCGTTATCAATAATTTTTGGTGTAAAGAAATTTTTTCAATTTTTATATGGTAGGAGATTTACTCTGTATACAGATAGTAAACCCCTAGTTTCCATATTTTCACCCGTAAAAAGTATTCCGATACTTTCGGCAGCTAGAATGCAAATATATGCATTATACTTACAAACATTTAATTATGATATTAAATATAAAAAATCTGCAGAGCACGGAAATGCCGGTGCTCTATCACGTCTTCCATTACGTAGTGAAGACTTACTGCTGCCATCGTCCGATTCGCTACAGCCAGAAAAAATGTCACCAACTTTGTCACCAAATTTATTTGGCAACCCTGATGAATCCGATTGTTTATTTATTCATCAAATCACTTCGTTACCGTTAATTACAAAAACGTTGTGTGTAAGTTCTAAGCGAGATCCAACATTGAAAGAAATGTACCAGCATTTAATATCAGGCACACAGATGCCAAATTACTTACTTTTCGGACATAAACAAGAAGATTTTTCTATACTAAATAATTGCATACTACAAGGGAATCGTGTTGTAATTCCTACTGTTCATAGACAAAAAGTGTTAGAAGATTTACATTTTGGCCATTTTGGCATAGTTAAAATGAAAGCACTGGCACGTAGTTTTGTATGGTGGCCAGGTATTGATAAAGACATTGAGGATTTAGCAAATAACTGTTCTGTTTGTTTTAAATTAAAACAAAATCCTCCTAAAATGGACAACCATCACTGGAAATGGCCTACAACACCTTGGAACAGGATGCATGTAGACTTTTTTGGTCCAAAGATGGGGAAAATGTTTTTAATCGTAGTAGATGCCCACAGTAAATGGACAGAAGTGTTCATTGTTCCCAATACTACTGCTGAGAACACTATAAACTGTCTTTCTTCGCTTTTTGCCAGATATGGCTATCCTGTGTCCCTTGTGTCTGATAATGGGCCACGATTCATTTCAGAACAATTCGAACATTTTCTACAAAGTAAAGGTATAAAACATAGGTTAACTGCACCATATCATCCCTCTACAAATGGTCAGGCTGAAAGATATGTCCAAATAATAAAAAAAGGATTGAAATCCTTAAGTTCAGAACCCGAAAATCTCCAATTTAAGTTAAACGAATTTCTATTCCAATACCGAATAATGACTCATATTACAACAGGGGAGAGTCCCGCATCATTATTTCTCAAGAGAAATATCAGATCAAAACTGGATTTACTTGTACCAAATGTTAAAAATTATGTTGAAAACAAACAACATTTAAATGTTTTTAACAAGAAAAAGATAAGAAAATTCCAAGTAAATGAAAAAGTTGCAGTACGCAATTACACGTCAGGAGATAAATGGAAAATAGGTAAAGTAATTGCCAGAATAAGCAAACTACATTACAAAATTCAAGTAGGTTCATGTGTATGGAAAAGACACGTTGATCAACTGAAAAGTGTAGGTTCCAGAGTACAACTGGAGGAAACTACAAGTCCTGGTGCAAATATTTCCATGGTTCCCGATAGCAAGAGTCCACACCTACAAAGCAATGGAGAATCTAAGTCTGGTAGGAGGCCTGTCATTATACCAGATCCAGTGCCAACCGATCCTGCCATTATACCAGATCCTGTGCCAACCAATCCTGCCATTACACCAGATCCAGTGCCAACCAATCCTTCCATTACACCAGATCCAGTGCCAACCGACAGTAGATCTGTGTCTACAAAGACTGGAGAAATTGACTGTGATAAAAATATCAACAGTACTGTAAATAAAGAACTAAAATCTGAACATTCAAACTTTAAACATACTAACTTATCTTTTTCTGAGCAGGTTGTAAGAAGATCATCTAGAGTAAGAAAACCTCCCATCAGGTATGGTATACGGAATTAAGGGGAGGAGAGTTGTGGTGTATTTCGCCATTGTATTCCTGATTCAATCTATTGGACTTTTGGTAAGTGACGTCACGTCCAATCAATGATCTGTTCATTCCTCTTTATTTTATCTCTGCTAAAACAGATCAGTCTTAAAAAATGCAGTCGTTTATGTTACTTGTGTATTTCATCTGTAATTGTCATAGTCATCTATTAAATTTTATGTGTTTAAAATGAAACGCCTCGTCATATCCTAGTTATGGCTAAATCATAAATCTTCTCCTGCCCATAAAATACTATAATACCTAAATATGTTTTTCCTTTCATCATGCTTAAAATAGTCAGATCACGATGCTTAAAAACAAATTAATTAATATATATATATATACTAGCTGACCCGACAAACGTTGTTTTGTCATATAAATTATTTCTAGAGAATATTTTGCTAGAAAAAAATAACTAACTTATTGTAAGTGTGTAAGGATGTGGTATATAAGTGGAAGATGTATGGAGCGCTGTGAACGGTGAAAGAATATAAAAATAACAAAACACCAATCATTTATTTTTTTAATTTATTAACACGTTAATCGCCACGATAATATCAGAAAAATGTTCACATGGGCCATGGTAACTTTATTAGACAATTTAGTTAAAAATGCGTGTTAAAAATGCGTCAGGCACATATGACTGACATGGCGATTAACGTGTTAATAATTACTCGGCGTATATCATATAGAGCAGGCGCACGTGACGTCACTGTGACAGATGATTCCGCACGTACTTTTAAATTTAGGCAAAAGGTGGGATAAAGCACCAATGGAAAGGCAGATATTTTGCCTACATGCGCAAAAGTTTCAGAATAGCGTCATTTGTTTATAAACATGCGCCTGCTCTATTCCTTTTAGGGTTATTTCCTAGTTAAATATGCGTGTTAAAAATGCGTCAGACACATATGACTGACATGGCAATTAACGTGTTAAAATTGATTCTTTAAAATTATATACATATCGCTACTTATAACAATATTACTAAAAAACAGTATCAATCCCTTAATGCAACAGAGTGTACAATATTTTTTGTTATCCCATCTTTCGCCAATACAAACAAACTGGATGGTTTGCCCACTCGCGAGCCACGTATAATTGTCCGTGTGGAAAACATGATGTGCTCAAATCTAAGCCACAGACAGACATCGTTTGGCCCTGAGACTTATTGATAGTCATTGCAAATGCCAATCTAATTGGAAATTGAGGGCGTTTAAATTGAATTGGCACATCTGTGGTTATAATAGGGATTCGCAGTAGTAATATATTTTCACCTCGGAATTTGTCATTTAAAATGATGGCTTCGATAACATTTTTCATTAATTTTTTTATGACTAATCGCGTGCCGTTGCACAACCGTGGTGGGTTCAAATTACGAAGCAAAATAACCGGAGATCCAACCTTCAGTTGTAAAATATGCGGTGGCATGCCTGGTAAATCCAATGAGTTTAAAAACTTTGTTGGATAATTTACAGCTTCGGTGGCATCGCAAACTGTATCATTAGATTTGTATGACACCAAGTCTCCTAGTAACAAATGTTGTATCTTGAGATTCAATTCGTTGACGTCCACATTTTTTGATGCTAAAATTGCTCTTTCTGCCAGCCACTCATGACTTGTGTATCGTCTGTGTACATCGGGAAATATCTGGTCAATAAGAGCATCTTGAGAATCAATGATTGTGCAGAAATCGGTCGGTAATTTTATGCATCCAGTTTCATCTGTTGTAATTTTTCCATCGCCGATATCTAACAATTGTTTTGAGAATGTTTCAGCGGATGAATCTTGAAGCTTTTGAACGCACAAATTTACTTTCAGTTATACTTTTTCAAGATTACGCCCCAATGACGATGATTTTAAGCACGCGTTGATCTCATCAGCGTATGTTGAACGCGGAATAACGGGAAGTGCTTGTGTGAAATCACCTGAAAAGAGTAACAGAGTGCCGTCAAATAGTTTGTCGTTGTTTTTTATATCTTTCAATGTCCTGTTCGACGCCTCAATCGAATGTTTGTGTGCCATAGTGCATTAATCCCAGATAAGAATTTTACACTATTTCAGCACTGTGGCCATGGACGATTGTTTTTTTATGTTGCACACTGCGTCTGGGTTATTTTGAATATTTAGTAGCAGTTTAAATAATGAATGAGCTGTTCTGCCTCCATCCAATAAAGTTGCCGCAATGCTAGATGATGCAACAGCCAATGCGATGCCATTATTTGATCGTATTTCGGCGAGAATTAGCGAAATAAGGAATGTTTTACCAGTTCCACCTGGTGCACCCCCCAAAAAAAAAAGAATCCACATTGTCCTGCCCAAACTGCGAGCATGATGCGGTCGTAAATGGTTATTTGTTCTTCATTCATTAGTGGGACATTGCGAGCAATAATCGCTGCCATTTCTACAGTATTGTATTGTAGTTCACGATTCAATTCAGTGCTTACTAAATCAGATGCATTTCGATTTGTTGAATGCATACCGAAATGACTGAGTGGTAAGTTGTCAATGATAATGCAAAGATCTTCAATAGCAATCAATGCTTCATTGTACATAGCGTCACTGAATACTATCGTTAGATCGTTGCACCGTGAACGATGTTGATGCAATATATCATCAGTCATTGAATCTTTGTGATTATCCCATAATGTCTCTGCTCGGGCCGGGAAACATGTAGTCAACACTATAGCGAATAGTAGACGAATTTGTTTTGCTGTACAGTTCAGTCCTACTTCAGCAAGCATACACTCCCACTGGTTGTCGTCTTCCAGAAAGCCGAGTGCAATTCATGCATCTTTATACGTTGGATATTGTTGTCCATTCACTTTACGTAAATCTTGAAATGACAAAGGGCCGATGACATTAACCAATAACAGTCGAAGATAAAAGCACTCAGTCTGCCTTGGATTGACTGTAAATACACGTCCCAAGGTGTTTGATTTGAATAAACCGGGACATGCATCAATCGGCGTGATTTGCTTGCGGGGCATCCATTTTTTTGTTGGAGCCCATGTGAGAATGCGTGGTACTTCTGAATAGAGTAATGTCCGTGCAAAAGCACCAAAAGCATCCGCACGATTACACAATTCAAAAAAATCGGTGAGTGTAGATTTTGGTGGATTTATAGCACGATCAATCGCTGTCTCGCTCGTGATATATACGCGCTGGCCATTTTCAAGATCGACGGCTAAATGAAGAACTGCTGGATCCCGTTCATGAATTGGGAAACCAAAGATACGCCAAACAGCTTCATTGGAGCTGACGTACCGGCCAATTTGGTAAAGTGTTATTTCATCGTTGTTATTCTCCGGAGGAGCATTCACATTGGTATTTTCAACTCGAAATACAGCCATATCACTGCCTTTATTCACATACTTGCAAATGTATTTGATGCTCTTCACTGAACTGCAGAACTGAACATTAATATGAGCATTGAATGTTTTGCTCAGAAGAGGCGAATATGGGACCACCCAACGGTTATCAATGTCAATATCTATGTTGTTGACATAGATGACCACCATAGATGATAAGATTGTCCGCCATTCTCGGGATTTCTTCGACGATATATTGGATATCCGTCAACATTTGTGATCATGAAATTTTTCGGAAAACTTTTAGTACATTTTCCATCTGCACAAATAATAATGGCCTAAAAATTCATTTTTCATTTTAACATAAAATAACTCCGTCGGATATTGACGAATTTTTCGAAAGAATATACCATTTTAACTAATTTTAACATTTTAACAATATTAACGTTGAAAAAATATTTTAAACACTTACGGTTAAAAATTCATTTTTCATTTCAACATTAAATAAATTCTGACATCGTATTTACGATTCTAAAATATTAACTTTGAAAAAATATTTTAAACACTTCGTAAGATACGGTTACGATTCTAAAAATATTAATTTTGAAAAAAATATTTTAAACACTTCGTAAGATACGGTTAAAAATTCATTTTTCATTTCAACATTAAATAAATTCTGACATCGTGTTTACGACAACTCACGCCATCTAGGTGGAAAAGTTGTTGAAAGAGTTGGTTAAAAATTAATTAAGAAAGAACTAATTAAGTTACAACTTTCATTTGTAAATCTAAACCATTCTCGAATCCACCTGAAGACACACAAAAAATTTCATTAAACTCAGTCCAGCAGTTTAGGAGGAGTTCAGTGATATACACACGCACAAAAGAAATATATATATATATATATATATATTATATTAATATATATATATATATATATATATAGTATAAAACTTTCATTGATTTTCTATATTTCAATCTAACTTATATTACCAAAATATTCTCTTATTGGATTTCAAATTAAAAAATTAGACATTAATTACATGGATAATCTAATAAAAGTAAAATATGCATTTAGATTTTTAAAAAATAAAGTTTCTCATTACAGAAAATAAAACACATTTCGAATTAAACACATTTTTTAAATTGATGAATGTTAAAGTGAATCTGCTTCAATTGACTTTAACTGTAAACGTTAATCCTTCAATTTATCTTTTAATTAAAATCTAAAATTTAAATTTATCGTTACTTTCTTTGTTTCATTTTGTTTTCGATAATTAAGATGATATTATGCATAAATTACGAAGTCAAAATACAAAAGTACTTCAACACGCTACAAACTACTTTTAAAATCATGTGGTAAATTGTGTCGTTTGCATTTAAAAGAAATAACATTCAGAATTTAAAACCTTAAATTATTCGCGAAGTCCTTTCTTTTGTTCTATCCACAAGCAGAAAATATATTTTCGTGCGTGTACAGCTTTTAATTATGAGGCAAGACTCGGTTTATTAGAAATCTAATTTTGGGTGTTTAACAAAGACACTTCTTTGTACATACAAAATTAAATTTCCTCCCCTGTTTTATGCGTCGTTCGGTGTTATAAGAATGCGACATTTTAATATTTTACACAATGTCAATGAATATGTTTTATTTGTATTTTTTAAAGAAACTGTATATTACGGAAATGCTTTCTGCAAAATTAATGTTAGAGTTACTTATATGAATTAATGATTAATAATTAATAGTAACATAATCATAAATTTATTTTACTTATAAATTTATTTTAACAGAGTTATAATCTAGTATAACACTGTTAATATGTTTGCAACAGCGTGGAACTCATTGCACAATCTTTAAATGATTACATTTCTATGAAGTAATAAATGTAAATAAATATATATTTATTAAAAATTCTTTATTTTCTCCTATATAAAATAACGTTTTCTTGAATATTCTTTTAGGGGACATACTACCCTTAGAACTCCAAAAAACATCGATTTAATTACAGTCTTTTTTAAAGTAAATTATTGTTAACTAAGCTTCATTGAGCATGTCTAATTGTTACCTATAAGCTTATTATGTATTTTGGAATATAGTAATTTAAGTTCATTGGTGAATTATTTAATAATTTATGTGTTATAATAAATGTGTTTTTTTTTTTTTTTTTTCACCTTGCGCGCAGGATATCTCAGAAACTATTTAATATATTTTCTTGAAATTTTCCCAGATTATGTAACATATCAGAATCTTCAAGCTGAACCTAAATTTGTATCACCCCCCCCCCTATTTTTCATACAGGTGATACTTCAGATTTTCTTAAAAATAAGGGATCTTTAAACTTTATATATATATATATATATATATATATATATATATATATATATATATATATTAACCTAAATTTGAATAAATTAAACTTGAATTAAATTAACTTAAACTTGAACAGTTTGAAATCTGATGCGTTACATAATCTGCGAAAATTTCAAGAAAAATATATTAAATAATTTCAGAGATATCCTGCCAGCATGCTCAAAAAAAATATTTATTATTAACACATAAATTATTAAATAATTCACTACAGAATTTAAATTATATTCCAAAATATATAATAAACTTATAGTTAAGAAATAGACATGCTCATTGATGCTTAATTAACATTAATTTACTTAAAAAAAGACTATAATCAAATCGGTGATTTTTGAAGTTCTAAGAGTCGTATGTCCCCTTAATAGAGCGTATGCAGATAACCATGTTTGCAGGAAGGAAGTAAAAACTATAGTGTATTGAAAATTTATGCATCTTTTCAAAACTCAAATAAATATACCTTTCGAGTTGTTTGTATGACCGAAATAATTAAAGCTTTCTGCATTTAAAATTTTTAACAATACAGAATAGATTTTGTATCGATATTTTGATTATATTTTTCTTTAACGTCCTTTTAAATGTTGGCCTTGAATGTTTCTGTTAGTATAGTTTGCAATATTCTTCCTTCATTAACATAACAACTTAGAAAATTTACGCAATGAAATAAAAATATTTACTTTGACTGAATACTTTATCTTGCCATAATAAAAAACAAAATGTTTTGGGCTAATAGCAAAAAAACACTAGAATAAAAAGTATTGATTTCAGATAGTTTAGAAAGTATCTATTTGTAGAAGTTTATTCAATCTCAGGATAGATTAAAATGATAAATTACGGTACTTACACAAACAGTTAGGTGGATAATTTTATTTTTCATTACGTAATGTTATCACGCAGAAGGAACTTAATACATGTATTTTTATAATTATTCGTGTGAAATTTGGAATACACTACCTACCAATAAGCATTTGGACACTTTTGAATTTAGACTTTTTGTCAAATATCTAGAAAAATTCTTTAGGAATCATCTTGAAACTTTAGTGGATTAAAGAACATGTTATGCCTCATATATTTCTGCAAAAGTTGTGTCTTGAAGAGGAAAAAGAGAGCTGTAAATAATTAAACAAAACTCAAAACATTTTGAAGAATCAGATTTTAAAAAGTAATGTCTTAAATCCATTTTGGTTATAGCATGCGATTATGAGAATTTTCCAATTTATCTCTACAGATTTTTAGGAGGATATCAAATACACATGGGGATGTAACTTTTTTTATTTATTTAAATAATAATAATAATAATAATAAACTTTTTTAATTACAACACGTAAGGTATTTGACACAGTACATAGCCATTTTCAGGAAATTTGATATAGGAGAGAGTTGGGGATAAATGGGACATTTTTTTATGTTTTTATTAATAACGTTCACCATATGTAATTCAGAATTTTGTAACATTGCACATAAGTACATATAAACATACTAAATTTAATAAAAAGTTATAATTTTTAATTAATAATAAATAAATTTTTTTTTACATGCATGTGCATTGTCCCATTCATCCCCACCTATGGGGATGAATGGGACAGGACTGGAGTTAACAAAGAAAAGACAACAAAATGGAAAGTAAATAAATTTTTAAAGTTAAATTGGTTTATGAGATTTTATTACACACTATGAAGTTACTTAAATTAAAATGAACTGCTGTATTGACTCAATTTAATATTAAAAGGCAAAGGTCCTTTGGTTCGAACAGTTCCTAGTGCCCTAGGCTTTGATAATTTAATCTTATAAGATCTAATATAAAAATAAACAAATGCATAAGATACTATAAATATATAAATCATTATAATAGAGCACAAATTACCCAGATAAATTTTTGTTTCCGACTGATCGGGAAAAATCAGCATTCTATTCTGTATTAAAGTAATAATCAGCAGGATTTATTTAATTAACTTGATTGAAATTGTGATTTTAATCAAATTATTATTAGTTTATACAATATATTAAAATCACACAATCAACTGATTGGAAAGAAAATCATATTTATTGAAATTTATTTTTCCGACTGAGTGAAAATAATGCCTGGACCGGGAGTCGAACCCCAAATCTTTGACTTACAAGGTCAAGGCTCTACCAATTAAGCTATCCAGGACGACAGCCGGTTTTACATTACTCACTCAGACAACCTTTAGGCAGAAACATCTGGTCTATCATGTACATAGCTCGACAGAAATAAGCCGCAGGTAAAGGAAAACACCATTAAACAATGGGAGAGAGAAATACAATATATTAAAATCACACAATCAACTGATTGGGAAGAAAATCATATTTATTGAAATTTATTTTCCGTCTCAGTGAAAATAATGCCTGGACCGGGAATCGATCCCCAGATCTTTAAATTAAGAGGTCAAGGCTCTACCAATTGAGCTATCCAGGTCGACAACCGGTGGACATTACTCACTCAGACAAACTTTAGGCAGAAACATCTGGTCTATCATGTAGATAGCTCGACAGATGTTTCTGCCTAAAGGTTGTCTGAGTGAGTAAAGTGCACCGGTTGTCGACCTGGATAGCTCAATTGGTAGAGCCTTGACCTTGTAAGTCAAAGATCTGGTGTTCTACTCCCGGTCCAGGCATTATTTTCATTGAGACGGGAAAATAAATTTCAATAAATATGATTTTCTTCCCAATCAGTTGATTGTGTGATTTTAATATATTGTATTTCTTTCTCCCATTGTTTAATGGTGCTTTCCTTTACCTGCGGCTTATTTCTGTCGAGCTATCTACATGATAGACCAGATGTTTCTGCCTAAAGTTTGTCTGAATGAGTAATTTCCACCGGTTGTCGACCTGGATAGCTCAATTGGTAGAGCCTTGACCTTGTAAGTCAAAGATCTGGGTTCTACTCCCGGTCCAGGCATTATTTTCACTCAGTCGGAGAAATAAATTTCAATAAATATGATTTTCTTCCCAATCAGTTGATTGTGTGATTTTAATATATTGTATTGCTTTCTCTCATTGTTTAATGGTGTTTTCCTTCACCTGCGGCTTATTTCTGTCGAGCTTTGTACATGATAGACCAGATGTTTCTGCCTAAAGGTTGTCTGAGTGAGTAATGTCCACCGGTTGTCGTCCTGGATAGCTCAAATGGTAGAGCCTTGACCTTGTAAGTCAAATATCTGGGGTTCGACTCCCGGTCCAAGCATTATTTTCACTCAGTCGGAAAAAAAAATTGAATAAATATGATTTTCTTCCCAATCAGTTGATTGTGTGATTTTAATATATTGTATTTCTTTCTCCCATTGTTTAATGGTGTTTTCCTTTACCTGTAGCTTATTTCTGTCGAGCTATCTACATGATAGACCAGATGTTTCTGCCTAAAGTTTGTCTGAGTGAGTAATGTCCACCGGTTGTCGACCTGGATAGCTCAATTGGTAGAGTCTTGACCTTGTAAGTCACAGATCTGGGGTTCGGCTCTCGGTCCAGGCATTATTTTCACTCAGTCGGAAAATTATATTTCAATAAATTATATTAGTTAATTTATTTATTTTTATAATTATTAATATTATTGATATTATTGATTTAAGTTGCATTGGATATTCTAACTTATAAGTTTTTTAATCATAATTATTATAAACAAAAATCAAAACAATTAATTTCAATCTATTTTTCACTAAATCCGTGCTACTTTTATAATTTATGTCATAACTACTGAACTACAAGTTATAAAATATTGAAAATCTATACCACATGATCATATAAAACATTAAATAAACTTAAGAAACAATTGTCAATATTTGTCTTGAATATCGTAAACACAATAATAGATTATGCCTTTTCACCATATAAGGGTTATATTAACTTTAAGCAAATAGTTAATTTCTTAACTACTACCTAATTTAATCAGTAAAAACTTATTCTGACAGCAGAAAAATGCACTTTATTTTTTTTCTGCTCTTCTATAGATAGCACAATTCTGAAACTACACTTGATGAATGATCTCAGTACTGCCATATATCAGAAGAATTGTCGAGTTTATGGTACTTGCAAAGCATAAAATTTTTTCTATTGTCCCATTCATCCTGCGTCCCATTCAACCCCACTCTTCACTACTTCATTAGACACACCACACTGCAGTCATAATACAAAAATATTAAATAGCTTACCAAATATGATTTGCTAAATAATTTTAACTACGCTTGCGGTAGTTATAATAATAATAATAATAATAATAATAGTAAAAGGCGTAACTTAATAATCAAAAATTTTGAGTAACATATGAAAACCCAAAATATATATCGGGTAAACTTAAAAAATCTTGAGATAAAGAAGAAATAGAATTTCAATTTCAAAAAAAAAAAAAAAAAAAAAAGGCAGATGTTAGGGGATTTTATAAATATTTATTTACAACCAGTAAACACTCTATTACCATTGGTCATTGATTGAATGAGAATAAAAATGTGAGTCAAACCCCTTATAGTTTATTTTATTTTGAGAGAACTAAAATTCTGTTCATTCTATGTTTCGTAAGTTTTTGAATTTACCTGATATTTGTTTGGGGTTTTCATATACGTTGCTTTTGGCTATTAAATAACGCACATGAATTTTTTTTTTAAAGCTAGCGCATGCTTAGTTAAATTATATTCAGTAAAGATTGTTATATTTTGTATGATATTGAAACTTTTTCCATTGCGATTGCATTGGGATGTGTCAAACGTCGTAAACCAAATTTTCTAAAAATGTCACTGCACTGGGTCTGACTCCCTGCTTGTTATAATTAAAAAAGTGGATTTTTTTTTTTTTTTTTTTTTTTTTTTTTTTTTTTTTCAATTTAAAAACAAAAACCGTTATATATTCAATAATGTATGTGATAGGCTCATAAAAAAATATACAGATAATGAAAAATATCTCCATAATCATTTGCTACAGCCAAATTGCATTTAAAGCATAACATTTTACAGGGTGATCCAAAATATTTTGTTTTTTGTTTTATTTTTAATCGGTCCCCTTTTTCTCTTCAGGACACAACTTTTGATGAAATATATGAGGTATAATTTGCTCTTTGCACCACCAAAGTTCCAAGATGACTGTTAAAGAACATTTTTAGATATTTGGCAAAACTCTTAAATTCGAAAATTTCGAAATACTTATTGGTAGATAGTGTATAAGATATTCATAACATTTTAGAAAATGCAGTACTTCGATATACTGAACTTTATTTATCGTAATATTGATCAGAAATATACCAAAACTGAGACTGTCTTTTTCTTATATTTATTCTTTGTTTTATATCTCTTAAATTTTGGTAATAAATAACAATATGCCTTCAAATTTAAAGTACGCACGTTCATGTAAAAAGTAAAACTAACGGTGTACTATATGTATTACATTTAAAGATTAGATATATTTTAAACTTATTTCAAAATAAATATATCTGATATATATATTTACATTTATCTCATAAGGAATAGTTTGCAAATTAACAGTCAAAACTGTGGCTTATTAGATTTAGCTGCCTATTTGTGAAAAAATATAACGTTGTTAATTCTCTTTACACGCCCCAATGTTTCTTATTCACTATATTGTTATATGTAATCCCACATCAGGTTGCGTCTACCTATACCACAATTACATAAATCTGTCATTGTTAAATTTGTTAAGAGTGTGCATACTAAGAAAATAATTAGTTTACATAACCAATTAAAAATTCAAAACCATCATTTATTTCATTATTATTATTTTTTTCAACTTTGAATCTACTAAAATATCTCAAACAATCTTAATATCTTTAAATTATGATTTTTTTTTTTTAAACCTCAATCAAATTTCAATACAATCAAATTTAAAACTCAATGGCCAATTCCCATTAGAATTGAAAATTTACCCCTCTTTTTCTACAATTATTAAAGCATACAGATTTCACATTAGCTTTAATTTAATTAGAGCAATACTTGAAAATATTTCTTCAGTGATTATTATTGGGCTTAGAAAGCAGAGCACGCAAATAATAATGCATATTGATTAGTCCATATTTAAACGAAACACTTTTTAATTAGACGATCACATGGTTACACACAGAGAAACAAATATTTAACAAGTACATGTAAAAGATGCGCCGTATGAAAACCGTTCAAGTGGTGGCGCGGTGAAGGAGAGTAAATACAAGAGGCACTGGTAATAGAAAATAAATGTAACCTAACACCCCCCCCCCCACAATGTCGACGTATTTACCCAAATAACAATGTTACATCTTCCAATCCCATAATTTTACAACAGTTGTAATGTTTTGCTGATGTTAATGCTTTTGTAAGTATGTCAGCCCCCATATTTTCAGTAGACACAAAATTTAAATCCATAATTCCATTTTTCAGTGCATTCCTTATGAAATGATGCCTGATATCTATATGTTTCGTGCGTTTATGAAAGATCGGATTTTCAGCTAATTTAATAGATCCTAAGTTATCTGTAAATATACTCACTTTTTCAATTTTGCCATCAGAAAACTCATTTAGTAATTTACATAAATAAATCCCCTCCTTAGTGGCATCGGATAAAGCCATATATTCGGCGTCCGTTGATGAGAGAGCCACGGTACACTGTTTACGGCTTTTCCATGTAATTGCACTCTCACAAAATATGAAACAGTAACCTGTATGTGACCTACGGTCATCGAGGCAGTTCCCCCAATCCGCATCAGCGTAACCGACCAAAGGCTCATTACTTTTTCTAAATACAAGTCCAAAATTTATTGTTTTCTTTAAGTATCGTAAAACACGTTTAGCGGCAGTCCAATGAGTTTTATCAAAACAAGTTAGAAATTGACTTAATTGACTGACGGAATTTGCAATGTCCGGCCTGGTGGAAGTTGCAAGATACATCAAACTTCCAACTAATTCACGGTAGGGATATTCGTTTTCACAACATTTTTCGGCCTTTTTTAATCGAACGCTTGTACCCATCGGACAAGATGCGGGATTGGCTTCTGTCATGCCAAAACGCTCTAAAAGTTCTCTAATATAACTACGTTGACTTATTGTTATAAGGCCATTTTCTAACTGAAAATTTATCCCTAGACAATATTTAACTATGCCTGAATATTTAACATTTAGTTTTTTATTAAGATGAATTTTGAAGTTTTCTAGCATATCAGGGTCCTGTGATATAAACAATATGTCATCAACGTAAATCATTATAAGAGTCAACCCTTTATCACTTTTAATATAATATAAACATGGATCTGCATTTGTTTGTTTTGCCCCGAAATCATTCAAAATTTTACTTAACTTAGTGTTTCAGCATCTGCCTGCCTGTTTGAGACCAAACAGGGATTTTTTTAAATAAAAGAACTTTATTCCCTACATTTAGATATTTAAGAATCTTGGCTGCTTTATCAGATATGTCCCTATCGCAATTTTCATGTATAATTATTTGAAGTATTTCTTTAAAGTGATCGGGACACTCCATAAAAATTTCTTCATCTTATTTTCCATTCAAATATGCTGACGTTATGTCAAATTGATGTATTTTTATTCCTAATTTAGCAGCATAACCTGCCATGACTCTAATCGATCCCATTCTTGCCACAGGACCAAAAGTCTCACGAAAATCTATACCCAATTTTTGACTAAAACAACGGGCTACTAATCTCGCTTTATATTTCAAAAGAGATCCATTTTGATCATATTTATTTGTAAGGACAAATCTACCTTTTATGCATAGTTTATCGGGCCTGTCTACCACTTCGAATGTATCATTTTTTAATATTACTTTTATTTCCTCAGTCATAGCCTTATACCAGTTCGAAGCGTCGGAGCCGTTTAAAGCATTATTTATTTCTATTTCCGAGTTAAAATTATAAACAACATTTGCACTCGACTCTGGCTGCCGAATTATTTCGCGATTACGCAATGATAATATATTTCTCTCTTCGGAAGGCGCAAATATAAGGTCACTTTCATTTTTTATTTCATGAGGAGAAATTTTCTCTGACTGCATGTGTGACTCATTTTGCGATTCGCTTAATTGTATTTCTCTATGAGAGGTATCTGGATAAAATTGACCTATTTTTGAAAAATCATTAGATTTCGCTTCAAAGAATTTAACACTCAGGATATAATTACTCGATTTGATTCAGGAAGATAAATACGAAATGCTTTAGAATTTTCTGAATAACCTACAAATAATCCTTTTTTTTAGACCTTGCGGAAAATTTATGTTTAGGTTGATTATTGAAATAATAAGAAATGCAGCCAAAAGTCTTAAAATAACTAACATTGGGTACTACATTATTCTATAATTCATATGGGGTTTTTCCATTTAAAGCTTTTGTTGGGCATCTATTTCTTATATAATTAGAAGTGTTAATAGCTTCTGCCCATAAATTTAAGGGTAATTTTGATTGTGATAATAGACAACAGGCCATTTCGACAAGGGTTCGATTTTTTCTCTGAGCAACGCCCGACTGCTCTGGGCAATAAAGGGTTGTTAATCTATGCTGAATATCAGTTTCTTTCAAGAAATTTTCAAATTCAGTTCCAATAAATTCACCCCCATTATCACTCATGAATTTTTTTTATTTTTATAGATTTTTCATTTTCCCAAAGAACTTTAATTTCCTTAAAAGCATTCAATGCATCATCTTTAGTTTTTAAGAATTTTACTGCACAATAACGAGAATAGTCATCAATAAATGTAATAAAATAAAGAGACTTACCTATTGAGGGTATCTTTATGGGGCCACAAAGATCCGAATGAACTATTTCTAACATTTTTGTAACCCGATCTGAGTGCTTAGGGAAAGGCGCACGGGTCATTTTATTTAACGCGCCTTCTTCACAATTGAAGTCGGATACCTTTTTAATATTTAACCCCTTAATATGACCTTTTAAATTTGAATCAATCAAATATTTTACATTTAGATGACCCATTCTACAATGCCACTTTTGAACATCAGCAAACATTTTTTTAGAACTATCGATAGACTCATTAGAAAAATTAGCTGCATTATTTATATCATTAATATCCCGCAAATAATAAATTTCGTTTTTTCTGTCCGCAATTAGAGTCACATTTTTTTTTTTGTTATTTATAATAGCATATTTGTCTTTAAAAGTTACAGTGAAACCTTTGTCGAACATTTGTGACACAGACAATAAATTTGTTTTCAATTCTGGAACTAATAGAGCATCATTGATTTCCACATTTCGAAGTTTTGAGTTCACTTCTGCTTTAATACTTTACCAAGATCGGACACATCGGTAGTTTCATTATTTGCTAAATTTACAGATTTAATTTCCGTATCCTTTAAATCGTGAAATTTGGAGTCATTTTTGTACATATGCCTGGTGCAGCCGCTGTCCACACACCAAAGATTCTCGGATTGTTCTTTGGAGAACATGAACGTATTCGTTGAATTTGTGCTGGCCAGTAGTCCTAGACTGTTTTATCTATATTTAAATGGCTTTTCTTTATCACACTGAGCAGCATGGTGATCTATGCGTTTACATTTCCAGCAAGTAATTTTAGAATTATCGTTTTCGTTCTGAATTGACTGTTCAGTAATTTTAGGATTCCTTTTATTTTTATTCCACGGAGGAGTTTTCTTCCGAAAATTACCAGTCATGAACGCTCCATCGCTCTGTCTGTCATCATGGCGTCTGGCGTCGTTTTCTTCTACTATTTTTATTCGAAGTACTTCTGGTTTCGGTAGCTCATCCCTGGATTCTATCGCGCACTGGAAATTTTCATAGCTGGATGGTAGGCTGTATAACAACATCACAGTTAATAAATCATCATCTATTTTAATATCCATTTCAGAGAGTTTATCTACTATGTCAAAAAACTTTCGAAGATGATCACGACTGCTCACAGAAGAGGAATCTGCCATTTTATTCTGAATAAGCGATTTCAACAGTGACGCTTTTCTGGCGGGGCCTTTAGATTGGTATATTTCTTCTAATTTTTTTCATATGTCCAGAGATGTTTCACAGTTTTTTATTTGTTTAAGTTTAGAAGGCGATATACACAAAATTATGTCGGCTTTGGCTTTTTCATCCATATCAGTCCATTTATCGAACTCTTCTTTTGATTTCGCATTACTTTCCAAGAGCTCTGGCTTTGGTTTTGAGCCAGATACATAAATCCAGGATTCATTTTTTATCAAGAGTGCCTTCATTTGTATTTTCCATGTTTCGTAATTGTCTTTGTTTAGCGTTTCAATACGTAGTGTTCCAAATGACGCCATTGTCAACAGTGATCTTCTATCAAACAGATAAAAGTCTATTTATCGTAAATAAAAGTTAATTTCCTCTGGGCCCATAACCTATTGGGCTTAGAAAGCAGAGCACGCAAATAATAATGCATATTGATTAGTCCATATTTAAACGAAACACTTTTTAATTAGACGATCACATGGTTACACACAGAGAAACAAATATTTAACAAGTACATGTAAAAGATGCGCCGTATGAAAACCGTTCAAGTGGTGTCGCGCCAATCGTTATTAGAATGATCTATTTTACAGTGAAGGAGGGTAAATACAAGAGGCATTGGTAATAGAAAATAAATGTAACCTATCAATTATTATTTTAGTAATGTATATTAATATATTAATATTATTTTATATTATTTTATATTATTATATTAATTAATATTATTTTTTTATAATTTTCTAAATTGGTTTATTAATTAGTTATATTTTAATAGAATTTATTTCTTTCTATTTCTATATTAACACATTTTTGAAATTTAAATAAATTAAATAGATAATAATACAAACAAAAAAGAAAAAAATGTTCCGTATATGTGACATGTTTAACACATATATTAGAAAGAAATGTAATTAAATATTACAATTTTATTACTGATGTTATTCTAAAAATTATTTTTTTAGCAATGTTAATATAAAATATTTTAAATAAAATGAGTAATTTTTTTTTCGTTAGCTTACATAAGACAATTCCTTATGTGTTTTGTCTTATTAAATGTTAGAGAATTCAGATTATTGAAAAATAATCGTATTTATCGCCAATACTATATTTATTAGTATCTAGTTATTGAATAAAAATTATCTCTGTAATTTAATAACATCTAAAAATAATTACCTCATAATTATGTGATTGAATTTACATGAAGTACTAAACAGTATAATCACTTAAATAAAATAATGAAGATTGTAATTTAATAAATATACAAAAATTATTTCTGTGCACACATTATACAAAGTTTAAAATAAAGGGTAATTTAAATTAAGTGTCTAGAACCAACATTTTAAATGGAGTAATTTCTATGGAACTTGACAGCGTATTTTATTTTGAACATTATATTATAAAATATTTTTGAGTTCATAAATAAAACAGAAAATGCAATATAACATTCTATATATTAGTATAAATATGTTAAGTTATTTCACAAACAAACATTTTATTCCAAATAAAATTTATTTTTAAATTAATAAGAAAAACTCAGCAGTCAAAAATAAATGCAAATCTGTCAGTTTTAAAACAAATATTACTCTTCTTCTTCTTATATTTCTTATTATTATTTACATATAGCAAAATTTCTTAAAAAAAAAAAAAAAAAAAAAAAATGCAAATATCCGTTAAAATGTTTGTTTTTAATAATAATTTTCATTTTCCTATTTATAAATTAAAATTAAAATATTCACTTTCTTTTTCGTAAATGGCGATGTTGAAATTGATAAACAACTACTTTTATATAAGTTTAACATACGAAGTATAAAAATGAAACTGGGAGTAATTACAAATCGTGAAAGTCTATATGATAAAAATAAAACATTTTATACGAATTTACTTTATCCTGAATGAAAATTAAGAGTTTTATCTGTCAAGTACATTTCTAATCTTCTTTATTTCTTATTTACTTAATGCTTTATAAAGGAATATGTCAAATATTTCTTCGAATTCTCTTAACGTGTCATCAATTTACGATTAAGAACAGGGGTTACAACATTACCTACTTAATACTTCTACTTCTACTTACACTGAACAATATATCATGTTGATTACATTATTAATTCTCTAAGTATGAAATTAAAAATTTATTTGTGATAACTGAAACAAACAAAATTGTTAGAAGTTTAGCAAAACGTATAATATTTTCTGCAACGTTCACATTTTTTATACGTGTGTATGCTCTTTCATAATAATATAAATACATATAATTCAATAAAATTGGGAAACGTTGGAAACTTTTTTTTTCCTACTTTCAATTTAACTATTGTAAAACATTTTAGGTAAGTTTCGCATCATTTCATGGATATTAGTCATTTCAGTTTTTAGATAAACAGTACTTTCATCAGTTATCTGAAAATCTGATTTAGTAATATGTATATTCCTGATATCGACTTTATACTACCCCCCCTTTTTTTTTTTTTTTTTTTTTTTTTTTTTTTTTTTTTTTAATTTCATAAGAAAATTTATGTTTTAAAAAATGTGTGTACAGTAAGTTGGATTAAAAAAGAAGAAAAAAAAATCGCTTTATCGGAAACTGCACCTGTCAAAAGTTGTATCTTAGCTCTTTGAATGTAATATTTTATGGGTATGATTTTCAGTGTGGAGTTGTATCAGATATTTTGCAATATCTGCAATCTTTCGCATTTTTTTGGAATATTTTCTACAATTTATATTCAAAAAATAAATTTGGGGTAATTTTAATGCGTTAAAAAATATTATTCATTTTGTTCTCGAAAATTTGTAATTCTCGAAAATATAATAATTTATATTCATAAAAAAAAAATTGATTAAAAAATATTACTAATTGTTTTATTTATTTATTTATATAAAAAAAAAAAAAAAAAAATATCTCGAAAATAATTCAAAAATCTATAATCTTCAAAAAAAAAAAAAAAAAAGCTTGAAAATAGTAAAGAGTTTATTTAATGCGCAAGCTGAAAATATTAAATGAGTAACAAGAAAAGAAAAAAAAAATCTATTTTTATTATATTAACACTACACATTTTTTTTTTTTTTTTTTTTTTTTTTTTTGTAAATATAAATTGCAGAAAATATTTTACAGAAAAATTGAAAAAAATTTAGTTATTTTAAAATAAAGATCTCTTGCGCAAGCTGAAGAATATGTCCCCCAAAAATATTATTTTGCAAAATCGTTCATAGGGCTTGGCCATATCTATTCACAGTTTATCGTTTTGATAAAACGAGGTTATTTCTATATATATATATATATATATATATATATATAGAAAATATATAATTTATATATATATATATATATATATATATAGAAAATATATAATTTCTATATATATATATATATAGAAATGATATATATATATCTATATATATCATTATTATTATTTTTAATTTATCAATTTTAGTGTCCATATTGTTTCCGAAATATTCAGAATTACCGGATTTAAATGTCTTATATATATAGTGTATAAATATATATATAAATATATATTTTATTTAAATCAATATGAAATCTATAACACATGTGTTTATGCCCACTTTCTAAGGATTATCTTATTTTACAAATTTTAATGATGTTATCTTAAAGAAAAATCTTTATTAAAATGTATTTTTTGCACCTTTTAAATAAACACAAAAATTCTTTTGAATTTCACTGCAATTGTGTTAAATTTATTTTGCCAATTTAATTTGCGCAATAATATCATTTTAGAAAGTTCATTTTTGTATATTAAAAGAAAATTTTAAATAGTAATTATATACTTAAAATTATTTGAAATTTGATACCTTAAACATCACTTCGTGCTGGCAGAAAAGCTTTTTTCGGCAGGGGATCCCCTCTTTCGACGGAGCCGACTGCACTTCGTGGCTGGCGGTCTTTCAAAAGTTGACCATCTGTTTTATGGATGTACATGTGACGCCATATCTCGTTTATCTCCGCTGATTCGTGGTCATTTATTACGTCATGATTGTGCGCGATTTCAATGCTTTCTCTGAGATAGGCGTAGGTTTGATTATTGAAATTAGCTAATTTGGTGACATTGTCAAAATCTATATTTTTATTGCTTTCTAGATAATTTTTGGCTAACGCGGTGGTACTAAGGTTGAATTTGATATCGTTTTGTCAAAACGATATCAGAGAAAGCATTGAAATCGCGCACAATCATGACGTAATAAATGAGCACGAATCAGCGGAGATAAACGAGATATGGCGTCACATGTACATCCATAAAAGAGATGGTCAACTTTTGAAAGACCGCCAGCCACGAAGTGCAGTCGGCACCGTCGAAGGAGGGGATCCCCTGCCGAAAAAAGCTTTTCTGCCAGCACGAAGTGATGTTTAAGGTATCAAATTTCAAATAATTTTAAGTATGTATTGTTAACTTCGTTAAAAAGTATTTAATCATTAAGTAAATATATGGTTTTTTTTTTTTATATTATCTATACATATATATATATATATATATATATATATATATATATAGAGAGAGAGAGAGAGAGAGAGAGCAACTCAAAATCAACCAATTTATGTATTGAGTTGTTCGGAATTTTTTTTTTTTTTTTATGAAAAACGATTTTCTTATAGTGTATAAATATTATATTAAATTATATATTATTCATTTATCTATCTCTTAGCGATCTCACTGGTTCTTACTCGGCGGTTTTCATAAATCGATACATTATTTTGTCTCCACCACCATCAACTGGCTTTCCAGATCGTAAAGCATCTTCAACATCAAAATTTTGTAAACCAGTTTTGACACTAGCGCGATCTGTCAATAAATCTACTCCATACACGCCAGATACATTTCTACCAGTTTAAATAGTATTTTCGTCTTTTTGATAGTATAAAACAAAATTAGCTGAAACTTTTGCTTCCGAATTTCTTTATTTGATAGGCAACCAAGCAAAAACTACTGTGCAAACCTTTTCACAAGCAAGCATTGCTATATCCGTTGTCACAATATGAACTAGATGGTGAAGATGGTGGGAAAAAGGTAAAATTATATTCTTTATTGGTAAAAATGAAATTACTTTTTGATCAACTCAATATAAATAACTTATTAGTTCGTATTCGAAATTTTAAACTTGAATTAATAATCCATTTTGTTTCAAAACTAATTTTGAGATATGAATTTATTTAAAATTAAAGATAATTTTTAGAACAATGTTGTTATTCTTTAAATGTCTTACAATTTTTATCATAATAAACTTACAAATAAATGCAATGCATCATTAAAAAAGAAAAAAAAAAAAGTAATCTTTTCTAGTATCATATATTGCAGATCACTACTTTTCCTTCATCTCCGACAACGCCGTTGCTTTATTTAAAACATCCATTTTTTTTTATTTTTTTTTTAATTCGAGGAAAGGTTTGAGACTAAATCATATATTATTCTCTACTCCAGTTAATACCACATATTTTATTTCACTATAAATAATCCATAATATAAACATTTCTAATAGAATGTAAACGTTTTACTGTATCTCACAGAACTGAAATCGAAAAAAATGTAATTTTGTTGTTTTCCTAGAGTGGTCACGAGTGAAGAATATAGTGAAAAATATATGTCGTCACAACGATAAAATTCAAGAGAGTAACTTTTCCAAAAATTAATAGAGCACTTCATTTCTCTCCTGAAATTTCAAAGCACGTAGATGTTTGTGGGTTAAAAAATATCTTCACATTGAAATCACAGTCCTTACCCAATAATCTGGCGTTTTAGGGTTGCTTTCACGGAACCAACCTGACGATATATAAGAGAAAATGGTATGAAGATTCTAGGATAAAATATAAGTTCTTTAACAAAACAACACATAGATACAGAATAAATGTGAAGAGAAGCGAGAATGAAGAAGTGATTTATGAAACACTTCAGTGGGAATCAACGATGCAAATTGGTGGTATTTTCTAATAACTATCAGTTAAAAAATTATATTTGTATAAAAGTAAATGAAATTTATTTTATTTGCGTCTTTGCAACAATCAATGTTCCTACTAGGAGCGATATGGGCTAGTCACGACTTCTTCTTCTTCTTCTTCTTTTTTTTTTTTTTTTTTTTTTTTTTCATCTTTTACCTTATCCAAAAAATTTAATTAATTAGGTTAAGTACTACGTATGAAATAAAATAGTGTTATATCATCCATCCCATGAACTTTAGTCCAATCTGAATATTTTCAACGCATAGTACAACAGAGAATTTCAGAATGCAGCACATGTAGAAAACAACTTTAATAGCACGGATGGAACATGAATTGATATTTTTCATCTTTCACACATATATTAATGAAGCCTTTTTCTTTACTAGTTGTTGAATTGTTTTATTAACAATTTGAATAGTGAAGAAAAATTACCTTATTTATATTTGGAAACAGATCAATGCCGAACAGGGACAAGACGTGCTTCAGAAAAATATGAAAGCGAGGAAGCGAAGTGCTTACACAGGTGTTTGCACAGGAAGAATCAATTCAGCCTTTCGACGAGGCGACGCCACTTGATTACGTTTTTAAAATCTTAAATAGCGGAAGCGCTGCTTCCATCGCTTCCATATACGCATCGCCACTGATATCGAAAAATACTCACAAATTTATTCTCAACTACGCTCGCTTCGCTGGTCACTATCTTTAAATGATTTTTCAATAGAATTGAATTACTATTTATTTTTTATATCGCATTATATAAAAAAAGAAAGAAAAAAGAAAAGAAAAACTACATTGAAATCGCCCTAAACCTTGCTTCGGGTACCTGCAGCATACGGCAGGTCATCTTTCGTCCGCACTGCATCGAGTCCAGGTTACAACTGCCTGCAGAAAGATCTTTTCCGGGTATTTCAATTTGGGTATTTATCGACGGCAGGTAGATTTGTTATTATTGCGTCTATTAAATATTTAAGTTTCATTATTCAGTAGGATATTTTTCATTCTTCGTGTGAAAATATATTTGTTTTTTTGTCGAAAAAATGAACTGGAAAATTTCTTTGGCAACAATTACATTTAAATTTAATATTTAAATGGCTAATTTTAAAGCTATTATAAAGAAATTATTTCCGTATTTTAATTAATTAAAAAAAATCAAAAATCAAATTAATATAAAAAAAAACCCTCGAATGTTGTTCTCGAATGCTTTTTAAAATATTTTCATTACTTAAAATATTTCATCTCTTGCAAAAGTGAAAATTCTATTTTTCTTTAAAATTTACTTATTAACGAAACGTTTCTATTTTTATAACCATGTCTCTTCAAGAATAAATATTTATTTTATGATTTTTAGGGCCCCAGTGTTTTTTTTTTTTTTTTTTTTTTTTTTTGCTTTCACTTAAATTTTTATTGTGTGCGTTATAATAACTAAAAGAAAAAATAAATAATTAGTATTCCTTAGGATACTGTTTAGACAATAAAATGTTTTCTTTTACAATTGACATCTTACCTATTAATTATCTGGAAGAGAAGTGGCACATCTGCCACCGAGTATCGAGCACACTACCATCGCATTAACAGCTTGACGCTTTAACCGATTAAGACATTGACTGACATAACTGAATCCTCATATGTATTTCAAAATGGAAATTGTTCTTTTAGCGTAACATACAGAAAAAAATGGAGTTTTAAAATTGAATAAGCCCGTAATAAACGTTTTCATCTTTAAATTAAGGATATTGAATATTTGACTTAAAATCATAACAAAAAATGATATATAAAAGAAATTAATGATAACATCATTTTAATTTTTAATTTTTAATACGACTGTTTTTCCAATATTGAAATCAACATGTTTTAATCATGCATTTAAGTAATACATTTTAAGTAAATTTTGGATACTTGTATTTTTTTTTTTTTTTTTAATCATTTTTTTTTTTTTTTTTTTTTTTTTTTTTTTCTGTACGGAATTTTTGTTTTTAAACGTACATGAAAATATATTACAACATATAAATTTAAGTATTTATATATTTAACAATGAATATATATATTTTTTTAATTATTTAAACGACTTCATAATTTAATGATAAATATGATCAAAGTACGTCTATAATAAAATAAAATTATATACTATTTTCTTCATTTAAATCTATGTAGAATTTAAACATGAAATTTTGGATAGATTATGAACAGAAACTTCTAATTTGTTTTCATCTTTAAATTAAGGATATTGGATATTTGACATAAAATCATAACAAAAAATGGTATATAAAAGAAATTAATGATAATATGATTTTAATTTTTTATTTTAAAAATACATTTGGAAGTCTTTATTTCCCGATTAACTCATAACAGCTTTACAAAAAAAAAAAAAAAAAAAAAAAAAAATTAATGAGTTGTAATAAAGTTTGACCCATTTATTTACTGAAAATTCAAATGAAATAATAAGTACCTACCTACTCCGAAAGAACTTTGTATTGTTAACGTAAAAAAAAGAAAGAAAGAAGGAATGAACGAAAGCAATTAGCACAAAAAAAAAAAAAAAAATATTTTTTTTATTTGGTTAGCTGCATGCAAATTACAAAAATCTAATTAACTGTCAAGTTTAAACTTTTCAATGTTTTCTATTTTCTAGAAAGTTTTTTTTTTTTTTCAGGTTTTCTTTTTTTTTTTTAATATATAAAACATTTTTTAAGCGGTATTGTTACTCTTCATGACTTGAAAAGTTGTTACAAACACACATTTAAAATAAAACAGTTCGTTTATACTTAAACTGAAAGAATATATATATATAAATAATCAGTTTTCTTACTTTTTAACTACAAATAATGAAAATTAATTCATTCTAAAATTTATTTTCTAGAAATTTCAAGAAGTATTTTAAATTTAAAAATGAAATTTAAAGGTGTTTCAGATGCAGAAATTTGCATTGGAAACGTTAGATATTTTTAGTTCATAGTATTTTACAAATTACAGAAATTTTAGAGTGATGTTTAAAAAAAAATTATGTAGAATGTACGAAATGGAATGAAACTGTCATACAATTGAATGTGTACAAACATGTGTAGAGTACAGTATAAAAAAAAAACTGACCAACCTATGTTCATTATGTACATTAGAGTATGTCAAATTTAAAAGCATCATCAAAACATTAAAACGTTAAAAACGCAACGTAATTAAAAGTAATGGAAAATTGCGTCTCTTGTGTATTTTTTTTACTTTCTGTTACCCATAGGGTCGAAAAAGTATTTTTTTGGGTCAAAGTTTTAAACGTGGGTGTTTGTTATATTTACATATTATGAGGTCCCCTGAATACGAAAATCATGTTTTTAGCGAATGGTCTGTGTGTCTGTCTGTGTGTGTGTTACCAGCATATCTCAAGAAATAATAGTAGCAGAAATTCCAAACTCGGTATGATAAATGTGTATCATATAGGGATGCTACACTAAGCTTTTCGTTGAGATCAAGCAAATGGTTCGTGTACAGGGACACTCAAATGTATTTAAATTACATTACGTCTATGGGGGAAATTGCAGGTAAGAAGATTTTAACACCTATAGGTTGCACTAAAGAAAATGAAACGGATATATATTTTTTGTAATAGAGATAGTCAACTGGGAAAAAAATGTGTATGTAGGAGCCACGCCTCCCCCTGGGGGGGGGGAGTCCCCCCTCGAGGGGAGAAAATTTTCATGATGTGTATCTATCAAAAGATCTCACCAATACCTTTAATACGAATGGTTGAACCATCGATTTGCGATAATTTAAAATAAAGTTTTCGATTTTTCTCATTTTTAACAAAATATTTTTTTTTTTTTTTTTATTTTTTTTTTAATGTATATAATAAATTCAACTATTTTTGGATATTTAAAGTTATACTACTTCTCTAATATGGAAATCTTCTGCTTTATCACGGAAGATAATTTTTTTAAATAATAATCTTAATAAATTATTTTTACTGAGTGAATTTTTATAGGAAAATATAGAAGAAAGTCGTATGGTGGCCACAACGCACTAGTTATTTGTTGTTAGTGGATGTGCTTTACTAATAATATTTTACCATTTCCAGGAAAGCTGTTCGGGAATTGAAATAAATTCCTCATATATATACGGTAAATAATGTATGTTTTATGGTAAATATTCATCACTTATTTTTGTATATTTACACGTTTTGAGGCTTCCTGATTACCGTAGTCAAATTTTTTAACGTCTGATCTTTCTCTGTGTCTCTTAGAGTAACTTAAAAACGAATAATTTTAGGAGATCCAAATGTTGGATTTTGAAGTTAATATAAGTTTGTTGCTGCAAAATTTGATCAAGATTGATAAGTTTCAATGAATGTTGCGTGTGAAAATTGTCTGTATAATTTTTAGTAATCTTTTAATTTTAATAACAGAATTAAATTCTATATAAATGTAGGTGCATTAATGAAGCGGGGGATTGAGGTGGCGGTACCCCCCCCCCCCCCTCACACAGAACTAATTATCATATAAAGCTCTTCCGAAGCGTAATTTGAATTATTTAACATAGATTTACATAACAGTAACTCGTTATGTTACTTCTTAATCTTGAACCTGTATTTATAATATTAAATTTCAGGGTAAGCGAAAGACGTGTGAGTGAGACACCAGATTATTATTATTATTATTATTATTATTATTATTATTATTTTGAAAACATTTAAACAATTAAAATGCATCGTAATTAAAATTAATGAAAAATTGCGCTTTTTATGTTTTTTTTTTTTTTTTTTTTTTTTTTTTTAAGTTAAAACTTTTAAAATTAACACGCTTTAGTATTTTATGCTTTTTATGTTTTAAATAAACTAAATAAAACATCATGAATATTTTTTTTCTGTTTTCGGAAATTCTTAGAAAAGACAGAAATTTTTCAATAATTCTTAATGTTCACTGAGCAACTCTTCGCTCGTATTGCTAGAACAAAATGAACAAGAGCTCACCACATGTATATGGTTGCACGTCGAATTAAACCCACGCCCTACACAAACAACCATCAAAATTTCACGTGCCTTTTGCAATTATTTACTACACATTTCGTGCTCTGCTATACATTGAAAGATTTTTTAGGGGTATTGAAGCAATTTTCAGAGAAAAGAGAATCGCAGGAAAGTTGAAGATAAAGAGCTTGAGGACACGCCGAATGATTCGGTGTTGTTGCAGACTGTAACGGCAAGTGTATTTAATATTCGGGCCAAATGCCATTTATTGAGGTGTCTTATTGACAATGGAAGTTCTAGGACATTTGTATTGCGCGAAATGTGCAATTTATTGGGATTAAAACCAATCGGGAAGGAAACCCTTTTGATTTATACTTTTGGCAATGAAAATACTGAAAGGAAAACTTATGATATTGTAGAAATAGTATTACATAATGTAAGAGAAACTAATAAGAAAATTAAATTAAGGGCTGTGGTTATTGATTCAATTACATTTGGGGAAATTAAAATTCCTTCACAATGGGTGCGTAATATCGCACTAGAAAAGGGCATTGAATTGGCAGATAAGGGTAATTTAAATAAATTCATGTACTTATTGGATCGGATTACATTGGGGAAATTCTCGGAGAAAGGAACGTGAGAATTTCTAAACGATTAATGGCAACATATACCTTATTTGGATTTGTGATACAAGGAAAGGAAAGGGACCCTAAAGCACTTAAGAATTGTCGGAAAGTGCGCGTTAATCATTTACATGTTGTTAAGGAGAAATTGGACCATCAAAGGGTTAAAAATTTATGGGAATTAGAGGCAATTGGAATTAATCCGGACAAGGAACATTCTAAATCAGACGATGAAATTTTAGAGTTATTTAGGCAAACCACTACTTATAGAAATAAAAGATATGAAACGCGATTGTTGTGGAAAAATAATGTTAAGGAATTGGACACTAATTATGAGATAGCAAGACGACGCTTGTCTCATTTGAACACTGTTTTTGGTAGGAATCCGGACTTATATTTTAAATATAAGGAAATTATTGAGGAACATTTTAAGGAGGGCATCATAGAGGAAGTAGCGTCGGATTTAAATGACAATACGGGTACAGGCTATTACATGCCGCATCATGCAGTAGTACGCGAGCAAAAGAAATGTTCTAAGGTTAGGATAGTTTTTGACGGTTCATGTAAGGGCAGGGATGAATTATCTCTTAACGATTGTTTAGAGAGCGGTCCTAATTTAAATCCAGATCTACTCAGGATAATTTTGAAGTTTAGGTTACACCCTGTAGCGTTTTGCGCAGACATTCAACGAGCTTTTCTAGAAGTAGGAATCGCGGATGAGGATAGGAATTTTTTGAAATTTTTATGGAATGATGGGGAGGGGCCCGATCTCCATTCCGATGCTGCTAAACGAATTAGGACATTACAATTCTGCAGAGTTCCCTTTGGGGTGAAATGTTCCCCTTTTCTATTATCGGCAACAATCAGGCTTCATTTAAAAAAATTTGAGAATGACTACCCGGAAGCAACAGAAATATTAAGATCTCTCTACGTGGATGATCTCATCTCTGGCACTGAGAATATAAACACGGCCTTTCAATTGTCTAAAGAAATGATGTATATTTTAAATGAAGCTAGCATGAATCTCAGGGCTTGGATTTCTAATTCTTCTAATCTTAATCAGTTGTGGAAGACAGACAATTTCGAATGTCGAGAAGATCCGGAGGAATCCAATGTTGAACTAAAAATATTAGGGATTATTTGGGACAATACGACCGACGTATTACGGATTGACGCTTCACAATTTAACAAATTACCGGAGGACAGAATTATAACAAAGCGATATATTTTGGCTGTTTGTGGAATGTTATTTGATCCATTGGGGATCATGAATCCATTTTTGATTCGCATAAAAATTATATTACAATCAGTATGGGAAAATGGTAAACAGTGGGACGAACCTGTTCCACATGAAATTGGAATGTTGTTTTTAGAATGGCTAAATGAAGCAAAAGATTTGAAGTTCACTGGAATTCCTAGGCTGTATTTTAATGAACTCTGCTGGAACTCAGTAGAGGTACACATATTTTCCGATGCTAGCCCAAAATGTTATGGTTCAGTGGCTTATTTTCGATTTACGAATTCTGAAGAATGCAAAACAAGTTTTATAATTTCTAAGTCTCGACTAGTCTCTTTGAAGACGATTACATTACCGAGACTTGAATTACTTGGCACTTTAGTCTCAGCAAGATTGGGATCATATCTCAAATCTGTTTTTCCTATGCTGGATCCCAGAAATATTTTTTATTGGACTGATTCTCAGATTTGCCTTCATTGGATAAAAAAATCAGCTAACGATTATAAGCAGTTTGTGAAAAACCGAGTGATAGAAACCAGGGAAAAAACTGATCCTGAAAAATGGCACTTTTGCAAGGGCAAGGTCAATCCGGCGGATAAATTGACGAGAGGTGTGAAAGCAAATTCCTTAATGAGTGACAAAGTATGGAGTCAAGGACCAGTTTGGTTGTCAGAATTAAGTATACCGTATGACTCTCTAATGGAATTTTCCTGTGACATGGACAGTGTGGTTGAAGAAAGACATGGAGTTACAACACTTCAGGTTAACGTAGAAGTTCCAATGCCATTATTAAATCTGGAGAATTACAGTACTTTGAATAGAGTTTTGAGAACAACCGCGTATGTTTTTAGATTTCTAAATAATATCAAATCTAGGTCTGAAAAACGTTCAGGAGCGCTGACAGCAAATGAAATATCTGCAGCAGAAAATTATTGGCTTCTATTTGTGCAGCAAAGGGAATTTAACAAAGAATATACTACATTAAAGGCAAAAAATTCAGTTTCTCCTGATTCTAAGTTATATAATTTGAATCCCATTTTGACAACAGAAGGTCTAATAGTATTAAAGGGAAGAATTCAAGGCTCTATTTTTTCTGATGAATCTAAGCATCCAATTATTTTGCCGAACAAGGCTCGATTTACTAATCTTTTGATCATGAAGGAACACGAAAATTTAGGTCATTCTGGTATATCTGACACACTCACTCAAATAAGAGAACGCTTTTGGATCATTAAGGGCAGGCAAGCTGTGAAATCCTGCTTGAACAAATGTTTTCTATGCAGACGGTTTAAGGCCAAACAAAGACAGCAAATAACAGCTCCGCTACCCATATCAAGAACTAGTGAGGCTCAACCTTTTGAAGTCGTCGGAATCGATTTTGCTGGACCCTTATTCACGAGAGACAATAACAAATCTTACATTGCATTATTCACTTGTGCAGTCACTCGAGCAGTGCACTTGGAAATAGTCTCTAGTCTCAGTTCTGAACATTTTTTACTTGCATTCAGACGTTTCATCTCCAGAAGAGGTATGTGCAAGGTTGTGAATTCCAATAACGCTCTGACTTTTAAAGGTAGTGAAAAGGAACTAAAGAAACTTTATACGAACATTAAGAACTTTGAAATACAGAACTATTTTGGTAATAAGGGTATCAAATGGAATTATATAGTAGAAAGAGCCTCATGGTGGGGGGTTATTGGGAGCGAACGGTTCGTATGACAAAGGTCATTTTGAGGAAAATTCTTGGTAGGGCATTGGTTACATTTGAAGAACTGCAAACTATACTTGCAGAAATTGAATCTATTATTAACTCTCGACCTTTAACTTATGTATATAATGACCCTGTGGAGCCATTCCCTCTCACCCCAGCCCATTTCTTAATAGGAAAAAGGTCAACTGCATTGCCACCACAAAGTGGCCGTTTAGTGATTGCAAGTCAATCTAGTTCTCAAAAACTTTTAATTAAACGATACTTGTATCGTGAGAGACTTCTTAACGAATTCTTTAAGCGCTGGAAATTTGAATATATTTTGCAGTTGAGAAATGCTAATGTTGTAAAACCTGTTAATCCAATTTCTAATTTTAATATAGGTGATATAGTCCTAATAGGTGATGACAAGGCCCCAAGACAAATTTGGAGGTTAGGAAAGGTAATTGAGACACATGTAGGACGTGACAATAAGGTAAGAGCTGTAACCTTAAAAACTTCATCAGGAATGTTAAAGAGACCCATTCAACTTCTTTGTAACTTGGAAGTCCAAGGGGACATACCTTAATTGAACCAACTGTTCACCTGTAAGGTAATATTAATATTGTTTTCATTTTTCAATTGTATCCAGGTAACATTGATTTTTGTTTTTGATATAATTTTTATTTTCAGTATTATGTGGTTGTGAAATTTATTATTTATGTACTGTGATTTTTTATTGGTTGAAATTCTTGAATTGTATTTGATTTGGATTTCTCAAAATTTTGTATTGAACTTAACTTACCTTTCGGGGCGGGAGGATGTTGCAAATTGAATTGTCTTTGCATCCTCTCAGGCGGCGCTACTAGTCGTCATTTTTCGACGCGCCGATAAATATTACTGACTAGTTAAGAATGTGATCTGAAAGGATTCGGTCATGCTTGACCGTTTAAAATATAGCGCTTAAGAAATGTTCATTTGTGTTTAATTGTAAATCCGTGTAAAATGTTTTGTGATCTGTGACGTGAAAATAAAGTATAAAATGAAAAACAGAAGATTACCTTCATTATTAAATTTGAAATGGATTTTTGTGACTTGTGTTTAAAGCAATATCAAACACTCCCTATTACGTAGATATTATTAATTGGAATTCTTGTGTGGTTCCCCCCCCCCCCCTCTTAATGTTGAGAGACCTAATTTAAAACGAATTGAAATCACTCCTTAGTTCTGGAACTACACCCATCATATAAATGCAAAAGTTCTCTTGTGACATACGCCGTATTCGTCAAAGATATTCGTCAAACTTGTGACTGAGACCTCAAATAAACTATGTAGACATGTAGATAGAGATGGAGATATCCGAGAAATACTAAAGTTTAGATTGGTTATACGTAATTTCTCCAAAATATTAGAATTAGATGCGTAGTAGAACATTAAATATGTACTAAATAGTTGTAAAAATCACATTCAACAAGTGAATGGTTGTTTTGATAAGATATGGGTGGAGCTCTACGTGCCACCAGCTCCACGTGGAGAGTTCTGTGTCTTTTTTTTTTTTTTTTTTTTTTTTTTTTTAAGCAAAACAGCAAAGTGTTGCACAGTGAAAATTGAAAAATATTGAAAAAATTCTATTTTATCTAAAACATTGCTTGAACGGAAAAATTTAGATTGCTGACGAGAATTTTATATATTTAGGTTATTTGGACGATAAAATAAGCATAAAAATACTGAAGCGCTTTAATTTACGTGGTTTATGATAAATAGTGCTATTTTTTCAATTTTTATTAACATTGAGAACGATACGCAAACGCAAGATATCAACTAATTTTACCTTTTTTATGCCGTTTTTCATCTGATTACAATACTCAATTTTTCCGAACAAAAGCGTTCCTAAAAAGAAAAAAAAATATTTTTAGACCCACCCAGTTTTATTCTTAAGGGGAAAAAAATGCACATTTTCTTAACATATAAAAATGTTTATGCTTTCCAATTACGTCATCGCTGTACCATCACTATTAAACGAAAAATATGTTTTCTGTTTCAAATAACATTTCTACAAAATGTGATAAAATTTGTTGTCGCATTAGTCATCCAATGTACCGTAAACTATAAAAGTTTTTGTCACTGAAAATATTACACCTGCCAAATAACAGAGAGCATTTTTACGAAAGATTTTATTTCGCTGAATTGTTTGAGAAAAACATACAGATAATGTAATTGGTTTTTGAAAAAATAAGAAAAAATAACAAGTTTTTTTTTTTTTTCTTTTTTTCTTTTTTTGCATTAAAGGAATTATATCAATTTACATGATCATACTGCATTTTGTACAGACACATATATATATATTGTTTCATATTATGGTACGCCGTGAAACTGTAGACATAGTTAGAAGTAGTAAATAATATTATATTATTTGTAACATATACTTTTGTATGAATTCTTAAAGTATTTTTAAATTACGTTTTTCTTAATATGTCATTTTTCTTTGTGAAAAATTCTGTAAATTATAATTTATACATATTTTTATAGAAACTGACAGATATGTAATAGACCACAATAAATTAAAATATGTTAGATTAAAAAAAATGGTATTCAAATACATACATATATATATATATATATATATATATATATATATATATATATATGTATATGTATATGTATATATATATTCTCGTTTTATTTTTCTCCGCACAATATATATTGTGCATTAATGGACATTTTTTTTTTTTTTTGACATGATAAACAGTTAGATATTTGAGTATGTTAAAATAAACCATAGTGGATTTAGAAAGACAAGTAACTTTATAACCGTGTGTTTGTTAAAATGGAATTTTATATATAATGTTACGAAAATATGTAAATTAAGTTTTAATGCTTTTATAAATATCGTAGTATCTGTCAAACTGTCCACTTTGTTTAATAATTCGATATATGAAAATAGAGTAATGAAAAGAAACAATGGTGAAACAAATAACATTTGATTCCTGTATGATTTTGTGAATTAGTATTCACTGTCCACTTCAATATTTAAGTCTTCTTAGTATTCGGTTAGTAGTTAATTCATTTTAAGTATGTTAAAAATTAAATATAAAATAAACGCGAATAATTTTACGTTAAAAAATGATATCATCAATGTATGAGGATAAAATACGAAGAATTCCCTTATATCCATCCCTTATAACAATTTTGATATGATAATCATTAACTAAACACATTTTTAATTCAATTTCATTTTTGAATAAAATTTTTAAATAGGGCATTACAACACAAACAAATGACAAAAGACTCTTTTTAAAGAAAACATAATTACTAATTAAACTAAATTAAACTTTAATTTTACAAAGAGTAATTTCTCCATAAATAACTCTAAAAACAATAATGCATTAAATAATTACATTTAAAAAGAACACTTGTAAAGATTCCTTAAAATGAGTTTCAAAAGTTATTTTTTTACTCCAACAAGAACAAAATAGGAAGGTTTTATATTTATTTTAAATCTGTTATAACAAACTGTTTTGTAAAAAGAAAGCGATAATTTGTTTTTATTTCAGGAATGTTAAATTAAAAGAAAAACATTGTAAGCAAACCCAGCCTATTAATTAGCGCGCATCTAAATAATAATAATAATAATAACAAAAAAAGACTATTTTCGACTTATATTAAATACTCCATTAAATTTATGCCCTTTCTAATTAATTTTGCTTAATTAAATGCATATTTATTTATTTGCATTCATATAATTCATCTTTCAATAACGCTATGATTTAGTTATCTTTTTATAAATACAGTTCATAAATAAAAGAGCTATTTTAGTACGTTTAGTGTTATTAATCTGCTAATGTATATTTATAAAACAAGAATGATACCTGTTTCCCGAGTATTTTTCTCAACTCGTGAAATAACGGATTTCTCAAATCTAGTTAAGCATACAAAATAAATAAATAAAATAAATAAATAAATTTTTAATAATAAATATTTACTTATATTATACAAATATTAATTACATTTAGTTATATTATATAATGTAAATCTTAATAAATATTCAAATAAATTATTTAATTAGAAAACAATTAAATATTATTTTTTCTATAAATATTGCACATCATTTCATAATATACATATATTACATTGTTTTATAATAAATATTATACTTTTTTTTACTATAAATATTACACCTTCGTATAATTTTTATTTTAAAGATATACTTCTATTTAAAAAATTATATTGTTTAAATTTTGAAATTTAGATTATATATGTCCGTATTAAAAAAAAACTTTCCTATTTATTTTGTACTGTATTTAAAGAAAAAATATTATAAAATTAAGTCTATAAAACTGAATAAAAATCATACATGGAAACACTATATATTTATTTATTGTTTATATAAAAACTTAAAATTTGCTTTTAATAAAGTATTATTTTGAATGATTTATTTGAAAGATATTGAATATAATTTTTGAATATATTTTATACATTAGAAAAAAAAAGTTCGATCAATGCCTTCCTGAGAAACGTTGACTTATGATTCCAGTTTTAGTAAAATATGCAAACGTAATATTCTGAGAATACATTATTTTAATTACTATAGAATAATGGAAAGTGTATTCAAATAATTATCTTTTAAAACAAAATATATGCATTTCAAAATTTAGTACTTCTAGAGAAAGATATATTTTAAAATTAAAAAAAAAAATGAATTATACATACATATCCATACTTGCCAATATACTAATTAATATTCCGCAGTGTTGTTAGCCCCGCCTTCTTTTTTCCAACAGTATCTTTTTAGAGTATTTATTTTCTTATTTAATCGTAATTGCATTTTGAGAATATTACTCTAAAAACGTGTTGATGTGAAAAAAATGGCAGGACTTACAACACTACCGAATATTAATTAGGATTTTGGCAATTATGCATATCCAACTCTCTCTATATATATCCAATGAAATATTCATGCCGATTTAATCAGTCTTCCTAATTTAAAACTAACAAAAATTATATTAATATTTATGGTGTATTGATTTATGTTTTAAAGTTAATACAATTGACAAATTTGATGCTAATTTAAATATTTCTGTCCTCTGCATCATCTGTTATTATTATATATTTATATTAACTATAGCTAATATAATAACAATAATAATAATAATACTAAACTTATGTATGATGCAGCACATATAAAATCATATTAGTAATTAAAATCAATACTATTAAATGACAATAATAAATGAAATCTAAAAACTAAATGCTTGTTCCCATTAATTACGTTATCTTATATTTTAAATTATTTAAATTTTGAATTTCATATTACAGCAGAGCAAAAAAGTTTAGAGAATTTCTTGTGACATCAGAAGCCATTTTGCTTATTATTCAAGCATATTCTTTTTTAAGTTGAAAATATGCTCTATGTCTTTTGTTCAACATAAGTTTAAAAAGAATAAAAGGGCAAAATTTTCCAAGAATGACTTTATTGATAAGAAACGCATGCAATTTAATTTCCCTTTATGGAGATTTTTTTAAATCTATTTTGGGAGTTTTTTTTTTTTTTTTTGTTAGATTTATAACGAATTTAGATATATAAATTATTAACCTTTTACAGGCCAAATTTAGATCCAGGTATATTTTTCATTAGTTTTTTTACACACTTTGCCTTATAATGCTTTAGTTAAATGATATTAATCATTTAAATGAATATATATATATATATATACATATATATATATATATATATATATATATATATATATATATAGATATAGATATATATATATATATATATACATACATATATATATATATATATATACATACATATATATATATATATATATATATATATATATATATATATTAATAATTATTAATATAATTATTAAGATTATTAAGATTAATATTATAGATTATTAATATCATCCGTTTAATATTGTAAAATTTGATGTCCTTTTTGATAATAAGAGATTTTAAAATTTACCAACTGATTTTCAGACGCATTGGATACTTTCAAACTTTTATGCATTTATTTTAGTTGTACTCTGTAAATAAAAAAAAATTAAATGGTCATTTTTAAGATTTTTTGTACAGTTACCAATCATTAATAGGGATGTTGTTTCTATTCTAAAAAATCAAGTCATGTTTTAAAATATGTCTCCTAAATTTTTCAAGTCAATATTGGTGCAGTTTAATTTTTTAAAAGAGTTTAAATTTGATGTTCCCAATTGGGAACATAGGCCTGTAAAAGGTTAATTTAACAAAATTTACAAATAAATAGCACGTGTTACGTACCAAAAAAAAATCATTACATAATATTATTAAAATTTATAGTAAGAACTGCATTATGTTTACAATTAATCAATTTAAAATTTCGGGATAATGATTAAATAACTCACGCAAATGAGCTATTAGCAAATGTAAATGCTGATAAAATTATCAAAAATGTAATTAAACAAAAACAGTTTTAAAATAGTTTATTAAAATTAAGACATTTTTGTGTTCTGGTGTAATGTTAGCGTAAAGGCTGTGGTATATAAGTAAGAAGACAAATTCATTAAAAAAAAACTTTTTTTTAAATTAAAAAGTTTAAGAAATATTTCAGAAGAGTGATCCGTACATTTCTTGTACATGCTATTTTTTTTCTCTTTTTTTTTTTTTCCCTTTCTGTCACAATTTTAGTTTCATAGAGGTTGCATATGAACACTTCAGTATCGCAAGAAAATAGACTTTACAGAAGGGAAATATTTTTATTTATACATTGTAATATTTATATATATATATATATAAATATTATATAACCTCTATCAATAAAGAAATTTCCTGTCAGCAAAATCGACAAAAAATATCCGAATGCTATACGAAAAATACATTGACAAACATTTTCTGTAACAGAATAGCAGAGTGAGCTATTTTCAGACAATATTTGCAACAATATTACAGTCAGTAACAAAAATGTTCGAACACTAGCAAAAATTCCTATGTAAAGAAAGTACACTTCATACGTTTTGTTAAATAAATCCTTATCGAATCATGTTCTTTCACTAACTAAGAACAGGATTCGACAAGGCCTTATTTAAGAAAACCGTATGAAATGTACTTTTTTTTACATAGGATTTTTTGCTAGTGTTCGAACACGTTTGTTACCGACTATACCTGTATGCCAAAGAAGCACAAATTGTTCTGCTAGTTAGAACGTCCTTGCCTTGCTTTGAGATCGATTTTCCGTATGCAAAAAAGGAAAAGCATGTAACTAGTATATAAAATATGAAGCAATGTATTTTATCAGATTTTATCTGATAAGGGGAAGACAATTTCTTTAATAGTTTGACGTGTAATTTCAAACTAAATATCTGCCTGATAAAAAAAAAAAAATATTTTTATGTATGAATATTTATATTTTTTCTGAAAGGTTGTATACTTTAACAAATTTTTATTTTACATTGTGTTTTTATTCTTACCAGTAATAATATATATATTTATATATGATTTGCAACAACTCCCCCAAATATATATATATATATATATATATAATAAAAAATCAATGAAATTCTTGGTATTCTTGTGTGACCATGGATTCATTAGAGAATATAACTGACAGTTACTATTCTCTAGAAACATATCCAAGTGAAAGTGCCTTGGATACGTTTATATCTTTGCCTGCCATGTGTCCACGCTTTTCATTTTGTAGTTCACTATATCATGTCCTTTGTTGAAACGTTATAGAAAGCTCGCCTGGTTTGTATAAAAATATTAATAAAATGTTTTTAATGCAATGCGGATTACATTTTTAGATTTTGTTTATTATTATTATTATTATTTATGCTGAATAATACACGACAAAATTAATATACATTACTAAGTTACAAAATACATTTTTCATTCTAAATATGTTTTGAGAGCAATTAAATATTTTACATGTCACAAAACATTTCTTTAGAGAAAATATGCGAGAAATATGTTCAAGGAGAATTTTTAATATATTAATCATTAATTTGAATACATAAACAGATTTTACACAAAATAAAATGTCACGTCAAAGCTCCATTTTAATTCAATATCTTTATAAGTAAAGCTATGAAAGTGATTTTGTAAAATTTGTCCCTGGATAAATAAAAATATTGTCTATATATTTTCAGGAAATATATGCGGAAACATAAAAGAATAAATATAGATTTCCAAGCTATGCGCATAAGGCACCCCAATAAACTAATTAGACGAAATTATCGAGAATTTTTAGTCTACATATTTTTAGATTGTGATCAATCTACTGAATATTTTGAATCTTTTGTATGGCGATAAATTCTTGCTTGATTATCTAGAGTTATATCATAAACCAAGATTATAGTTGCTAAAACTCGCCTCTTGTGTTCGCATTTATTTGGAGATATTTTCAAATAGATTTGACCTCGATAATATAGACAAACTCTCTAGAATTCTAATAGGGGTTTCTAGAATACGCTTTAAAAGGAGACTAGAATTTATAAGGATGACATGGAACTATTTTTCTAGAGCCGCAGTTTAGATTCTAGATGTCAGTTACATAATTTTTCCTCAGTGTCGTGTTTTATTTTGAGCGAGAAAAAGAAGAACACTTTTGAAATGTGACAAAATGACGCATCGAAAAAAGCAAGTACAGCAATTCTCTCTTTTCTTATATACATAGGAAAGAAAGTTTGATACAATATTTATCATTTATTATTAGATATTACGTACATATTGTATGAGGTTTCCGTTGACGCAGACCCCATCTTAGCATAGTTAACTTAACTACTTAAGTTTTAAATATGAAATTAGCACAGAGACTCAGATATATAAAAATAAAAATAAGAGTTTATTCAACTAGAATAATGGGAGGATGATCTGGATTTTGGTAGCTCAGTCAGCGGATTTAAATACTTTGCAAATAAATGTATAATAACTAATTTAGATAATTTGAAAAATCTCACCCCAGAATAGTAGAAGTTATAGACGGATGCACCCCTCTTTACGTAGATACCGTGACTTCCGAACAAATCCGCGGATTCTCGGCAGAATTTATTTTCCATTCACGAATACTCGCACTGAAGCACAACACCACTCATCGAACCGCTTAACTTAAGCACAACCTAATCTCAACTACCGAAATATACCTTTATCCAGACTCTAAACTTTAGACTTTGTCATAGATAGACGTCGGACAAGACTCCACTACACCATACCTTTCATGAAAACCATCTCCATCTTATACCACTTTCTACCAACTTCCCTTCTCTTCATTTCAACCAAACTTTTAAAATCGCTTCCATTTCATCTACCTCTTGCAACTTAATTCCTTCGTTGCAGCACCTTATCGACACAAAACTAATCCGACCTAAAATTTTGCCGAGTCACTGGCGCCGAAGCGATTTAACCATCCCAACTGAATTCTTCGCTGGATCCAGCTTAATTTCAAACAAACTGTGGTGACCTTCTACAGTCTCAATCTTACAAGTGTTTCAAAAAAATATAACAACATTATGTTTTTTTTTTTTTTTTTTTTTTTTTTTTTTTTAAGCTGGAATGTTACTGGTACCGTTTAGTTTCACAAAGCTTTCCCATTATCTTTTTTCATCACTGCTTAGATTTGTTATTGATTTTTTGCTCTAGAAATTACAAATTTTTTTTTAAGTGTATAGTTAATTTCTTTATATATATAATAGTGTACTTATAAATTAATATGTATCAATGAATAATACTAAAGTTTTGTATTAAAAAATAACTAAAAGAATTGTATATTTGTTGATCATTTCATAAAAAAAAAAACAAAGTAATAAGTATAAAATGTGACTTAAGTTGGAGGTTATGATAGTTTTATTGAATTAAAAAGTGTCTTTTATTATATATTTTAAAGATATTATTTCTTATGGAAGTTTTTATACATAGATTTAAACGTTTTTTAAATATTTTTATTTTGAAATACAGTTTCTTTTTCTTTTTCAGAAATTTAACTCTAGAAGATCTTCTCCTATTTGAGGAAATAAACTCAGAGTTGGACTTGAAAGATATCTATATTGAACCTCCTGATGTTGCAGTAGTATCAGATGAAGACTCGGCAGATGAAGATGGAGGACTTACAGATAATTTAACTGTTCGTCAATTACGTGTATAAATGTAGACATTGCATGGGGGAAAAACCTACAGAAAGGAGTATTTAGATTCAGGTTCAGAAGAAGAGTGTCTGGAAATGTCTGCTAAGTAGCAAAAAGAATCAAGAAGACATGTGCAAATATATTCAAAAGAAGTTGGGTTCAAGATGAAATAAAAGTAAGAAACTCCTTATTTCCTGTCGCAGATTAAACTTCATTGCGTGAAAAGTCACCACTTGAAATTTTTGAGATCTTTCTTAGTGATAATATCATTTCTTTTTTTGTATCAGTCTGTTCACGCTATGATCTCTTTACAAACAATATTGATCCTCAGATACAGTTTGAGGAAATGAAAGATTTTATTGAAATTCTTATTCTTAGTGGCTACAATACTGTTCTTAGAAAAAAGCGTTTTTGGGAAAATGCTTCAGATCTGAGGAATGATTTAGTGTATAATGAGATGCATCAGGAGAGGTTTGTCCAAATCATGAAATATGTGTACTGTTCTGACAACACAAAAGGAATACTAATGACAAGATATTCAAATTGCGTCCCCTGTTGGACAAACTAAATTCATTGAGAACTGGAAAACAGAATTATGGCTATATTACAATGAATGTATGGTACTCTACTTTGTAAGACACAGTTGCAAAAAATTCATTAAAAGGAAACCAATTAGATTTGAATTCAAAGTTTAGTGCATCAATACGCCAGATGGATAACTAAGGAATTTTGACGTATACCAAGGGCGAAATCCTAATTCCAATTCTCACTATGAAGAAGAATTTGGAAAAGTTTCAGAATCATGATGCTCGACGAATTCCCAAATGAGATAAAAAAAACTTGCCATTTCCTTTGTATTTTGACAATCTTTTTACAGGATTCAATGCACTCAATCATCTAAGGGAATGTGGTTATGGTGCAACAGGTACAATAAGAGGAAATATAGTTCCCAAAGATCTTGCAAACTTCTAATCAAATGAAAAAAAAGAAGAGAGGGGATTTTCAAAGAC
>OZ005649.1:233390011-233605011 GCA_963930645.1 Salticus scenicus
AGTAGCTGAGATACAAAAGAAAACTGATTCAGGACACCTCAAAACATGTAAATCTGGTGAAAACTGTCGATAATATAAAAGAACTTTAAAATATCTTTCGAATGATGCATTAAAAATAATTTAATCATAATTAGAAATTGAAATATCGAAATTTGAAAATATTACAGCGCCATCTGGCGGTAGAGAATTCTGTAATCCACTGTTCGATTTCAAATCAAAAAAGCTTTCTAATGATGTATTACTTATAAAATTATTTTAATTAGTAGCTGAGATACAAATGAAAACCTAATCAGGACACCTCAAAACGTGTAAATCGGGTGAAATCTCGAATTCCATTTTCGATAATGTAAAAGTACTTTAAAATGTGTATCAACTAAAATAAGCTTTCAAATGATGTATTACTTATGAACTTTTTTTAATTAATAGCTGAGATAAAAAAAAAAAACTGATTCAGGACACCTCAAAACGTGTAAATCTGGTGAAAACTTTCGATAATTTAAAAGAACTTTAAAATATCTTTCGAATGATGTATTAAAATTAATTTAATCATAATTAGAAATTGAAATTTTGAAATTTTAAAATATTACATCGCCATTTGGCGGTACAAATTTCTGTATTACACTGTTCGATTCCAAATCTAAAAAAGCTTTCTAATGATGTATTACTCATGAAATTATTTTAATTAGTAGCTGAGATACAAAAGAAAACTGATTCAGGAGACCTCAAAGCGTGTAAATCTGGTGAAAACTTTCGATAATTTAAAAGATATACTGTTCAATTCCAAATCAACAAAGCTTTCAAATAATGTGTTACTTATGAAATTATTTTAATTAGTAGCTGTGATACAAAAGAAAACCTAATCAGGACATTCTAAAACATGTAAATCACGTGAAATCTTTAATTCCATTATCTATGGTAGTTTTATTAATGGAAGTAAAAAGAAAAATAAATATTTTTTATTTCGCCAAAACCTATATATATATATACCACGGTAGTCGGGTAATGGAAGTAAAAAAAAAAAAAAGAAAGAAAAAGTATTTTTTAGTTCCTTCAAATGTATTTTGTTGCTATGGAAACTCCTATCGTCTATTGAAAGATAGATTACGTGTTAGAATAAGATTTAATTAGCAATTAAAATGTAACTGCTTTGTTTATTAATGAAATTTGATGAAATTTTAACTGCAGGTTGGTTTTGTGCTGAATAGGTTGTATATTAAGTGTTGTGTACGAAAAAGAAAATTTGAAGCACTTTGAAATTTGCAATTTTTAACCCCAGTTAAAGATCATGTGACATTAATGACTTGCACATGTTTTTTTGCGGTTAGAGACAGCCGTTTAAATCGTCTGCTGAATGCTGATAGAATCCTCTTTTTAAGCGATAAGGATTTTTGGTCATTTTCGCGATCGATATGGGTCAGCATTTTAATTAATATCTCCGAAACTAATTAAGATTTTTAAATTCTGTTTCGAAGAAAACATCGGAAAGGCTCCAGAGCATCCGTATGTCAATTCTTGTACTTCTGCGTTCAATAGGGGCTGAACGTATAAAAGAACAGACAGACAGACAGACAGACAGACAGACAGACAGACAGATAGACAGACAGACAGACAGACAGACAGACAGACAGACAAACCTTTCCATTTATTATTATAGATGTATTATAACAAAAATATGATCTACACAACCGTGTTAATTTATTTTGGGGAGTTTGGTATTGATTGCACTTAGTTTAAGTGTGTGTATCAACATGCAATTATAATTGAAAATATATAAAATACTTGACAAAACAACCTTTTTTTTTTTTTTTTTTTTGTACATAAAGTAACATTTTTCTTAAAGTAGTTTTTTCATAGATGAGATTTTTCATAGAGTTATTAAGGAAGAAAGCAAACTACATAATATTGAAAATTTACACTGCTCATCAAAACTTGAATCAAGTATGTTTAAGTAATAAAATGTGGTTAAGTATTTTTGCAATATTTAATAGCTTCTGCATTTCATTTTTTCAAGAATACAACTTCGTTTTTTACCTACTATTTGATTGTATTTTTTTTTTTTTAACCGTCATTTAAATTATAAAGTTCAGTGTTTCTATTGATATAGTTTGTAATATTCTTCCTTCATTAACATAAGAAAATTGCGCAAGAAAAACAAAAATGTTTACTTTGACCGAAAACTTTATTTTAGCGTAATGAAGGAGAAAATGTTTTTGTCTATTAGTAAAGAAAAAAAAATAGTATTGTTTTCAGACAGTTTAGATAATGATAAATTAGTGTAATAAACAACTAGTTTTTTTTTTTTTTTTTTTTTTTTTTTTTTTTACGTAATGTTATCACAGAGAAGTACTGAAATGGATTTTGTTAGTTAATCATGTTGAACTTCCACTATAAAAAAATCATAATATTTATGAAAAAATAAAAAATAAATAAATAAAAAATAAAAACAATAATTGCATTTACTTATCATAATAGTCATCAGGAAAATATCAAAACTGAGACTAGTTTTTATTATGTTACTTCTTCGTTATACTTTTGTTAAATATTGGAAATAAATAACAATTTTTTACGCAATAAATTAAAATTATGTACTAAAAAAAATATTTTTATTTATTATTTATTATCATTATTATTTATAAACATTATACTCTGAATACTATGTCTTAATATGATAGATATACCAGTACTTTATATGAAATATTTAAAGCTTGTTTGTACTAAAATCTTATTTTAATACAAATATACTTATATTATTTTCAAAACTGGCAGTAATTTCGTTATTTTTAAATTTGTTAAGGGTGTTCATATTAAGAATGTAATGAATTATTTTATATAACCAATTAAAATTTTAAAAGCACAATTTCTTTAACATCTTATCACTTTAACTTTGAATCTTCTAAATTAAACTCAAACAATCTTATTGTGTTTAAATTTTTATATATATAAATAGTTTTTTTTTTTTAAATGGACTCTCAATGATAAAATTCCAGAATAATAGAAAATTAATTTTTTAATTGTTATTATTATTATTGTTCATGAATATTGATTTATCACTAGGTTTAATTTAATTACAAAATTATTAACAGAAATATTTCTTGAGTAAATATTATTTTAGTATTATTTTTTCGTTATATATTTTTCATTACAGAATCTTGAAAGTTTGAAGAGTTTTCAATAGAAATATTTCCCATATATAACATGTTTGAAGCACATGTTAGAAATAATTGTAATTGAATATTGTATTTTGAATTTTGTTATTATACTAAAATCAATATTTTGAATATATATATATATATATATATATATATATTAAATGTGTACTTTTTTATTCATCAGCTTGCATAAGACATTACTAAATAGCAAACTTTTTCAGACTGAAATATGATAGGTTCAAAGTGAATAATACAGTTTTCATTTATTGAAATGTATTAATATACTGCTTTTAGTATATTTGTGAGGTTAGAGGCAGTTTTCGTAGGAAGCTTGCAAAGTAAGTGCCACGAGGTTGTCGAGTCGGACCACTGATTTTTACTATTCCTTGCTAAAGCACTCTACGAAAGATAGATACGAGTGGCGAATTTAAAAGGGAAGCTTCGTTTTTTGCGAGAATTAACAAATAACATTAATTTCAGTTTTGAAAACGGGGTTGAACGAAAAATGTAAATTAATTAAGGTATAAAAGGAATGTTGAAATCTTGCCTGGTGTGGTTTTGGGAGCTTAGGTGCTGCTTTTATTGCTAGATGAGTCCGGCTCTAGCAGTGTGATACTGCAGAGTTTCGAGAGTGATTTCGACAATGGATGTTTCGGAGTTAAAGGGATATAAAAACGTTTGAAAGATCAAAAATTTTGTCATCAATTTCGTCATATGTGTAATATAGTTTAAATTATTGTTTTATAGCAAGATTACTAGGTCATATATTTTTATTAAGCCATTGGAATTATTTAGCATTCATATTTACACGAGGAGGGCAGAATATTTATATTTCGGAAGTCTTTAGTAAATGTAGTATGATTACTCCCCTAAATTGAGTTTCCATTAATGTATATTATTAAGTTTTATAACTGACTCTGTGATTTATTGACTGACTACACAGCAGGTAATGGAGAAATTAGAAGGGCTACCATCCCCACACATGCGCTCGTGTTTACATGCTTACTAATATCAGTTTATTGAATAAAATGTGTCTGTAATTTTAAAAATCATTAAATATATATATTTCACAATAATGTGATAGTATTTATATAAAGTATTATGTAATATTGTCAAGCAAATAGTATAATTTTAATAAATATAGAAGGTTCTTTCTATCCATGCAGTTAGACAAAGTTTTTAAATAAAGGATTATTTAATTTAATTGGGTAACAATAAAATTTTTACATGAGAAATTTGAAAGAAACTTAAGATTACTTTTTTTAAACATATAATGCGTATTAAATTATTTTTGAGTATATAAATAAAGTAGAAAATGGAATAGAGCATTTTTTGTATTAGAATAAAATTACTATAAACTGTGCAGTGTCAGTTATATTAAATAACTAGCTGACCCGTCCGGCTTCGCACTGATGAACAAATTTTAGTTAAAGATGGATTGATATGGAAAAAATCAAGAAATATATCAGTTTATATGTTATAGTCAGGCAATATTATTAAACTGGAAAGTCAAAATATAATTTTACAATTATTTTTTTTAATTAGTTGTTAAATGTTGGCAATTTTTACTTAATGCTATTTATTTATTTATTTCATAAAAAGAAACATTTCTTTACTCATGAATAAAAAATATTGAAAAATAAACCTATGACATGAAAATGTTTTTGATAAAATTGACGTCATAATAGCTTTAATTATTATTTATTTGTTCAGTTCGCAAATATATTTAATTATTTCCATAATTGATTATTATTTTAATAATGTATATTAAAGGAGAAATCAATAATGTGAAACAATATTCGTACAATATATACTATTACAGAATCTGGTGTGAAACAACCACACGACTTCCATTACCCACTATTACACGTAATATATACAATTTTTTCGAGATATTACTTGCATTTTTTGAGATTTTCGAGTAAGAGAAACTTGATACACGTATAAAGACACATACAACAGAGTTTGCATAGCGAGTTAAAAAATAAGGGGAAAAAATAGATAGTTATTTTTTTAAACACGAATTTCCGAGATCTAAAACTGAACTACCTAATCAGGATGACCGTTAATATTCCTGTAATAAGCACGTAATACTTGAGAAAGGTTATCTAAATTGGATTAAAGAAAAAATTTTCAAGAATACGTTAGAGCCGTTTTTGAGATACCAACTTTTACCAAAACTTAGCATACTCAATTATTGACCTAAAAACAATAATTACATACAAAAGGATATTTAATAGGAAGTTAACATGGCGAGTTTGAAAAAAATCCGTACAGGCGTTTTTAAAGGAACGCACTTGCGAAGTCTGAAATTGAGCTGTTTATAGAGGACGCCTATCAATTTTCCTGAACTAAGCAACTTTTCAATCGAAAGGGCATCTAATATATTATTTATATAGCAACTTTGAAGAAAATCATTAGAGGTGTTTTTGAATATGGGCTCAGGGTCCCATTTCTGGTTTTCGATGACCCAATTCCGGTTTTTCAATTTTCACGAAAATTTGGAAAATTTATCTGTACACCAGACCTGAATCACTTGTGAAGTTTAGTAGTTCTATTTTCATTAGTTTTGGAGATATGACAGCCAGAAGATTACACACACACGTGCACACATACACACACACTGACCAATTGCCAAAACCTATACAATACGTCCACTACCTACGGTAGTAGGGTAATTGAAGTAAACACATACATCTCGTATTTACTACGATAATATACAGATTTTCGTATTACGTTTTCGATCGCCAAATATAAAAATCGCCAATGACGATAGATATCAAATCTATGCTTTGTTTTCAATTAAAATATTGAAAATTTTAATTAAAAATTTATTTTACCAAAATTTATTATAGCTTCTAGCACTTAGAGAGAGACAGTGTAACTTTTGATTAGTGAAAGAAAAGAAAAAAAAAAAAAAAAAAGAAATAGGCATTTTAGTTCTAGCGATCGTTCTCTACATATGCATATAAACCTTTCTTTTTTTTATATTAGTATAGCTATAGAGCATAGGTATATTAAATAGGTTTCCAGTCAACATAATGTAACTCAAATAATTAAATGCTATTTACATTTCAGTAATGGCTGTATGCGCTATGTATATTGAGCTACTTGCCATAACTGTTAGTTGCTAAAAATAGTCGCCAAATAAATTTAAACATCTCAATACGCAAGCGAAGTATGACATCACTGACCGCCCGTGGATGCAAGAAAAAGATTTTCCATGTTAATCGCTCATTGGATTTTTTTTTTAATTAAAATTCTAGAAGAATTGTTTCCCGATTTTAATCCTCATATTTGGGTATAGATATGTATTAGTTATTGTATGCATGCGTTAGATTGAGTTCTTTTGCTGTCAAATTGACAAAATTTTAATTTTAAATTTCAAAACTGTCACCCTTGGCGTTTTTTGTATTTGGCGATCAAAAACGTAATGCGAAAATATACATGCCAGATGTATATTTTCGTAATATGTATTGTACGAAATATTGTTTTATATTATTCGTTACACTCTTAATGTAAGTTTTTAAAATAACCATGATTTTTGAAGGGAATTAAATTATATTCGCCAGATAATTTGGCGATATTTTTTTTTTTCTGCCAAGGATGACGGATATCAAATCTATTCCGCTGCAACATATTAGTATATTATATCAGATACTTCATTTAGACATTTGAAAACAAATTTGACTTCAAATTATGATAGAATATTTATCCTTTCCCTTTTAATTAGTTTATTAGTTGGATGTTTATTGTGTAAATATCACCCATTGAAATGAAATGTTTATGTTTTCAATCGAATATGGAAATTTGCCATTTTTTTTCTAGAGTTTTGAAATTTAAAATTCCAATTTTATCAATTTTACAACAAAAACAATTTAATCTAACGGATGCACATGATAACTAATACATATCTATATCCAAATATGGGGATTAAAATGGGGAAATAATTTTCCTCGATCTTTATTATTTTTTTACAAAAAATCCAGTTCACCTTTTATATTATTGTTCGCGTGAAAATATATTTTATTATATGTCTAAAAATAAATTAATTCGTAAATCTTTTTGGCAACAATTATAAATTAAAATAAATAATATTATAAAATAGAATTTCTTATTTTATTTTATTTTATTTATTTATTTATTTTTAAATTCCAATTTCGTTTACACACATCAGTTTAAACCACGGAGTAATAAAGACTCCGTGGTTTAAACATTGATGCTTAGATATTATATCATATCATATCAAATTAAATTATTAGAAAAATAAACACTTTTAATTCTATAATGACGTCAGATTTAACGTGTAAGTTTAACAATTAAAAAAGCTTTATATGAATTTCAATTTAATGCACGTGCAAATATATTTCTTTTCTTTTCACGTCAAGATATTTTAAAAAAGAAATGAATATGTAAATGTTTCTTTTATGTTGGCAGCAGCTAATTTTTTTAATATTTCATTATTTCCATTTCTATTACGGCTTCTATGGGGATTTTAATTAAAATGCTCAGATTTTAAACTAAAATTTATTTTATCAAAATTAAATATAGCCTATAACAATATGGCATACTGTAGCTTTCGGTCAGTGAAAGAAGTTTTTAAATCGGTTCAGTAGTTTCAGAGATTACCCTCCACAAACAAACAATTTTTTGCGCTTTATATAATGATATAGATGAATCTATTTTCTATATAACAAAAATAAATAAATAAACAAATAAATGAATATATTTTGATTCAAATTAGTGGGTGAAATTTACAAGTGATTTAATCATTATGTCCATAGATGATTGGTAAAGAGAATTTTGTAAAACAAAATGGTCTTTAACTAGGAAAAAAAAAACTTGTCTTTTTACTAATATTTACGTTACAAGATAATAATGATAATAATTGATATTATTTTTGTAACAATACTGTTATTATTAATGGCAGAAATATAATCTAAAATATATTATGTGAAATAAATATAATTTACGTTAAATAATTATTTTTATAATATCTTATTTATTTATTTATTTATTTTGTATTTTGTAAGGAATTATTTATTTTTTTTTAAATATTCTTTTTTATAAATGATTTTTCATTAATTTTCACTATTAAAAATTTCGCCAATCGAAATATTTATAAACGAATTTATTTAAGACGTTTAGTTTTTTAAAGTAATGGTCTTGTAAGTATGATATTTACATTATATATATATATATATATATATATATATATCAGTAACTATTCTTATTTTGTTTAAAACATGCATGATTTGAATAAGGAATAAAATAATACTGGATTCATTAAAATGTTACAATTACTGTTTCATAAGCTTTGTGATACATGTACACAAAAAAGTATAGATACAGTAAACCTAATTTTAGTAAACTGCGCAAATTTATATGTTAAACATTATAAAACTTATTGCATTTATAATTTATTTATATACACATTGTGCATGTAAGTTTAAAGGATTTTTTTTTTCTTTTAATTCTCCAAAAAGTCATTTGATAAAATATTATAATCTCGAATTCAAGTTGATTTAAAAATTGAATATTAAAACTAAGCAATCGAAAGTAAATGTAAAGCTGTTAATATTCAAATAAATACTATTCTTTTTATGTGCATACATCAAAATTTTCTTTAAAAAGAAAAGGGAAAATTGTGAATGTTCATTAAAAAAAATATTTAATAATTCCTCCCTCCCTTTATATATGTATATATATATTTTTAATTTCTAAAAGTAAGTATCAATATTAACTTTCTTTTTCTTAAACGTTGAACTTAAAAGTGTTAATCAACTACTTTTATATATCTTTAACATACGAAGTATAAGAAAAAAAACTGAGCGTAATTAAAAATCTTAAATATCTACAGTTGGTAACAAAAGTGTCCGAACACTAGCAAAAATTCCTATGTAAAAAAAGTACACTTTATGCGGTTTTGATAAATAAATCCTTGTCGAATCCTGTTCATAGTCAGTCTAAGAACAGGATTCGACAAGGATTTATTTAGCAAAACCGTATGAAGTGTACTTTTTTTACATAGGAATTTTTGCTAGTGTTCGGACACTTTTGTTACCGACTGTACATGATAAAAACAAAACAAAGTTTATTTTCTCGTGATTACAAGTTTATTTTATCCTGATTTAAGGTGGATATCTGTTAAGTGTAATCTAATCTTCTTTATCTGTAATTCACCGTTTGTTTTACAAAAATACATGCAAAATATTTCTTAGAATTCTCACAAAGGATCATCAATTTAAGATAAAGAACAGGAAATTGGAGTTATAGCATTAGATACTTAGTACTTTTCCCTTTACTTACACTGGAGAATATATCATTATATTGCTAATTATCTAACTATGAAATTATTATTATTATTATTGTAATAACTGACGAAAACAGAATATTTGAATGGTTAGCAAAAAATATATAATATTTTAAGCAACACTCTTAATAGTATGTATGTACGCATGCTTGCAGATAATTAGGATATATTAGAAAGCATTTTTTCGAGTTCCAATTTGTGTTTTGTAATATATTTACATTAAATTATAAGTAATGAATAATTTTCTTATTCATTCCTGGATATGAATAGACCGTCCATATATATATATATATATATATATATATATATATACATATATATATGGTATCTATTTTATATTATAAGAAAATCGTTTTTAGAAGAAATTTTTAAAAATTTCTTGATCGTTTATAGAAATTTTATTTTATAATATTAAGAGATATCCGACTCAGACGATTTATAATATCTATATCTATATCTATATCTATGTTTGTATTTATCTCTCTATGTTTATATCTATCTATATGTACCTATATATATATGTTAAAGATGAATCAGTAAGAAACCTATAACATACATATTTTTTAGGATACTTTTTGTACGATTAACTTATTTTTATAAAATTTAGTGATGGTATTTCAAAAGAAAATGCACTTCTGATACCTGAAGATGCTAGTAAACCATGGTAAATAGCTTTGTTTTAATTTTTGACATATATCTTCTTAAATATATTTAAAGCTTTTTTCTTTCTTTTTTTTTTTTTTTTTTTTACACGTGTAAAGTGTCTATTTTAAGTATAATCAAGAAATATTTGTGTAAAAGTAGACGAAATCTATTTTATTTTGTGTTTTTGTAACAATCAATTTTCCTACAAGGAGAGGTTATTAGCTACAAATTATAGCTTTATATTATTCAAAATGTATTAATTATATTATTCAAATGTATTATTCAAAATGTATTATTCAAAATGTACAGTCGGTAACAAAAGTGTCCGAACACTAGCAAAAATTCCTATATTAAAAAAGTACACTTCATACGATTTTGTTAAATAAATCCTTATCGAATCATGTTCTTACACTGACTAAGAACAGGATTCGACAAGGATTTATTTAATAAAACAGTATTAACTCTACTTTTTTCACATAGGAATTTTTGCTAGTGTTCGGACACTTTTGTTACCGACTGTACTACTTACGAGATACTGTTATATAATACATCGCCTTATCTTCAGCCCAATCTGAAAATTTGGAATGCATATAGAAAATTCCAGAATTTAGAATACGTAGATAATAGTTATATTAGCACAGACGGAACATTAAATGATATCGGTTTCTCATTTTTCAGCCATATGACAGTAAAGCATTTTTCTTTTTCTAGCTGTTGAATTATTTTTGAAACAATCTGAATGGAAAAGAAAAATTACTTTTTATTTATTATTTATTTATTTTATTTTATTTTTTTACTTTTTACTTATCATTTTTTATTTTTTAAATTTAAAAACAGAACTAGGGCCAATAGGAGCCACAAATTTATTCTCAATAATGAAGATTGTAAAAAAGAAATAATAAGTCTTTTTTCGTTATGCCTAACAAATTCAAATGTCTATGCTTGCTGTTCGTTAGATCGTTGTCTGTAACCTGAACTAATCACAGGAACAACATATTTATTAGCCCTTTTTTGATTAATTTTTACATTGGGTATTTAAAGTAAAAATTACATTAACTATTTTGATTCTCTTACTAACACTTTTTGGTTGTGTTTGTGTGTGCAATCCAATTAAAAGAAAGTATATATTTTAGATTTAGTATCTCTTTTAATGTAAAGTATGGTCAAATATAGCGTTATTTGAGAAATGGAGTTTTCGAATTGAGTAAGTTCATATAAAAATAAGGCTGCATAAACAACATTTAAAGTATTTTTGGAATCAGTTCGTTTTAGTCATGCATTTGAGTAATATTTTTATCATAACTTTTGCATGTCAAAATATATGTATTTCCTTTAGAAATAAGAATTTCTTTTTGTACAGTAATTTCGTTTTTAAACAACCATAGAAATATATTATTTGTTTTTAAACAACCATAAAAATATATTATTTGTTTTTAAACAACCGTAAAAATATATTATTACAACAGAATTTTTTTTTTTTTTTTTTTTTTTTGTATTGACATATTTTACATTTAATATTTTACATTGAGTTTAAGACAATCCATAATTTAACATTAAATTATTTATCTATATAAATAAGGAGAAGTGTCTGTATGTGCCTGGCTGTCACCTACCTAACAGCACAAAATGTTCCAGAAACGTAACAATCATGTAACATTGAAACATTATAAACTTTTCAGAAATGTTTAAAAACGTTCAGATTGCTTTTCGATTAGTTTCAAAAACGTAGAAATGTCCGCGATCGTAACAAAAAATCAGATACGTAACATAAACGTCACAATCACTTAACAGACAGAAAATTAAAAAGGGCAAATGTTTCAGAAAGGTATCAGAGAGCATATATAAATGTGTTACGTTTTCGAAAGATTGTAAGCTTTTTGCAACATAACTGAAATATTCTGTGCTGCATGGGCTGGCCCTTGTAAATTTGCACCTTCTTGAGATTTTTTTCAAATTTTCTTTTTTCTTTTTTTTCTTTTTCGATTTTAAATGTTAGCTTCAATATTTCACTTTTCTGAAATTTGTTCTTTCGTTTCAATCGTCTGCGTATCTTAGTAACGGCTGTTACGGTATTTATTTTTTATTTATTTAATTCATTCATTCACTTGAAGGAAAAATCTTTTTTTTCTTTCTTTAATTTCTTATATTTATTGAAATGGTAATGCAATAGAAAAAAAAAATGTTATGCTTATGTCTAATTTTTATACAATAACAACCTTTTATTTTTCATTTTTTAAATTAATTCCTTTTAAAGAAAAATATTTTTTTTTCTTTAATTTATAATATTTATTGGGGAAAAAAATGTAGTATATAGTAGAAAGCCTTAAACTGATTAAAATTTAAGTTTGATTTTTTTTTTTAATTTAATTCCTTTTAAAAGAAAAATCTACTTTTATTATTATTATTATTTATTATATTGCTCGGAATGATATGGTAAATTAGTGTAAAGAGAATGAAATACGTTCTATGAAATAGTTCTCTTAGTGTAAAGAGAATGAAATACGACTATGAAATACGTTCATAAACTAAAATATTTAATAGATGCTGAGATACAATCATCTTAAAAATCGAAGTTCTTAATTAATAGCAGATCCACCTGTCATAAATAAATGCTCTAATATAAGGGCCCTAGAAATGCTTTTCTGCAGGCAGTAGGAACCTGGACCCGATGCAGTGTAGACGGAAAAGGAGATGCCGTAAGAAGCGGGTTCCCGAAGCGAGGTTTAGAGCGATTTCATTTTTTATAATTATTATTATAATATAAAAAATAAAATAGTGATTCAATTATTTACAAATTCAATTAAATATACTGACTAGCGAAGCAGGCGTAACCTGCTATACTGTCTGAAAAAATCGTCTTTATACACTAAATTATTCCTCATTTTTCAACGAATAATTTCCGTACAACTTGGAAACGTTATTTTCCGTGAATTCTTCCCGAATGCCTGAAGAAGAGGAAGGGGAAATTTTAGTTAATTCCCTACATGAAAGCGTATTCGTCATTTTCTTCGCTGATTCTCCCTATACACACTCAAAAATCCCTTCTTCAATTCACGGAAATTTTCCTGGCAGCTGCGCTGCCGGGATATTTCCGTTAATTAACAAATATTTTCCGTTAGATGAGAGAAATTTTCCGTTATGTTTAAACATGTCCGTTGTGATTTTTTTTTTTTTTTTTTACATAACGAAAATTTTCCATTTCTTGAAGAAAGACATAAAAAAAAAAAAAAAGAAAAAAAAAGAAAAAACGTTAAAAAAGGGAATTATTTTGCAAAGTGAAGAAAGCTGCGGTTTTAATAAAATCATGAAGAAGCTACTTTATTCAATCTCTCAAATTGCAAAATCCAATGTTAACCATTGGGTAATTAAGAAGTCAAATTTCTCGTCGCCAAATACATTTATCAAAATTCTATTTTTACCATTTGAAAGTACAGTCAGCTGCAAAATTATTCGAGCACTAGCCAATAATTCCTATGTTAAAAAAGTACACTTAAGACTGTTTTGTTAAATAAATCCTTGTCGAATCATGTTCTTAGACTGACTAAGAACATGACTCGATAAGGATTTATTTAACAAAGCAGTATTAAGTGTACTTTTTTTAGACAGGGATTATTGCTAGTGCTCGAATAATTTTGCAGCCGACTGTAAGTGTTTTATTACACTACGGTGGATTCAAAGTTTAGTTGCCTAAATTCGAAATGTTTCCTAAAAGACAATAAATTTCAAAAGTTTTATTTACGCAAATAATGTAAAAAAATAAAAAAAATAAAAACATAAAAAGAAGTTTTTGAAAAACGACCGTAGTAAACACTTGAAAATGCAACTTATTTTTTAATTTTCAATTATAAATAACGTTGTTTTTTCATTTATTTACTCTTTTATATTAATTAATAGAAAAAAAAATGAACAATGACATAAAAATGGCAAAAATACAGTCCGATGGTGTAGTTCTAATTAACAATCATTCAATCTTTCTTTAACGTAAAAGGAAGTTATCGCACCAGAATGCAGAACTGTCTTGCAGAAAGAAAAAAAAAGTTCTTCAAACAGTTCAGAAAATCTCGCTTATGCAACATTGAAAAAGGTAGATTAAAGTTTCTTCAATTGACAAGAAAAAAAAAAAAAAAAAAAAAAAAAAAAAAGGATATTCATCAAATAATGGAAATATTCCGGCAGCATTGCTGCCAGTAAATTTCCGTGAATTGAAAAATAAATTTTTGAGAGTGTAGTTGAAAATAGAATGAAAATTAGTAAAAAAAAAAAAAAAGTAGTATATTAAATTTTAAATAATATATATATATATATAACAGTTATGTTTACATTGAGTTTTTTTTTTTTTAAGTATTTGTTGGAAAAAACGTGATAGTATATAGTAGAATGAATTAAACTGAAGAAAATTTATTTGTATGCATTTAATTTCTTTTAAAAGAAAACCTACTTATTTAATTTTTATTTATTTGTCGGTATCAAATCGTAATGCAGTGTAAATAGCTTGAGTTATAAAATACATGGTTCAAAATCTGAAATATTTAATAAATACTGAGATACAGTCATCTTTAAAGTCGTATTTCTTAAATAATAGAAGATCCACCCTTTGTCTATAAATACCCAGATTGAAGTGAAATGTAAAGACATTTCTGTAGATTTCTGCAGACAGTGGACACCTGGGCCGGATGCAGTGGGGGCGGAAAAAGAACTGCCGTATGCAGCGAGTACTCGAAATGAGGTTTCGAACAATTACAATGTAAGTTTTTTTTTTTTTTTTTTTTTTTTTTAATGAGATGTAAAAAATAAATACTGGTCCAATTCTTTGACAATTCATTTAAATATAGTGACCAGCGAAGCGGCCGTAGGCATCTAGTATTTAATAAATATCATCGGAATGCACTTATATTACAATAAAATAAAATACTGTTCTTCATTTAAATATATTCAGAATTTAAATTTTAAATTTCGAATAAATTATATATAATGACGTCTTTTTTTCTTTCTTTCATTTCTTTTCTTTTCTTTTTTTATCTTTAAGTTACAAATCTTGATTATTTGCTTAAAATCATGGGGAAAAAAAAAATGTTATTGAAAATAATGATTATATAATTTTTCGTCTTATGCAACTTTTAATTTTTAACATACATTTGCTAATCCTTATTTCCCAAATAAGAGATAACTACTTGACAAAAAAAATGTAACTTTTGTTTAATGAGTTATAACAAAGTTTTGACACATTTATTAACTGTAAATTTAACTTAAAGTATAAGTACTTTGGATTTTCAATGTGAGAAATAAATTAAAGCAATTAGAATCGAATAAAAATAATAATAATTATTAATATTTTATTTATTTATTTATTTATTTTCTGCTTGATGTAAGTTTTAAAATTTTAATTAACTGTCATATGTAAGCTTTTCAAAAAAATTTTGTGGAGTATTTTTTATGATTTTTTTTTTTTCATGTTATAGTGACTTTTTTTTCCTTGAGAAATTGTCACAAACATATATTTAAATTAAAGCAGTTGATTTATATTTAAACTTAAAAAGATAAATCTAATCTTTTGTTTTGTTTTCTTACATTTTAAGCATTTTTTTTTTTTTTTTTTTTTTTTTTTTTGAGAAATAAATTTTAGAGCTTTTAAGAAATTTTGAAATTTACAAAGGTGATTTAAAGATGATTTAAATAAAAAAAATTTATAATGAAAACGATGTAAATTTTCACTTTTTTACAATTTATACAAATTTTTAATCGACTTTTATAAAATTTTCAACTTTTTACTGTAATAATTAAAATTAAATTGACGTATAATTGTACAAATATATTAAGAATGCAGCATAAAAGTATTAAACAATCATTTCCATATATATATATATATATATGAAAGATAAATTATGTCCCTTAAAATTAAAGTTCATTTTCTTAAAATTAAATGATTCTCTCTCCTCCTAATCCAGTGATCTGTTTCTAATTAACTCTTTATTAATTTATTTTATATATATTTCAGTAATTCCAAAATGCACTAACTTGTTATCAATTCTTAAACCTGTTTTATTTTCCAACGAAACAAAACCTTATATATATACATATAATATGCAATTGAAATGTAATTTTAATGTAGAATCGTCTGTCTCCCAAGTCATTTGGAGAGTCGTGATCACGTGACCACGGCTGCTTGGAGTGGAAACGGAAGTTTAAGTTCAGTTTTTAAAATGATAATTTTATGCTAATTATTCCGTGATAAAAATGACCTAGTTTTGATTTGAGTTTTAAAAGTCCAATCTTCGCAAGATGCGACGTAACCTCTTGAATTTATTAATGAACTACGAAGCAAACGACTGCATTTTAATACGACACACACGCACAGACGCACATATATATTGTATATATGTATGTATATAGTCTCGTTAGCACTGCAAAGGAGATTTAAAAAATACATTAAATTTCTGTCTTTCTACATTTTACTTCAGCAAAAAAGAAAGCTGTACATTTTTTAGGATATAAAAATGTTTATACTACTGTATTACTTCATCATTATAGCTTCACAACTAAAAGAAACATATTTTGTTCTGTTTAAAATAATATTTCTAGAAAATTTTATAAAATATGTTGTCGCATTTGTCATGAAATGTGTAGTAAACTGTGAAATCGTTTGTCACTGAAAATAATACTCCTGCTAAATAATAGGGAACACTATCACAAAATGTTTTGTCTGGTTGAAATGTTTGAGAATAAATATACAAATAAAGTAATTGGTATTTGCAAAAGTAAGAAAGAAATAATTCGAGTGTTTTTTTTTTTTTTTTTTTTTTTTTTTTTTTTTTTTTAAAGCAGTTATATTATTTTACTTGAACGTATTAAATGGTTTATACGTTTCTTTGTTTAAATTCATGGTATGTTTCACTATTCTATGCATAGTTATTATTAGAAAATAATAATATAATTTCCTAATATATATTTCTGTATTAATTCTTAAAACACTTATAAGTCATGTGCTTTTTAACATGTTATTTTTTGCTGAAAAAGTAAATCTATAAATTCCCATTTATACATATTTTTAAAGAAATCAATAAATATGTAATTTATCGTAACATGTTAAAATGTTATTTTTAAAGTTTAATTATTTGACATTTTAAAATAGGTAGGTTTCTTTCGTTTATATCTCAGTCTGCGTAATGTATATCCTATATAAATTCACATTTACATTAGATATGATGCATAATTATAGATATCAGTGCATTTTTTTTATTAATTAATTTATTTTATTTTATTTTAACAAGTAAGCTATCAAGAATCTGCTACACGGATTAAAAAAAAAGATTTACCACTTCCTTGTTAAAATAAAATTTTATGAATAATATTAACATACTATTATGAAAACAATGCCAGTAAATTCAGTTTTAACTTCGTGATAAATTTTGTAGTACATGCGTAACTTTGTTTCGTAATTTAATATAGGAAAATAAGACAAGGGTATAGCAGTTCACATTTGTTTCATATATGATTCTGTAAAGTATTATTTACTGTCAACTACAATCATTTAATTTTCTTAGCCTTCTATTAGTAATTATTTAAATTAAGTTTACAAGTTAAAGATTAAAAAAATAGTAAATGAATCTATATTTATTAATGATATATGCAATTTATAAGGATAAAGAACAAAGAATTATTTTGTTTTTCTATAACAATTTTGATATTGTATTTAATCAATAAATACAGTTCTAATTCAGTTTCATTTTCGAATAACTTTTTTAAATACTTCACAACACAAACAAATGACAAAAGTTCTTTTTAAAAACTTAATTAGCTAGATAATTAATTAAACTGAAGTTTAATTGTAAAAAGTATAATTTCATTGTAAATAACTCTGACAACAGTAATATATTAAATAATTACTTTTTTTTTTTTTTTTTTTTACTTTTAAACATTCTTTAAGAATACTTTCAGGAAAACTATTTTTTTCTTCTTCAAGAACGAAGTAGGAGGGTTTTATATTTCTATTAAATCCGTCATAAAAAACTATTTTCTAAAAAGAAGCGTTAACTTGTTTTTATTTCATGAAATAATAAACAAGCACAACCTATTAATTAGCCCGGAGTTAAATAACAAAGAAACTGTAACAATTTTCGACTTACATTAAATACTCCAATAAATATATATTCTTAAGTAAGTGTAATAAATGTATATTTATCTATATTAATGTATATTAATAAGTGTATAAATGTATATTCTTAAGTATATTCTTAAATGCGTAAGTCAATAAGCTATTTTACTTCGCTTATAGTAATTAATCTAATAAAGTGTATTTATAAAAACAACATATTTATAACAGTATATTTTTAAAAGAATATATCAATAAACAACTATACCCTTTTCCGAAATTTTATTTCTGAAGTCTTTGAAAGTATACAATATAAATAAATATATAGATGAATAAAACAATTTAAAGGTTTTGAGTAGAAACATTAAGCGGTAAAAACAAGTTTATCAATATTTTACTTTAAAAAATGTTGAATTATTCTTTCAAACTTTCAACAAGAAAAAATCTCAAATTGTAAGGATATAATTTTGTACACTCGCTGTTTTGATATTGGAATGTATTGTTGCCACTGAAAAAATACGCAAATTTTCTTCTAGAATTCAATAACTTTTGCACTCTTATCAGCACTCTGTATATTTGTCTTACCGATGGTAGAGTTTTAATCTTTTTAGCCACGTGAAATATTATTTCATATAGTTATACGATTAGAGTTTCACTGGATATATCAAAACCCACAATAAATGCTACATTTATCAACAAGTATGGAAAATATAATATATATACACTAGTTCCATAAAAACCAAAAAGTACAATATTTTTTTAATATTTTTAGTTAATTTTTATAAAACATATTCAATGTTGATTTGTTCTTATTATAGCATAACCTAATTTTTTCCCGACGTTAAAATCCTTTGATTCATTTAAGCGTTATTATTTAAAAGCATTTTTTTTCCCGGTTAAAATAGACCAACAAAACATAAAGAAAACAATTATATAATCACTCACACTATGAATTTGATATGAAAAACAAAAACTATTTTATTTACGAGACAAAATTTAAGTTAAAATACATGTAAAAACCAAATATACATATAAAAATAATTAAAATTTAGACGTTTCGAAACTCGTCCCGGTTTCCTCATCAGTCTCAATTACATCACAATATGCAAGCATTACATGAATACCCAAGGAATTTAAAGAATTAACAAATATTGAGGAGTCAGTGCGCATGCTTCATTGATAGTGTGGATATGCCTGGCAGTGTGTCAGCTCTCAAGAAAAATGCGTGATTTATAATTATCAAAATCAGAATTTAGAACTTTTATATTATCCAAGTCAGGAATATGATCGGTTTCTATTGAATGGATTACAATTTTAGAATTTTGGTTGCAATTTTTAAAAGATCGTCTGTGCTCCTGTAGTCTAATTTTTCCTGTACGGCCAGTTTCACCTATATAAACATATTTACAATATTTACAAGGAATTAAATATATTACGTCAGTTAGATCCAAAGAAGGGGTTATGGGTTTAAAGTTAAAAATGTTTTTTAATTGTTTAATCGGCCGGAAAGCAGTATAAATATTAGGTGGTTTAAGTAATTTAGAAATAACTTCTGAAGGAAAACCAAAATATGGCATAGAAATATAAGTGTTCTTATTAATTAGTGACTTTTTCGTTTGCATTGGAGGAGAGGGGAAAATTGCAGGAGGAATTGAAGGAGATAATTTTTTCACGATTAATTCGTTTTAACCAATTAAGAGGGTAATCGTTATTTATTAAATCCTGAAAAATTCTTTTAATTTCCAACTTAAAAAGTGTCTCGTTACTGCATAACTGAAGAGCTCTATTGACGAAAGTTCGAAAAACTGCAATTTTATGAGAATTAGGATTAGCAAAATGAAAATTTAGATATTGACCTGTAAAAGTGTCCTTACGATAAACAGAAGTTTAAAAAATGCTATGTGAATTCGAAATGCGTTCAAGAAGAACATCAAGAAAAGGCACACTGTTATTTTGTTCTATTTCCAAAGTAAAGTCTATTTCCAAAGTTTTATTTTTATATCTATATTTTGTTTTAAAATGTATTTTAACTTAAGTTTTGTCTAGTAAATAAAATAGTTTTTGCATTTAATATATATAATGGAGACGATTTGATGTTTGTGTACGTTAAAAATATTATATGAAGTTTGTTTTACCAAAGACTATATATGTGGCAAAAAATTGTTTTAAAGAAGCTAGGTTTTGCCAAAACAATTTTGAGGGTTAGGGGGATGTCTCCGGTTATGGGCATAGATTTACTTTTTGGTTAATAATTTTTAATAGAGTAAATATTATCCAAAATACTTGAATATCAATGGAAAGCTAGAACCATTTGTAAGGATTCAGTGGTCAAAATAACAACAGAAAATGACATTTTTCCAACTTTATTCGTCATATTCTTCGTCCTCTAAATCAGGGGTACAGTGCTTGCAAGTAAAATAACTAGCCTGTATATTGGCACACTTCAAATGTATAAGATTGCATTTGATTGAGTTGGATCTTATTAGGCATGGTAGCTTGTGCAATGTGTTTCAGAAGTCGACACCATCATCAGATTATGGATATTCCTATTTTTATCGTGTATGTGTCAAGATACGAGACAGTCAGATATTGACAATCTGACTTCCATCGGAAAAATAACCATCTAGTCTCTTCATTCTGACTCCATGTTACAGAATCCTAATGATCGCCACGGCTTCATTTCTCCTGAATTCCATTTCTCCAATGCAAGCCGCAACTGGGGCCCTACAACGAACACTTCGTAATCTTTTCACTGCCGAGTTCTAGCCGAGAATTCAGTGCTGCGACGTCACTTTTCGACAATCACGAAAAAGTGCTACAACGAACGCATCGGAAGCTTCTCACTGCCGGTATCTGTCTTCGTTATCTACCTCTAAAATCTCATCCACTGAAAGCTAGTGAAATCGCGATTACGAAGTGAGAACTTGTTCAGCCACTTTTAGTACAAAAAACCGATGAATTAAAAAATAAAAAATATGTACGTATATCATACTTTTTGAAAAAAACTTTCAAATCTATTAATTTTTTGTGTGAGTACTGTATACATTTAATGATTAGATTTAAAGATATTTGATTAGAAAGATTACGAGTGACAATAAGTCTGTTGCTGTTACCTTAAAAGAATAAAGCAAAAATAACCCTAAAAATAAAAAACTAAAGAATAATTTTCTGAAAATAATAATTTTTGACATCCTCAGAACTATAAATTCTAAGTTAAATCATATAAATTCATCGTTCATAATAAAATAATTGTAAAAATGCTCATTTAAGGACTGTATAATAAATAACTTAAGAAGAACTTCGTACATCTTCTAGTGGCTTGTACACAGAGCATTCACTTTCAAACCAACAGTACCCGGGTTCAAACCCCGTTAACTCTATTTCAGTTTTTTTTTTTATTATTATTATTATATATACACTGATAGAAAAAAAAATCCCAACACCAGGAAGGAGCTGTGCTAGATAAACGAAATTTGGTAGGCGTGTTTATTCATCTGAAAGATGACGTCGATTCAAATTTCGAACTACGCGCATAAGTGTGGCGCTAGTAGCGACACTATGAACATGCAAATGGGTTTTGCTTTAAATAAGCGCTGTAAGGTTCGTGATCGTTATTTACAGATGAGATTTGACGTAGTGGGTTAATGTTAGTCAAGGATGCCTCTAAGAAGACGAAGAAGCCATTATCAACAGCTCACTGAGTTTGAACGAGGTCGTGTAGTAGGGCTACGAGAAGGTGGGTTTTCTTTCCGCGATATTGCAGAAAGACTTGGCAGGAATGTATCCACTGTGCATGAGTGTTGGCAGCAGTGGTCAAAGGAAGGTACTGCCTCGAGAAGACCGGGTTCCGGGCGGCCACGTGGCACTACTGAGAGGGAAGACCGCCGTGTTCGGCGTATGGCTGTGGCTAATCTTACTGCGTCTACAGCTGGAATTTGAGCTGCAGTTGCCACCACAGTGACACAACGAACTGTTACAAATCGGTTACTTCAAGGACAGCTCCGAGCCAGACGCCCTGTAGCGTGCATTCCACTGACTCCAAACCACTGTCGTTTGCGACGTGAGTGGTGTCAAGCTAGAGCTCATTGGAGGACGGAGTGGAGATCTGTTGTGTTTTCTGATGAAAGCCGGTTCTGCCTTGGTCGCAGTGATAGCCGTGTGTTGGTTAGAAGGAGGCCACGTGAACGCCTGCTAGTGACCTGTCTGCGACCTAGACACACAGGGCCTACTACTGGAGTTATGGTTTGGGGAGCAATTTCGTATGACAGCAGGAGCACTCTAGTGGTTATCCCACGCACCCTGACTGCAAATTTGTACGTCAGTCTAGTGATACAACCTGTTGTGCTGCCATTCATGAACAGCGTTCAAGGGGGTGTTTTCCAACAGGATAACGCTCGCCCTCATACCGCTGTTGTAACCCAACATGCTCTACAGAGTGTCGACCTGCTAGATCACCAGATCTTTCTCCAATCGAGCATGTATGGGACATCATTGGACGACAACTCCCGCGTCATCCACAACCAGCATTAACCGTCCCTGCATTGACCGCCCAAGTGCAACAGGCATGGAACTCCATCCCACAAACTGATATCCGACACCTGTACGACACAATGCATGCACGTTTGCATGCTTGCATTCAGAATTCTGGCGTTTACACCGGTTACTAATGTACCAACATTTCACATTTGAAATGGTTCTTCTCGCCAATGGCTCTACCTGTGATCTTGAAACTTTAATCAATTAAATATGTTACCTAGACAAATGTATTGCTGAAATTTCATTACTGTACAATAATTTTTTCTTGGTGTTGGGATTTTTTTTTTTTCCATCAGTGTATATATGAAGAAAAATAAATTAATTTAAAATGAATAATTTGCTAGTTGTAAGTTTTAATTTAGCAATTACTTCCTACTTCATTATTAATAAATTTAACTTTTGTTTCAGTATAAATTCACATAAATATTTCAAAAGTAACCATTAAAATTAATCCATTCAATAACAAGAAATTAAATAAATAAATAATTTTTAAAGAAAAAATATTTCAGTTTAAAGTTTAATTTTTGTTTAACGGCATTTCAAAAGCAGAAAAGAGATCAAACATTTTACTTTTAAACTATTTAATTTGAACTGAAAAAAAAAAAAAAAAAAGAGGGGGGATTTCGTTTTTGTTAAATTAAATTAATAATTTAAAAAAAAGTTATGTATTATCAAATTAACTTAAGCATATTTATATATTTATTTTGTTACTTTTATACGTACTCTAACAAAATATTTGAAAGGAAAACGTATGGGGGAAAATTATATTAGTTACAATTTTAACTTCTGGCAAATAATAAATAAAATTAAATGTAAAAAAAAAAAAAAAAAAAAATCGAAATATAAGCATTTATTATTATTATTATTATTATTATTATTATTTTATTTCAATGAGAAAGAAAAGAAAAAAAAAGAACGATTTTTTTTCTTTCTTTCTTTTTTCTCTCCCCTAAATATTAAATTATATATTCGTATATTTCTTATAAGTAATAAAATAAATTAAGGAATTGCTAATATGTGGAATATATAATTTTTTTTTTTAATGCAATAAAATATACACATATATATAAACTATTATCTCTTGCCAGGGATTCAATTTGGGAACTCTCGGTTAAAAAATTTTAAGGCAATGAGCAAGCTCTTTAATCAACGCAGTTTAATATGTAAAATTCATTGGGGGGGGGGCTAAAAATCCATAGAAAAAGCACTAGATGAAAAGGAAAAAAAATCACAAAAGATACAGCGAAGGAGCCACCTCAGTTATCATAAATATATTCTCTTTAAGATAGGATTGCTATGAAACTAGCATTACGAACGATTAATTCACATGATTTAGCTTAAACTTAAAGGTCTGAGGACTACAAAAGTGATTATTTTTTTAAATTTATTCTTCATGCTTTAATAGACTATTTTTTGTTAATGCTCTTGGTTTTTGTGATAAAAGCACCACAGTTCTATATATGTATATATATATATATATATATATATATATATATTATACGCAATGTTGCATGTATTAGCAATTCCCTAATTTCTCTTATTACTAACAAGGAAAATATGAATATTTAATTTAAAAGTTGAAAAAAAAATCTCCCCCCACTTTCTGAATGAAATAAAATAATAGTAATAAAATGCTTATATTTCGATATGTGTGTGTATATATATATATATATTATATATATATATATATAAATATATATATATTAGCTTCTGGTACATAATAACTATAATTAAATTTAAATGTAATATATAATTATATATATATATATATATATATATATATATATATATATATATATATAAATTTAATTATAGTTATTATATACCAGAAGCTAAAATTTGTAACTAATTTCATTTTCTTCACATAAATTATTATTATCCCTTCAAATATTTAAAATATTTTGCTAGAGTAAGAGCACGTACACTAATAATAAAATAAATAAATAAAAATGTTTAAGGTAATTTGATAATGTATAATTTATTATTATTATTGTTATTAATTTAATTTAACATAAATGGAACTTTCTTCTTCTTCTCTCTTTTTTTTTTCTCTATCTTCTTTTTGTTAGTTTAAATAGAATAATTTAAAAATAAAATGTTTGATAATTTTTCATTTTTTGAAAAGTTTTTATTAAACAGAATTTAAACTTTAAACTGAAATATTTTTTCTTTATTATTTATTTCTTTATTCTTAATTTAATCTCTTGTAATTGTGTATATATGTATTATTTAACTTACTAATTTTTTTTTCTACTTCATTATGCATTAAATTTTACTTTTTTGTTTTAATTAAATTAAAAAATATTTTAAAAATAGGCAATTAAATTTTAAAACTAAAATGCTTACTTTTGAAATATTTACTTGAATTTATACTGAAATAAAAGTTAAATTCAACTAATAATGAAGAAGAAATTAATTGCTGAATTAAAACTTACAACTGGCAAATTATTTATTTTATTTATTTTAAACTTCTTTTTTCCAGACTTATAAAAAAAAATAAAAAAAAAAAAAACTTAAAAGGATTTGACGAGGATTGAACCCGGGTACTGATGGTTTGCAACGAAATGCTCTGTGTCCAAGCCACTAGGACACGTATGACGATCGCCTTATGTTATTTATTACAGAGTCCTTAAATGAGCATTTTTACAATTATTTTATTATTAACGATGAATTCACATGATTTAACTTAGAATTTATAGCTCTGAGGACGTCAAAACTGATTATTTTCAGAAAGTTATTCTTTAGTCTTTAATTTTAGGGTTATTTTTGTTTTATTATTTCAAGGTAAAAGCAACAGACCTATCGTCACTCGTAAACTTCCTAATCAAATATCTTTAAAACAAATTATTAAACGTGTATAGTGTTCACACAAAAAATTTATAATTTTGAAAGTTCTTTTTAAAACTTATGTGCATCATTTTTGTTTTTTAAATCACCAGTTTTTATTAAAAAAATGGCTGACAATATCTGAGCGTATTCACTTTCGACCATTCACACACTGTGATTAGGCAGATAGTATTCGAAGCTGAAACTCGTAATTCGGCTTCCGCTCACGGCTTCCGATCAGTTCATTGTAGTCCCAAAAGTGATTGTCGTAAACATTTTGGTAGGCCCCCTGCAGTGAATTTAATTCACGAATGGTTCTTCAACAGAGTTCTCCAGAGGGCTCATTACGCCAGTATGCAAATACAAGGACTTGGAAGAAGTATAAATGCTTCACGCAGACTGTGATGAGTCGCTTCCTTCCTGGCTTACCTCCTTCGTTTCATGGGTTTCCTAGCCTGCAGAAGAAGAGTATTCTGAGGCTAATATTCTTTTCCAATTTTTTTTTTTCAGAAGGAATTGAAAGCACTAAGCTGGTGCAAAAGCTGCATGTGTTTTGTAAAAATGCCATAATGGCTTTTTCTTTTTCTGTTTTTATTTAAACAAAATTTTCATTTTAGTTTTAATAAACTAAATTTATTTTAATTTTGATTCTGTTTTATTTCCTTTATCATATGTGTGTAAATTATCTTATTTAAAGGTCCAAATTAATTTAAATTTCTGAAAGGATTTAAAGTTTATGAATAAGGTTAAGTTATTCCAATTCTTATTTAAATATTTTTCTTTCTCAAAGCTCTTTTAGATTTAAATTAAGCATAGCTAAAAACAGTGACCACGCTCCATTGTTACTGGATCTCTGCTAATTAATATATTTTATCGGATTATAAGTTTAATGTTAACCCATAATCCAACACGGGTTATGGGCCATAAGTTACTGTTTTAGTGGTGATAGCATAGATTAGTAATTATCATTTTGTTTTATCTAGTAAAGAGCTAAATGTTTAAAAGGAATTTGAAGTTTTTTTTAAAATGTGTATGAAGAAGATTAATATTGAAGCGTAAATTAAGTAATCGAGTTTTGAAGGTGATTTCTTTTTCTCTATTGAATAACCTGAAAACACACATTATGGTAAGGGGAAAAGCTGTGTTTCTTTCTAGGTAGTGTCACATATACTGAAAACTTGTTTTTTTTTTTTTAATTAGACTTTGAAACTGTGTGAACAATAGCGTGATTATATATGCATAAGGACTACTTAATAGCAGTTATTTTAAGTATTGTATAATACATATTAATGTTACTTTATCTCTTTATGCAAAGGGGTCTGAACAAAGGGAAATATAAGCTGAAAAGGTTTAGACTAATTTAAAACGGGCTGTTTCGAATGAGGGGCTATAGTTTAATGTAGTTCCCCCCACCCGTCTTTTCCCTTCTTCCTTAGTGTTTTTTTAAGACGTCATAGCTTTGTTTACACAGTACAGTATAGCTAAACGCACACACACTAAGTATGTGGGCTGGTCCCATGATATTAAATTCATCTTAATGGAAAAGGGTGTCTAGGGTATCGTCACCGGAGAGGACGTTGAGCCTGATTACAAGCCAGGTGATCCAGTTCCAAAAGATGTAACTGAATACCGTTCTAGAGCTCAAACAGCTTTAACAAACACTTTTCTTAATTTGAGTGACAATTTTAAGCAGCTAATTTATGGTTGCCTTACAGCAAAAGATGCTTAGAATAAAATCAAGGAGCACTTTACTCCTGATAATAGAGCTCAGCATATGGCTCTGTTCTCTGAACTTTGCGCATGCAAAATTAAATCAAAGGAATCCGTGGATATCTTTGCTGCCAGGTTACGTATCATAAGGGATCAACTCAAGGGAATTGGTGAAGAAATACCCGAAAAATATGTTAGTTTCCAATTTCTTAGGTACCTCTCAAATAACTTTGACTCTATAGTACAAAATGTTTTAAGATGGGAGGATACTAAGTTTAAATTTGAGACAATAGTTACAGAGTTAGTAGCGGAAGAAAGCCGCCAAAGGGTCCGTCAGAAGGACAAGGTTGAGACTTATGAAGCCATTAAGGTAGCTACTAAATTTAGATTTAGAAAACGTGAAATTAAGTGTTTCAGGTGGGACACGTAAGAAGCAGTTGCCGTACCAAGTTGAAAAGGGAGAACCCAGAAAAGAGGACCACCTATGAAAAGAGCTCGGAAGAAGAATCGATGGATGCTTCTAGCAGTCCAAGGAGGAGTCATACAGAACCTAAAACAAGTGGCATCATGAAGGGTAAGAAGGCAAGTGGTAATTCAAATTTTGATTTAAAACCCAAATCTTTCTTTGTCCAGGCCAATTTGTCACATGCTAATGAGTTAAAAGATGTTTTTGTGTTTGACGCGGCGGCGTCGCATCATTTTACTCACAATAGAAATATTTTAGAGGATTACACACCTGTAAATGATGAGACGTTGTCTGTCGCTGTAGATGGTCTTAATTATCCCATAAAGGGAAAAGGCACCATGAAATTAAGATTCGGCCAGCAAATTTTGTCTTTTAAGGACACAATGTATATACCTAGACTTACAAAGAACTTATTAAGTGGGCCTCGTATGGATATTTTTGGTGCTTCATTTCATGGCAAAAATGGGAAGGTGAAAGTATCGGATAGAAATAATGAATATCTTTTTACAGCCATTCTTAAAAACGGCCTTTATGTTACTGATGCAAAACCAGTTGCTGAGAAGCGGTCAGTTAAGTTTGCCACAAAAACTAAAATTGACATGGGAATCGATAAATTAGATTTATGGCATCGTAGATACGGACATATAAGTCCGAGTTCAATTGAACGTATAAAGCGAAAAAATGTTGTAAAAGGTCTTCCTCACCTGAACTTCAGTAATTACTCATGTGAAACTTGTATTTTGAATAAGTTTAGAAGAGTTACATTTAAGAGGGAACGTGAAATTAAGTCTAAAGCCCCGGGAGAAATGATACACACTGATGTTTGGGGTCCGACCACAACAATTTGTCGTGATGGGGAGAGGTACTTTTTGTTAGTAATACACGATTTTAGACGGTATGTCACCACTTATCCCATGGTTTCGAAGCATGAAGTTAGTGATAGGTTACGTCAGCATATATTGCGGATGGAAAACTCCCTAAATACCTGTCTGAAACGTGTGAGATCTGACAATGGAAGTGAGTACTTGAGTAATAACCTATCTGATTTCTTTAAAGAAAAGGGTATTGAGCATGAAAGGTCAAATATCTACGCGCCGGAACAAAACGGTTTGGCGGAACGGTTTAATCAAACTCTGCTAAACAACGTTAGGTTGATACTGGATGATAGTAAACTTCCGGATACATTTTGGCCTGAAGCTTTAAGGTACTATTCGTATACTTGGAATCATTCTTGTCCCAAAAGGACTAAATGCACATTTTTTCAAGGATACTATGGTAGAGTGCCATCAATTAAGCATTTAAGGCCTTTTGGTTGTACAGCTTATGTTGGCAAACCTCGCCAGCTGAGACGGTCTAAATTTGAGAGACGTGCCAAAAAGGGTATCATGATAGGATACGCGTCAATAACACGGGGGTACAGGATCTTTATTCCAGAAGATGATAAAATTATAGAGTCTATAAACATCAGGTTTAATGAACAGGAACACGGAAGTTGTAGCGCTGATAGTGGAAGCATCCTGGACCCTGATGTCTGTGATAGGAACAATCCGGTAGAACCTCCCAATCAGTATTTTGTCTCATTAAATCCTCCATCCTTATCTGATGACGAATATGAGGATGCCCAAACAGATGTGGAGGACGAAGTTCAGGATGAGCCCCGTACGATTGAATGGTATAGAGAGTTAAAACATCGGAAGGAAGAGTCCCGGGTCGACGTGTACTATTATGAAATGGGGAAGAAGGATAAATTAAATTCGATTGTAAAGGTCGAAAGGTACTGTCAACGTCATAACATTAAATTTGACAAGTTGTCAGGTATAGCAAAGTGCTACAATTAAAACTCGCACTTTGCGGGTAAAACGTGAATCTGCTGTTTTAGGATTCAAGTCGATTGAGTGATGGAGTTAGTTCCTATCCTAACTTAAATTTGTAAATTGAAATATGCAAATATTTTGGAATGTAAGATAGATAAAAGGAGTTGGAAGGAGAGTTAGTTGAGAGTTGGTACGAGCGTTAGTTGGAAGGCGAGTGAGTTGAAGGATGGTAGTTAGAAAGTTAGCGTGAAGGAAGGTAGGAGAGTTGAGGGAGCTAGCTGTTAGCGGCTTAGGATAGAACAGAGTAAGTCCTGTAGCATTGTAGCGTCAGGGAATCCTCCTACATGCGAAAGACTACTTGGTCTTAAAAGTTAATGAAAGTGATTAAAAGTAGTTCCTTTGCGAGTAATTAAGTAAAGTAAAGTAAAGTAAAGTAATGGGGTTATTCATGGATGTCAAAGTATTTAAGATGACTGCCCATTTTAAGTAGTTAATTACTAGATGTCAGTATAGTCCAGCGCCCTTCTTATTTAAGTTCAATTAAAGCTCATTAATTTTATATATTTGGACTCTGTCATTTCTTCATAAATTAAGTATTACATTTACAGCTTCAAGTTAAAGTTAAATAAGTACGTTGGCAGTATTCAACCTCAAGTCAATCTAAAGTTAAATGGGTATGGAGAAGTCTCGTTCTCCACATTGGCGCCCAACTTTGCTCGAATCCCCTCCCCCCCCCGAGCAAGTCTTTTTTGATGGCACCACTAGCGTGCTGCAATTTTTTGAGCAGCTTGAATACTTTTTTAACTTTTATACCATTGATCGGTCCAAAAAATATGGGTGGTTATCATATTCATTAGAAGGAGAACCACGACAGTGGCATAGACTAATCACCTGCCATTCGCTTGGCCCAAATCCAACCTATGACGAGTTAAAAAGTCGGGTCATCGAACTCTTTGCCACTCCGTATGATAAACTACGATTACAACATGACCGCTCCCTCCCCCGTTACGAACGTCAGTGGGAAGCAGTAATAAACCCGGTGGAAAAACCACAAGAAATTATTAAGTCACAGGAAGCAAGCTCCTATAATTTAAACCTAAAACTGGCAATGAAGAAGTTATTTCTAGTGACAAACGTCAAATAAAAGTGAATGAAAACCAGCAAACTACACCCTTAACGAGCACTACAGAAAAGTCTACGGCAGTTATTCAGAATTTAGCTACGGATGAAAAATCCGATAAAATATCTAGCTCACCGACGGCGGCTGAAAAGGAAAATACGATTGACTCTCATTCTGTAAATCATTCCCTTGCTTTAAGTGAAACGAATATTCAACTAAATTCTACGTTTCAAGCCGACATATCAAATGTAACTGAAGCTCGAATAACAGACATTGGAAGTAATAAAATTAAAATAACTACGGCCGCTGAAACCGTTAAGCGAACCGACAGTGACAAATCATTAAAGGATGCGGCTAATCCTTGTAACTCGCCTTTAGCTGTCAGTTTTGAATCTATACAGCCGACAGAGTCAATTATTTCTAATGAGACCGTGAACATAAAGTGTTAAACTGACCCGCCGCCTACACTTAAAGAAAATGAGGTTATTTTCAAGAAGGTACTTTCAACAGGGCATGTAATCTATGGTGAAATTTCTACAAACTCCTGCAGCCCTGCATGCAAAAGCACGGAGCGACAGCAGTCCCCTGTTGTAACTACGAACAGTGACAAGGTAACGGACTCGAAACCCCCTCACCACAAGGGCCAGACTCCGAGTGTACAACCTCCTCCGAACAGTGACAAGGAACCGGGCTCGAGTCCATCCCAGAAAATGCATCTCCGATGCCGGACTCCGTTCTACAAGCCACCAGAACGGAAATTGCCACAACAACTCTACTGACCAGTCTGAACCACATCTCTTTTGCTGATATCAAGGACTCAATTTGTCAGGTCGTATCGTTCAGTATTTTAGTTTTTTTCAAGTATTGGTTTATCAGTACTGTACTAAAATTTTGGACATGTAGAACTTTCTTCTGGACTTTCAATCATTCTCTCAAAGAGATGAACTTTTTAAAATATCACAAATCTAAATTTAAACTTGCTGCATGAACTTTTTAAAATTTAAAAATGCAAAATTTAAACGTATAGCATGCACTTTCATCTCTCGAAATTTCTTGTACTGTTTACATGTCATAATTTTTTTTCTGTATATAATATATGCATGTATGTACGTATGTTTTTTAATTCCTAGCCAACACCAGCAGTTTTTGGTAAAGAAAACCTTGTTGAACTTTTGTATAAACTTTTCCCCCCTCTTTAGTTTTTTGAATGATCTATATATATGTATCTAAATGCCTTCTGTTTTAGCCATCACCTGCAGCGATTCGTAAGATAAATTTTCTTACCTTTGTATATAAATTTTCTCTCTAAGTTTTTACATGATCAATATGTATGTACACTACTACTTTTCTATTTTCTAGCCAACAACGGAGTCTTGAAAACCTTTTTGAATAACTTTATATATATATCTATTCCTTATATATATTTTTCTAAATGTCGTAAATTGTATAAAATAAACTTTTATAAGTGTATAACCATTTTTCTCTATAGTTTTGTAAATGTAATGTAAAATGTATGTACGTAAATCTTTTTTATTTCTCAGCGATCAACTGCAGTTGTGAAAATTTTGTATCCTTAAATATGTTTTCTAAAGGTTGTATAAAGTGTATCAAACGAATTTTCTTGTTGTAAACTTTTGAATTTTTTACTAAAAGTTTTTATGTATGTATATCTATTAGTATGGGGTAAAAAGAGAATATTTTTAAGAAGCTATTTTGCATGTTAATTCGCGTTTAACAAATTAACCTTATTAATCCACTAACATTTTGTTTTTTTCCGTACCCAAACACCTAGTTGAAATAGGGCTTATGTATAAAATTATGTCATTTATCTATATATAAAAGTGTAGTTCACGTCTATTTTTAATGTATACGTTTAAAAAAGTTTTAATTTTAGAAAATCTGAGGTCCAGTTGCTGAACCTGACTCTAAACTCGAAGTACTGGTAGTTAAATCTGAATCCAGGCTGATTTCTTCAAGATTGTTACTTTTGATGCTAAAGACGATATTTTTGGAACTGTGCCAGCAGTCTGGATTGACATTTTAGAGATAAATCTACTGGAAAACTACAACTCTTTTTTTTGCTAAACACCTGAAATAAAGACTTTCTTTACAGAATCATTTTACACAAGTTATATTGAATGCTGACTGATCGCACGTTCTGTTTAGGCGATCCCTTTTTGTACTACATTTTTTTAATTCATACAATTTTTTCCTTTCCATTTAAGGAAAGATGTGCCCGTATTTCCCCGCTGTAATTACGCTGGACTTCTAGTTAACTAAATTGAGTACATACGGTTTCTGGAGTAAAGCGACTTAGTTTGAGCATAATACGAAACATTTTTTTTTTTTTTTCTTTAAAGCTAAGTGTCCAGTTTTTGGCCGTGTACTCCTAAATTTTTTTTTCCCTATTAGATTTTTAAAACAATATACTTCTTGTTGGGCAGTCTAGTTAAATTTAAGTTTCCCCCCTCTTTTTTTTTCTTTTTCTAAAATATTATATAGTTGAAATTTAAGCAGTAAGTCACTGCAGCTAATTTTCTTTGCATAGTATTGCAATAATTTAAAATTTGTACGGGTAAAAACCCGTTGGGGATTTTTTCCGCGAAATTTTTTTTTGGGGGGAGGAACTGTCAGGTATAGCAAAGTGCTACAATTACAACTCGCACTTTGCGGGTAAAACGTGAATCTGCTGTTTTAGGATTCAAGTCGATTGAGTGATGGAGTTAGTTCCTATCCTAACTTAAATTTGTAAATTGAAATATGCAAATATTTTGGAAAGTAAGATAGATAAAAGGAGTTGGAAGGAGAGTTAGTTGAGAGTTGGTACGAGCGTTAGTTGGAAGGCGAGTGAGTTGAAGGATGGTAGTTAGAAAGTTAGCGTGAAGGAAGGTATGAGAGTTGAGGGAGCTAGCTGTTAGCGACTTAGGATAGAACAGAGTAAGTCCTGTAGCATTGTAGCGTCAGGGAATCCTCCTACATGCGAAAGACTACTTGGTCTTAAAAGTTAATGAAAGTGATTAAAAGTAGTTCCTTTGCGAGTAATTAAGTAAAGTAAAGTAAAGTAAAGTAATGGGATTATTCATGGATGTCAAAGTATTTAAGAGGACTGCCCATTTTTAGTAGTAAATTACTAGATGTCAGTATAGTCCAGCGCCCTTCTTATTTAAGTTCAATTAAAGCTCATTAATTTTATATATTTGGACTCTGTCATTTCTTCATAAATTAAGTATTTCATTTACAGCTTCAAGTTAAAGTTAAATAAGTACGTTGGCAGTATTCAACCTCAAGTCAATCTAAAGTTAAATGGGTATGGAGAAGTCTCGTTCTCCACAAAGTCTTATTTTAACTTCTCTCCTCAAAAGAAACTTTTGAAGGTATAGTGCGCGGTTCTCTCACTCCACCTAGTACTAGTGCAGCGCAAGCATGAGTAGGCCAGTCCTTTTTGGTAATTCCAAGAACATTAAAACAAGCTAGGCTTTCACCTGAAAGTGTTGAGGGGCAAAAGGCCATGGTAAAAGAACTCGACACCATGAAGGCTCGTAAGATGTGGAAGTTGGTTAACCTCCCTCCTGGTAAAGAGATTGTCGGTTGTAGGTGGGTTTTTAATGTAAAAAGAGATGAGACGGGACAAGTCGTACGGCACAAGGCACGCCTTGTGGCGCAGTGATTTAAGCAAATACGAGGTGACTCGTATGATGAAACATTCTCGCCCGTTGTAAATTTCTGCGTTATACGTCTGTTCTTCTCTTTGTTAGTTAGCCATTTTGGCTGGGACCACCTGCAATGCGACGTAGAAGCAGCATACTTGTATGCACCCTTGAAAGAGGACATTTATATGTCCCAACCACCAGGCTTTGAGATTTCAGGAAAGGAGCACATGGTATGCAAGCTAGAAAGGGCCTTGTATGGTCTTTGTCAGTCTCGTCGGATGTGGTTTTTTGAAATGGATCAAAAACTACAGGCTTTAGGGTTTATAAAATTTAAGGAGTGCAATTGTATATACAAGCGTAACTCGAACCTCATACTTTTGCTCTATGTGGATGATATTGTGCTGTTCGCACCCAATAAACACATTATCGACCAAGGTTTAAACCTGTTAAAATCGTGCTTTGATTTAAAGGTATTAGGTCGAACTAAAAGGTTACTGGGTGTTGAGATTGAGCAATATGACAATCACATAAATATCCACCAAAGGTTGTACATCGAAGATGTTTAAGAGAGGTTCAGGTCTTTTAAACCGCCCGTATCTTCCTTGCCAATTGCTAAAGGCATAATGTACTCTAAAACCCAAAGTCCAGCTACGTTTGAGGAACAATCAGAGATGGTTAACATACCATATCGTAGTTTGTTAGGTTGTTTGTCGTTTTTGGCGAATCGTACCAGGCCGGATATAAGTTATTCGGTTAATTTGGTGAGTCAATTTCAGGAGAATCCTGGCCCAACGCATTGGTATGGCTTGTTGCGGATACTAGGATATGTAAAAGGCACAAAAAAATACAAGTTAAGACTAGCGGCAAACTCCACTGAATTAGTTGGGTACTCTGACGCTGACTTTGCGTGTAATAAAGACGACAGGACTTCCATTGGCGGGCACTTAGTATTTCTTAGTGACGCTCCAATTAGCTGGCGCACATTTAAACAGAAATGCGTTGACCTTTCGTCAATGGAGTCGGAGTTCGTTGCGCTAACCGAAGCCTCAAAGGACTTATTGTGGTATGACCGTATTTTAAAAGAATGTTGGGATTACAAATTATTAGCGCATAAGACTAAACAGGCGACATTATTGGTTGACAATATGTCCGCTATAAATTTCGTAAATTCATCTATTGAAAATGCGCGCACTAAGCACATTGATGTGCGGTTATTCTTTGTGCGTGATCTTGTTAATAAAGATATATTTCAAATTAAATATGTTCCCAGTAAAGAAATTTCGCTGATGCTTTCAGCAAGCCCCAGACTAAAGCCGACCTTGTTAAATTTGTAAAAGCTTTATTTTTATTATTGTAATTTGTATATATTTATATGTATTTTATAATTAGAAAAGTGTAACTTCTGTAAGCTAAGATAGTTTTTTTTTAGTCTATTTATAGTAGAAAATAAAGGACAATTTGGACTTTGAACTGTTAGTATAAAATGGACGTTTTAGTATATTTTTCTCTTCTGGAAGTGAGGGGCCATTGTCAAGATACGAGACAGTCAGATATTGACAATCGGACTTCCATCGGAAAAATAACCATCTATTCTCTTCATTCTGACTCCATGTTACAGAATCCGTAAAGATCACCACGGCTTCATCTCTCCTGAATTCCATTCCTCCCACGCAAGCCGCAACTGCAGTGAATTTAATTCACGAATGGTTCTTCAACAGAGTTCCACAGAGGGCGTATTACGCCAGTATGCAAATACAAGGACTTAGAAGAAGTATAAATACTTCACGCAGACTGTGATGAGTGGCTTCCTTCCTGGCTTACCGCCTTCGTTTCATGGGTTTCCTAGCCTGCAGAAGAAGAGTATTCTGAGGCTAATATTCTTTTTCAGTTTTTTTTTTTTTTTTTTCAGAAGGAATTGAAAGCACTAAGCTGGTGCAAAAGCTGCATATGTTCTGTAAAAATGCCATAATGGCTGTTTCTTTTTCTGTTTTTATTTAAACAAAATTTTCCTTTTAGTTTTAATAAACTAAATTTATTTTAATTTTGATTCTGTTTTATTTCCCTTACCATATGTGTGTAAATTACCTTAATTAAAGGTCCAAATTAATATAAATTTCTGAAAGGATTTAAAGTTTATGAATAAGGTTAAGTTATTCAAATTCTTATTTAAATATTTTTCTTTCCCAAAGCTCTTTTAGATTTAAATTAAGCATAGCTAAAAACAGTGACCACGCTCCATTGTTACTGGATCTCTGCTAATTAATATGTTTTATCGGATTAAAAGTTTAATGTTAACCCATAATCCAACAGTATGGCCGGCAGTTTGACAGGCGGAATTGCTTTATTTTATCCAGGTGACTTCTCGAGGAACACATATGCTGCGAGGAAGTCCATTCTCTGGCAGTCGATTTATTTTTTTCTTATCTACTAACCAATCCTAAATGGCTTTAACCAGCGCATTAAAATCCTTTTTTTTTTTTTTTTTTTTTTTTTTTTGATCGGTTTACTTTTACGGGTTTGACTTGTCTAAAAATGCCCCAAAATACATAGAAACACAAATAAAATATGTTATTTTGACATAAACGGCCATATTTTACAATTTGAAAGTCAAACACACGCTTTAAAGGAAAAATAAAAGTGTGCTCACAACCGGAAATGGCAGCCATTTTTATAATGACAGAAAAAATAATTTTTTGCGCACATTTTGGCTGAATTCGATATTGCACCACAAAATATAATGTATATACTGAATGAATATGCATTACTCTTATATTATTCAATTAATTCACTTCGACTCTGAAAATATTCACAAATTACTTTTGTGTTGCTATTTTTCAGATTTTGTTTTTTTCGATGCTTGCACTTATTAAGCAGATGTTTCCTATCACTTCGGTGTTAGCACAAAAACTGCATACCGTCAAAATACAAGTTTGACAGTACTCAAATCCACACTATTTGCTTTCTGTTAAAAGATATATTGGGGTAACAATAACCGGAGAATGCCCATAACAGGAGACATTCCCCTACGAATTCTTAGAAACGGAAAATAACAAAATATATGTTTCTCACACCATCGGTTAAATTTGAATCGCTAGAAACAAACCCTATTCCGTAAAGTCTTGAATATGCACATCATCTGTTGTAATATAAAAAAGAATAACCGTGTCCAAATTTATGGAGACAAACCTTTAAGTATAAAATCAATCTGAGAGTTTACCTTTAAAGGAGCAAAGATCTGCCAGCATTTCAAAGAAGAATTTCATATAAAACAAACAATCAGAATAATAATAACAATAATAACAAAATAAAAATAAAATAAAATAAAATAAAATGTAGGAAACTACTTATAATTCAGAAACCAGCTAAGAAATATTTATGTCCCTTAACTGAAATATTCTTTTTTACTTTTCTTATTTATTAAAAGGAAACGTATTAACCCGTTAACCGTATTGTAACTTTCAAGAAAATGGTTAATAAAAGAGACAATTGTATAAAATAAAGTGTATGAACAATCTATGTAGTATTCATTTTTAATTTTTGGAATTTTGTTTTAAATTGAAATAATTTTAAATTGAATTAATTTCAAGAAATTAAATTTTGCATAAAAACCAACAATCAGGGTTTTAATGACTAAATGCTAGTTTTTCTACTAAGTAGAAAAAAAATAAAAGATGTTTATTTTAAACTTTAAAACAGAATTTTATGAAAAGAATTCTACGTATGATACAACACTATACGTATAATACACTCTTCACAGATTCGCTATCGGAACTTTCATAAATATCAATTATTTCCGCATTACTCTAAGATGCATTTGTACTAAAATTAGAATCCGAGTCACTTTGTGATTTTGAATACACAATGTATACAAAAAAAAAAAAAAAAATACTATACCACAAAGCTCAAAATCACATGCATTCAAAAGCCAACCTGGGATAATATTGCAAAATAAGCATTACGAATATCTACAGTTGTATAGAGCTGAATAAACCTACTACCTTCAATTACATTTTAAAAAGTCTGCTACCATCAAGAGCACACCCGTCCAACCCAAAACTCTTGGCTAACCGCATTGGAAAACTATTTTACACAGGCAGGCCGCATTCGAAATCTGTTTTGCACAGGCTGGCCGCGTTGTGTAAAGGCATGAACCATATACGTATAGCAGTTCTTTTTCCTGTGGGCTTGTGAGAATTTAAAACAAAAAATATGTATATTAAATATATTTTTGTTCATAAAATAGTTATGAAACAGGGAAAAACTTATGATTATACATTAATAAGTATAATAGTGTGAAACAATTATTGATCTGATGTTTCATAAACATCAACGAGCACGATAATTGTCTTATTATCTACATTAATCGGTATATTTATTAAAAATAGTCAGAAACTTCTTTTTCTTTCTTTTTCTTTTTATTATTATTATTTTAGATGTTTTAACCGAAGATGTCAAATTAGAAATTTTCTGAATTCAATCGTCGGCAGAGAACATTACACGGCGGGCCACATGCGACCCGTGGGCAGTGGGTTGGCCAGCCCTGATCTAGAATGTAAAATAAGCAAAAAGAATTCTGAGTATCAGTAATAGTTTGTTTAAAGAGTTTACTTTTAAAAAACGCCAGCCTGAAAATATCACAGGCACGATAAATAGAGAGCGAAAACTCACCCATGATTTACACAGGAGAGAGAATGAAGGGGTTATAGTTTAATTTTATGCTTCAAAGAGTTGAACAAGCATAGAAATTGATAATAGCTCGAGTATTTATTTCTATACATTTTTTAAGTTATTTAATAATTTAATTATAATCAAAGTGACTTTTTTTTTCTTTTTTTATGCGTAAAATATTGGTTTCATCGAAAATGAGAAATTTTCTATTCTTTATCGTTTTAAATTGTTAGTAAAGCATGTTTATTTAATTATTCTTGAGTATTTAGTAAAAACACCCTTAAAAAAATTAATAGATAAAAATCTGTATGTGCCTTTTAGGGTCATGGGAAATTAGGTGCAAGTTTTGCGAGGTTTGTGTTGATGCAAACTCCAGCTTAATTAATTAGTTAGATAACTAAATGGATAAGTAAAGATCACGAGACTTTTATTTAAACAGATTAATGGGAGGGCGGTCTGGCAATCGAGATAGCTCAGTCAGCATATTTAATTACTTTCTCAAAATATATGCATCAGAAATTAAATTAGATAATTTTAAATATCTCACCCCAGCAAAAAGTCGAAGGTGTAGAGACGGATGCACTATTTTACTCCACTACACTGACAGCATTGTGCATTAGCGGATTCCCTGCTGATCCACTATTACGTTCAAGAATGATAGTAGATACGCACACCAACACTCATCCAACTACTTAATTTTCACACAACTAAATCTCCACTACTCCACACCTCAATACTCGCCAAAATAAGAATCTTCACAATCTACACCTTTAACGAAGACCATCTCCATCTTATACTACTTCCTACCAACTTCCTTTCTCTGCATTTCAACAATACTTTTAAAATCGCTTCCGATTCCTCTACCTCTCACAACTTAATTCATTAGTTGCAGCACCATGTCGACACAAAACTAATCCGACCAAAACTTTCGCCGGGTCACTGGCGTCGAAGCGATTTAACCGTCCCAACTTTGTACTTTGCTGGATCCAGCTTAATTTCAAACAAACTGTGGTGACGTTCTACAGCCTCAACCTCACAGTTTCCGCGACAATATATATATATATATATATATATATATATATATATATATATATATGTACAGTCGGTAACAAAAGTGTCCGAACACTAGCAAATATTCTGATGTAAAAAAAGTACATTTCATACGGTTTTGTTAAATAAATCCTTGTCGAATCCTGTACTTAGTCAGTGTAAGAAGATGATTCGATAAGGATTTACTTAACAAAACCATATGAAGTGCACTTTTTTTACATAGGAATTTTTGCTAGTGTTCGGACATTTTTCTTATTGACTGTATATATATATATATATATATATATATATATTGCATTATTACCACTTTTTCACTTAAAAGCAATTTGAAAATAGTCGTTCAAAAGTATAATAATCAACAATTGAAGGATAATTCTGCAAAACTTACCGGTTGATTTCTTATTAAGTATTACACAGATTACGCTCTGGCACAAAAATATACGCTTCGTAAATATATAATACTTTTGTTGTACCGCAATAAATATTTCAATATGCCAATAAAGTCATTTATTTAAATTAAATCTTTGCTGAATAGTTTGCAATATACTAAACATGTTTTTTGAATACATTTTATAAAGTACAAAAGCTGTTCAATCGATGTGTTCATGTAGGCTTTGATTTAAGATTCAAGATTTAGTGAAATATGCAAATTCACAATTTTCGAATATTCTATTTGAAATACCAAGGGATGCTTTTGAAATAATTTAAAGAAGTATTCTTCTGAAACCGAAAATATATTTTCAAGATTTAATCAGTTTTCCGAAAATATATTGGGAAATACAGATGTAAGCTAAACCAACATTTAAAATATCATTTAATAAACAAGTATAAGCGTGAAAAATAGACAATAATGAAAATAATTATGGTTGTAAATTTAATAAACTGCTTAAATATAATTTAATTTAAAATAAATAATTTTATGAAAATTATAATTTACCTTTAAATAGATATATGTTTTATAAAATTCAGTTTTCAAATTAACAGTTGGAAATTTCTAAATTATACTAATTAAAATTTTTAATTACTTTTAATTATACTATAAAATTGATTTTGTTTCTTAACATAAACCATACATGAAATTCCATGCATATAAAATTAAATTATGATGTAAAAATACAGTAAAATTACTGATATACAGGTGATTATAATTAAAGTAACGATTTGAAAAAGCTATAATTTTAAAATCCTATCAGAGCGATTTGATATTTTGCCTGAGCAATCATGAGGCAATAAAATTTTGTTTGGGGAGGAAAAAAGTAGTCACAACATGTTCCTATAAAAGGCGCTGTCAGGGAAATGTCAGGGTAAACGCCTAAATGGACTTGTTAAACACAGGGATGTTGTTAGTAACATAATGGAATAGAAGGAAACAATAGATTTTTACATTTTTTTTTAAAGCAAAAGGAGAAGAATATGTGTTTACAGCGGAAATAGTCATAGTGAAAAGAGAAAAAGAGGAGCCCATGAAACAAATACTTTACAGATAGTTAACAACACATTTTGGAATTTTTTTTTCTTTTTGCCAAACAAATTTGTATTGCCTCACGATTGCTCTGGAAAAATATCAAATCTCCCTGATGGGTAATTTTAAATTTATAGAGTTTTGAAATTATAACTTTAATTATAATTACCCTGTATATATAGACATGCATCTGATTAAAAAGTATATTCTGAGAATGAATCGAAAATAAACCAGAGAGAGTAAAAGAAACATGTGATATATTTTAACGATATATTTCCATTAAATATCATTTTAAAAACTGTATATGTTTCTTGATGCAAATTTACATTTATAATCAGATATTTTGTAATGATTTTTACTTTCTAAAAAAATTCAGTTAAAATTAAAAAGATTTAATATAAGAATGAAAACTATATTTAGCACTGCTCAAATAATAATAATAATAGTAACAACAATAATAAAATAAAATAAAATAAAATAAAATAAAATAAAATAAAATAAAATAAAATAATAAAATTAATAAAATAATAATAATAATAATAATAATAATAATAAATAAAGTACTGGAAAAAATGACATTGTAATTCATACACGCGAATGATATTCTTACGTTCAGTCATTCCAGTATCACTTTAGTCCTGAGTGTATTGAAAGTGTAAAAACAAATTGAGCGAATTTACAATGTATTACCCTGTGTATTAATAATAATAATAATAATAATAATAATAATAATAATAATAATAATAATAAATAAATAAAATACTGGAAAAAATGACATTGTAATTCTTACACGCGAATGATATTCTTACGTTCAGTCATTCCAGTATCACTTTAGTCCAGAGTGCATTGAAAGTGTAAAAACAAATTGAGCAAATTTACAATGTATTACCCTGTGTAATAACAATAGCAATAACAATAATAATAATAATAATAATAATAAAAGTAAATTACTTGGTACTTTCAAGCATTTTTTTTTTTTTCTGTTTACAATATTTGCATATTTTTATGTCGTAAATCCAGGAATAATCAAACCGATGCATTTTGATTTCTAATATATTAAACTTTAAAATTTGTCCTATATAGCAAGAAACGATTTCAGAAAAAAAAGCGTTTATTCGAGAAAACATTCCTAATGGGCTCAAAACTTTTATAAAATTATAAAATTCAGCGAAATATTTTTAAGAGAACTTGATAGTTTTGACTTTGCATCACTGACTGAAGATTTCATATAAAAGCATATATTTCCAATTAATATTTAAAAATAAAACTATATTAGGTTTGTTCAATAACATATATTTTCAGGAGACAATTCGTGTGTTTTTTAATAGATTTCCTTTTACACTTTTGAAACCTTTAAATTGTGTTTCCATTTTTTCATGAATTAATGTTTTTCAAAATGCTATAACTTCTACAAATATTTAAGAAAAGGCTAAATATATATATATATATATATATATATATATATATATATACATCTTTATATATATATTTCTTTTGTGCGTGTGTATGTCACTGAACTCCTCCTAAACGGCTGGACTGAGTTTAATGAAATTTTTTGTGTGTCTTCAGGTGGATTCGAGAATGGTTTAGATTTACAAATGAAAGTTGTAACTTAATTAGTTCTTTCTTAATTAATTTTTAACCAACTCTTTCAACAACTTTTCCACCTAGATGGCGTGAGTTGTCGTAAACACCATGTCAGAATTTATTTAATGTTGAAATGAAAAATGAATTTTTAACCGTATCTTACGAAGTGTTTAAAATATTTTTTCAGAGTTAATATTTTAGAATCGTAAGCACGAGGTCAGAAATTATTTAATGTTGAAATGAAAAATGAATTTTTAACCGTAAGTGTTTAAAATATTTTTTCAACGTTAATATTGTTAAAATGTTAAAATTAGTTAAAATGATATATTCTTTTAAAAAATTCGTCAATATCCGACGGAGTTATTTTATGTTAAAATGAAAAATGAATTTTTAGGCCATTATTATTTGTGCAGATGGAAAATGTACTAAAAGTTTTCCGAAAAATTTCACGATCACAAATGTTGACGGATATCCATTATATCGTCGAAGAAATCCCGATAATGGCGGACAATCTTATCATCTATGGCGGTCATCTATGTCAACAACATAGATATTGACATTGATAACCGTTGGGTGGTCCCATATTCGCCTCTGCTGAGCAAAACATTCAATGCTCATATTAATAGCATGAAATTCAAACTTCTTCACACACCATAAATTTTAAATCAGCACAACCGGTTTCGAAAGGACGTGGCCTTTCTTCATCAGGTGCAAACACGTGCAACTGCCTTGCAGGCAAAAGTAAGACTGAAAGCAGGACAAAATCTAGAGGGGGAGGAGAAACATAAACAACCAATAGGAAGCAACATGCAGGACAGGACCAATCAGAGAGGAACACACGTACACACACACCACAAAATGAGGAGGGAGGAAAGGAGTAAACAATTATTATTTTTTTTTTCAATAAGATTAAACTAATAAGTAAATTTAATAAAATTTATCCATTAATTATTATTATTTTTATTTAAATTAGAATTATTTTATTATAACTAATATGATGTTATAAACATAATGAAGGAAATTATTTAATTTAATTAAACAAATTTTTCCAGGCTGTAGACAGCAAAGTGGAATCAGATTTTTCATTGACAATTTTATCACGATTAAGGTAAATAGCTAAATTTTCTAAAAAAATCCAGTTCGGAAACGTGTTTGGCATGAAAGATAATTTTGGCACTCTTAAAATTAAAACTATGATCAAATTCCCAACTGTGCTTCGCTATAGAAGATTTAGAAATTTCTTGATTAACAACATACCGAGAATGTTCACGTAAACGACATTTAAGATTTCTTTTAGTTTGACCAATATAAGATAAATCACAGTTATTACAAGGGACATTATAGATAGCCCATTTTTGAAGCTCAGGAACAGGGGATTTGGTTGAAGGGAATTGGAATTTATAAATAAAATCCAATAAAATACAATAATAATAATTGTTCACTCCTTTCCTCCTTCCTCATTTTGTGGTGTGTGTGTACGTATGTTCCTCTCTGATTGGTCCTGTCCTGCATGTTGCTTCCTATTGGTTGTTTGTGTTGCTCCTTCCCCTCTGGATTTTGTCCTGCTTTCAGTCTTGCTTTTGCCTCCAAGGCAGTTGCACGTGTTTGCACCTGATGAAGAAAGGCTACGTCCTTTCGAAACCGGTTGTGCTGATTTAAAATTTATGGTGTGTGAAGAAGTTTGAATTTCTTGCTATTGTCTGTACGCCAGTTTTTTTAATTTATTTTTGGTGCTCATATTAATGTTCAGTTCTGCAGTTCAGTGAAGAGCATCAAATACATTTGCAAGTATGTGAATAAAGGCAGTGATATGGCTGTATTTCGAGTTGAAAATACCAATGTGAACGCTCCTCCGGTGAATAACAACGATGAAATAACACTTTACCAAATTGGCCGGTACGTCAGCTCCAATGAAGCTGTTTGGCGTATCTTTGGTTTCCCAATTCATGAACGGGATCCAGCAGTTCTTCATTTAGCCGTCCATCTTGAAAATGGCCATCGCGTATATTTCACGAGCGAGACAGCGATTGATCGTGCTATAAATCCACCAAAAACTACACTCACCGAATTTTTTGAATTGTGTAATCGTGCGGATGCTTTTGGTGCTTTTGCACGGACATTACTCTATTCAGAAGTACCACGCTATTTCACATGGGCTCCAACAAAAAAATGGATGCCCCGCAAGCAAGGCACGCCGATTGATGCATGTCCCGGTTTATTCAAATCAAACACCTTGGGACGAGTATTTACAGTCAATCCAAGGCATACTGAGTGCTTTTATCTTCGACTGTTATTGGTTAATGTCATCGGCCCTTTGTCATTTCAAGATTTACGTAAAGTGAATGGATAACAGTATCCAACGTATAAAGCACTCGGCTTGCTGGGAGGCTTCCTTGCACTCGGCTTGCTGGAAGACGACAACCAGTGGGAGTGTATGCTTGCTGAAGTAGGACTGAACTGTACAGCAAAACAATATCGTCTACTATTCGCTATAGTGTTAACTACATGTTTCCCGGCCCGAGCGGAGACATTATGGGATAATCACAAAGATTCAATGACTGATGATATATTGCATCAACATCGTTCACGGTGCAACGATCTAACGTTAGTATTCAGTGACGCTATGTACAATGAAGCATTGATTGCTATTGAAGATCTTTGCATTATCATTGCCAACTTACTACTCAGTCATTTCTTTATGCATTCAACAAATCGAAATGCATCTGATTTAATAAGCACTGAATTGAATCGTGAACTACAATACAATACTGTAGAAATGGCAGCGATTGTTGCTCGCAATGTCCCACTAATGAATGAAGAACAAAGAACCATTTACGACCGCATCATGCTTGCAGTTTTGACAGGACAAGGTGGATTTTTTTTTTTTTTTTTGGGGGGGGGGGGTGTGCACCAGGTGGAACTGGCAAAACATTCCTTATTTCGCTAATTCTCGCCGAAATACGATCACATAATGGCATCGCATTTGCTGTTGCATCATCTGGCATTGCGGCAACTTTATTGGATGGAGGCAGAACAGCTCATTCATTATTTAAACTGCCACTAAATATTCAAACTAACCCAGACGCAGTGTGCAACATAAAAAAACAATCGTCCATGGCCACAGTGCTGAAATAGTGTAAAATTCTTATCTGGGATGAATGCACTATGGCACACAAACATTCGACTGAGGCGTCGAACAGGACATTCAAAGATATAAAAAACAACGACAAACTATTTGGCGACACTCTGTTACTCTTTTCAGGTGATTTCAGACAAGCACTTCCCGTTATTCTGCGTTCAACATACGCTGATGAGATCAACGCGTGCTTAAAATCATCGTCATTGTGGCGTAATGTTGAAAAAGTACAACTGAACGTAAATTTGTGCGTTCAAAAGCTTCAAGATCCATTCGCTGAAACATTCTCAAAACAATTGTTAGATATCGGCGATGGAAAAGTTACTACAGATGAAACTGGATGCATAAAATTACCGACCGATTTCTGCACAATCATTGATTCTCAAGATGCTCTTATTGACCAGATATTTCCCAATATACACAGACGATACACAAATCATGAGTGGCTGGCAGAAAGAGCAGTTTTAGCAGCAAAAAATGTGGACGTCAATGAATTGAATCTCAAGATACAACATTTGTTACCAGGAGACTTGGTGTCATACAAATCTAATGATACAGTTTACGATGCCACCGAAGCTGTAAATTATCCAACAAAGTTTTTAAACTCATTGGATTTTCCAGGCATGCCACCGCATATTTTACAACTGAAGGTTGGATCTCCGGTTATTTTGCTTCGTAATTTGAACCCACAACGGTTGTGCAACGGCACGCGATTAGTCATAAAAAAATTAAAGAAAAATGTTATCGAAGCCATCATTTTAAATGACTAATTCCGAGGTGAAAATATATTACTACTGCGAATCCCTATTATACCCACAGATGTGCTAATTCAATTTAAACGCCCTCAATTTCCAATTAGATTGGCATTTGCAATGACTATCAATAAGTCTCAGGGCCAAACGATGTCTGTCTGTGGCTTAGATTTGAGCACATCATGTTTTTCACACAGACAATTATACGTGGCTCTCGAGTGGGCAAACCATCCAGTTTGTTTGTATTGGCGAAAGATGGGATAACAAAAAATATTGTACACTCTGTTGCATTAAGGGATTGATATTGTTTTTTAGTAATATTGTTATAAGTAGCGATATGTATATAATTTTAAAGAATCAATTTTAATAAATTAAAAAAATAAATGATTGGTGTTTTGTTATTTTTATATTCTTTCACCGTTCACAGCGCTCCATACACCTTCCACTTATATACCACATCCTTACACACTTACAATAAGTTAGTTATTTTTTTCTAGCAAAATATTCTCTAGAAATAATTTATATGACAAAACAACGTTTGTCGGGTCAGCTAGTATATATATATATATATATATATATATATATATATATATATATTTTTTTTTTTTTTTTTAAGAAAACCAACATAAAAGTGCTATTGTTGGATATTGCAATACAGTTAAAAGAAAAATATATTAAAAATAAAAATATAACAATATATATTTCTTTTCAATTTTTTTTGCATAGACATGCAGATGACATGCAGATGTAAATATTTTCCCTTAAAACTAATTAGTATATTTCCTCATCCATTCCTATTGCTTTTAAGTAGGTTCTAAGAAACACTCAAAGTGAATTCAATTATTTTCTTATATATATGTAGAAGTTCTATCATTTTGAAAATCACGAATTCATGAAAAAATGCAAACACCGAAAACACAATTTAAAAGTAAAATATACATAAGATGTATCAAAAACCATAAGAATTGCTTTCTTAATACATATTTTATTGGAAAAATCTTATATAGTTCAATTCATAAATATTAAATTGAAACATAAGCTTTTATATTAAATATTCAGTGGTGACAATTGAAAAAAGACAAGTCTCCTTAAACCTGAAATACATATTAATGTTCTCAAAGATACATTTCTTGTTGTTTTTCGATTCAAATGAACATTTTACATAAGCTGCAAGATATGTATATATTATATAGTTAAGAAACAGTTATATTTAGCCCATGCTCACTAAATAAATAAATAAATAAAATAAAAATAATTTAAAACACTCATATTTTATATAAAATTAAACGTAAAAGTAACTTTTCTTATTTATTCTTTCCTGAATAAAGTTTTGCTAAACATTTGTCAATTTTACAGCATATCTATATAGTTTACAGAAAACATTATATATATATATATATATGTGTGTGTGTGTGTGTGTGTGTGTGTAAGAAATGAAAACTATGTGAAAAAAGTGAAAAAACAAAAGCTAAATAAACAACACGTATATATAATATTTCTACTAAAAATAGAAAAATATTGGTGATATTAGCTGAGATTATGTGTTAAATTATGAATCCTTGATAGCTTTTTATAATAAGGCGTATTCAAAGATTTTTTTTTTCAGCTTGAGAATTGTCCCCTACATCTACACACGTGACTATATCGTTACTGAAAACTGTGATTTTAAAAATGTTCTTAAATATCTCATGCTCTTTTTTTTTTTTTTTTTTTTTTTTCTTTTTCCTTTTTTTTAAGTATTTCCTTAATAAATAGAGAAAAAATATCTTAATAATGTAATCACTCACTATACATGTCGATTTTGAAATTCATTGTAATTAAAGTAAATAATAATAATAATAATAAACTTATTAAAGAATAATGAATTTTCCGAATGATAAAATTAATCAGTTTAATGATTTAATTAAAACCTGATTTTAGGTGTACGAAATTGTTTTTTTATTAATGCTACTAAATTTACGTATTTTAATCTACACAAATCCAATAAAAGAAGCATTATTCTTAACTACCTAATTAGATTATATTTATTTTAATTTTTTATTTATTTGTTTATTTTTTAAAGGCCCATTTCATTTAAAAAATAATAATAAAAACGAGCAATTATATGTGTAACAATATAAAAATGTCGATAATATTAAACCATATCAGTAATTAATTTCTAAGATTGAAATGTTTTCATAAGTTTATATTTCAGCTTTTATTCTAAACTTGTTAAATTTAATAGAATTTTTGCAGAAATACGAATCTTAAATAAAATTCCTAGCTATTTGAATGGCCTATTACTTTATATTCAAGTATATATATATATCAAACCAAAAATACGTACTATGTTTTTTATTCAAAGGACGCATCAAAAGAACGAATTCTAAGGGACAGAATTTGCTTAGAATTCATTTATAGATAAGACACGCACGGAATTTGGAATTTCGTTTTGCATATTTTTATTTTTTATGAAGTCTTATTTTGTCAGATTTATCACGTAGCCGGAAACGCGAATTATTTAATATGTCAAAATTTACAGATAAAAAGAAATGAGTTACATAAAATTGGGTATATTATAATATTTAATTTTTTAATCTTAACCATATTAAATAATTTAAAATTTTAAGAAAAAAAAAATAAATTTTGTTGCAGAATACACTATTAGAACCTATAATTATAATAATTTTATTGGAAAATTATTAAATATTATATAATTTTAAAGGAGTAATAAAATTAAGAAAGATACTGCGATACAGACGTGTTCATTGCGATTGTACCTTTAAAGAAAAATAAAAATATTTGTTCGTTTTTTTTTTTTTTTTTTTTTTTTTCCCCACTTCAGATAATTATTTAATTTTTTAGAATTTAGAGGCTTTTTTTTGCTAATCATATTACATTTCTTTTATTATTTCCTATTCAGTTTTTGATTTTATACAATTCAGAGGAATTTTTTAATTTTATGCAAATTGAAATTAGAGATGCAAAAAGTTATTTTCATTTATGAATATATTTTAAACAATATTAAATATCAAAATTTAATTATTTACAGATTCAAGCGAAAAAAAAAATGGCTGTATCTAACGGGATACTTTCGTTCAACATTTAACGAAAACCAATATTAAAGGGAACTTTTAAGAGAGGCAGTTAGAAAAGGTGATCAACAGAAATACTAGAACAAAGTTTCGTAAAATTTTCAAAGAATGTTGCCAGTGCAATACGTCTATTACTGAACACACTACTGGAAAATTTAAATCCTAATGATAGCACGAAAATTCAATAAAACAATTGATACTTTATTGAAATTATAAGAATTATGTTCTGAAATTCTGCTATGACACAAATAACCTATTTAGACATCATTAATAAAGATATATTATTAGAAATCCCGTTATTTAAAAAAATATATAATAGATATTTTATTTGTTATCTATAACTCCCATTACCTTACTACCATAGGTCATGGAAGTATTGTAATCGGTTCAAAAATTCAATACCGAGTTTTTCGCTGATTTACATGTTTTAAGGTCTCCTGAGTCCAAAAAAGTAGTTTTTGGCAAATGGTCAATTTGTGTGCATGTATGTTTGTGTGCGTATGTGTGTGTGTGTGTGTGTGTGGTGAATATTCCGGCTATCATATCTCCGAAACTAATAAGAATAGAACTATTGAAATTCAGAATTGAAACTTTTCTGTTGTACAGATGAATTTTCCAAATTTTGATGAAAATTGGAAAACTGAAAGTGAGACTGTAAATCCATATCTAAAAAACTGCTCTAACGATTTTCTTCAAAGCTGCTATATAAACAGTCACTTAGATGTCTTTTCGAATAATATAGTTGGCTAGTTCAGGAAAATTGACTGGCTTCCTGTATAAATAACTCAATTTCATGTCTCACAAGTGTCTTCCTTTAAAAACGGCTGTAAGGATTTTTTTTTCAAAATCACCATATTAACTCCCTTTTAAATATCCTTTTGTATGGAATTATTGTTATCCGGCCAATAATTGAGTATGCTAAGTTTTCGTAAAAGTTTTTATCTCAAAAACGACTGTAACGATTTTCTTGAAAATTGTTACGTAAATCCATTTTAGCTGCCGTTTCTCATGTACAGGGTGATTAGAAAAAGACTACCCCGATATATGAGTCCATAGCTACCATACCGTTCCGAGAAACTGAATAAAAATTCAGTGGAAGGTATTTTGAGGTATGCGCTCAAGAATTGTAAAAAAACAGTGAAACTCTAACAATTACGGCTACAGTGAGAAAATTTCGAAAATTTGAAATGGCAACATCTACTTTTCTTTTATTGAAAAGGAATCTCCATAACAAAAAAAACATAAATAGCATTGGAACGGTACCTCTAGCACGACAATCGGCAGCGCTAGCAGGCTAACAAAAAAAAAAAAAAAAAAAAAAAAAAAAAGCGACTGTTACGTGCCTACCAGAGCACCACTTTAGTTTTTTTAATGACGTCACATTTCAGACTGAGTCTTTGGTTCAGACTAAGACTCCTATATGATAAGAGCTGGCGCAGTGTCCGCCATTTTCTATCCCGTCTGGGAAAGTGTTGGCGGTAGAAAAAGCTAGGTTACCTGATTAGCGTTGTTATCGCTTTTAAACTTCAAAACAGATCAAGTGAGCTAGAACTTCTTATCATGAAACAAACAAGTTGGCAATTTTAAGAACATCGCCAACATTCTCAAAACTACAACCCTTCACGTTAAAAGAAATGTAATATTAAAGTTAATTTTAAAAGAATTTAAAACAGTAACTTAAAAAAACAGTACATTCATATTAAACTTGTCAAACAACTTTGAAAATAAATTGAAATAATTTGAAAATAAGGGAAATCTTACGCTACAAGGTTGTGCTCTTGCTCCGGGTATTCACGAGTTACACTGCAATTTATAATCCTTCTTTCTGGATTAGAAGAAAATATAAACAGGCGGTGCCCTTTTCTGGAGTTATTCGTGCAATTTATTGCAGAAAAACCGCCAATAATAAATAGTCAGCCGGTCTTGTGGGATAGAAAATGGCGGATGCGTCAGCCTGTCTATGTAGGAGTTCTAGTTCAGACTAAAGTCTACTGATTCTGCTTCGAAACGAAAAGAAGAGACCGAGGTATCCTTAATTTCGTGTAAGGCTACAGAATAAAGGCTTTAATTTCGTTGTTAGTCGTAAGACTCTGTCATGATAACGTCATCACAATACGTAAAAAAACAAGGCATTGTAAAATGGCAATCAAAACCGATTTTGATGATGATAATGATGTTTCCCAGTAAGCGGCATATTGTTCACAGAGCAAGAAAGCAAGATGTACATCACGAATTTCACAATGCCTTATTTTTCACTTAGTGTGATGACGCCACTCATGACGGTGTCTTACAACTAATAACGAAATTAAAACCCTTATTCAGTAGACCTACATAAAATTAAGGATACCGTGGTCTATTCTTCTCGTTTCGAAGCAGAATCAGTAGATTTTGTGAAAGCTAAAGACTCAGTGTGAAATGTGACGTCATTAAGAAAATGTAAGTCGTACTCTGATAGGCACATCACAGCTGTTTTCTCTTTTTTTCTTAGTATGCCTAGGGTTGGTGATTTTCATGCTAGAGGTACCGTTCCAACGCTATTTATGGTTTTTTTTGCTATGGAGATTCCATTTCAATAATAATAAAAAAAAAAAAAAAAAAAAAACAGGTGTTGCCATTTGAAATTTTCGAAATTTTTTTCACTATAACCGTAATTGTTAGAATTTAACTGTTGTTTTTTATATAATTTTTGAGCGCATAACTCAAAATATCTTCCACCAAATTTTTATTCAGTTTCTCGGAACGGTATGGTAGCATGGTCCCATATATCGGGGTAGTTTTTTTCTAATCACTCTGTATCATGCGGATATTACAAGAAAACTAAAGGTCATCCTGAATAGGTTGTTTGGTTGGGTTTTACATCGCACTAGTACGGCGCAATGGGACATTGGTGACGGTCTGGGACACACCCCGAAAGGTGGTCCGGAGACATACCATCACAATTTTTATCATCCAGGGAGAGGACGGCTCCCCCGCTTCGGTGACCCCCTGATGTATAATTTTGATGGGAACATGGTGGACATTTTTTACGAGCACCAGCCACCATTAGCGTACGCGACAGTCGAGTACTGAACCCGTAATCTTCCAATTACGAACTCGGCACTCTACCGACTGGGCTACCGCGGCCCCATTCCTGATTAGGTATTTCAGTTTAAGATCTCGGAAATTGGCGTTTAAAAAAAATAACTTTATCATTTTTTTTTTCTTATTCTTTAGTTCACTAAATAAATTATGTTTGATATGTCTTAACACGTATATCAAGTTTCTATCACTGGAAAAAAAAAAAAAAATGTAATAGTGGGTAATGGAAGTCGTGTGTTGTTTCACACAAGAGATTTTCTTATGCTTCACTCCTCTTTTCAGTGAAGTTTTGTCTTTCTTAATAGTTAGACCGTATTTCTGCATATGTTTCAAACAGAATTTCGATAGCAATTGTATTTTATCTATTTGGTATGGCAATTTTTAAACAATTGTTAAAGATAATTCAGCACAAGTTCTTACATTTTCTTTTTTTCTCTTTTTTTTTTTTTTTTTTTTTTTTTTTTTTTTTGGGGGGGGGGGGGGTCAAATTTTCGAAAGTGAGATTTGTTATATTTACACGTTTTGAGGTCTCCTGAATCTAAAAATCATGTTTTTAGCAGCTGGCCTGTCTGTTATCAGCCCATATCTCAAGGACAAATAGCATCAGAAAGTCCAAACTTGCTATTCTAAATCTGTATTATATAGGGATGCTGCAAGAAGATTTTCGTTGAGATGAAGCAAATGGTTCATGTACAGGGACACTCGAGAGTATTCAAATGCATTGATTCAATGGAGTAATTGAAGGTAAGTAGAATTTAACGTCTATAGACTGCACTAAACCGAATGAAATGAATATATGTTTTTTATATGTATAAAAGCAAGTTTCATGCATAATACGGCATGGAAATCCTTAACTCTTCATTTACAGGACTACACAAAAGAACTAGATTATAGTGCAATAATAGCTGAAAATTGACGGAAATGTATTTCAGGTTGTGCCGTGTAGTATTACTATAGGATTATATTTAGGTGCACTGTGTGGTTTGTACATAATCTTCAACAGATATACAGGGCTGCAAATATTTAAGTGATGACATTCTTTTTTATTGTTAGTGGAAGTGCTTTACTATAATATTTTTGCTTGTCCAGGAACGCTGCTCAGGAATAGAAATGAATTCCTCATAAACATATGATAAATAATGCATGTTTTTAAGGTAAATATTCATTTCTTGGTTTTTTTTTTTTATTATTATTATTTACACGTTTTGAGGCTTCCTAATTACCGAAGACAAGTTTTCTAAAGTTTAATCTTTTTCTGTGCCTCTTAGAGTATCTTAAAAACGAATAATTTCAGGAGATCCAAAAGTTGCATTTTCTAATTAATGTAAGTTTGTTGCTGAAAATATTTGATCAAGACTGGTAAGTTTCATGGGATGTTGCGTGTGAAAAATTTTAAGTGGACTTTTAGTTTTAATAACAGATTTAAATTATATATAAATATAGGTGCATTAATGAAACGGGTGTTTGAGGGAGGGGGGGCTGTATGTCTCCTCACACAGAACTAATTATCGCATAAAACTTTTATAAAGACCAATTTGAATTGTTTTAACATAGGTTTACATAACAGTACTCGTTTTGTTATCTGTTATTCTCGTATTTATTGTATTAAATTTCAGGGTTAGCGAAAGTCATGTGAGTGACCAGATAATTATAATTATGCATATTAACAGATTACTAAAGCACAATTTAAAACTGAAATGAGAGAATTTATAAAATGAAATACATATTTTCATTATCATTGTAGGAAAATTAAATTCTTATTAATATATTTTAAAATTGAATACAGTATTCAAAGACTTTTGTTTTCATTTTCACATATACACGTGCGTTCATACATAGAAACACCAATTGCCATAAGAAAATAATAACTCAAAAGTAAATTTATAATTTTTAAAACATTTACATATAATAAAATCTCACAGTTAGATGATTAGATGATTAGAAGTATTTCCTTACGTTTCGTATATTCTGAAAATAGCAAACGCATAAATATTAAATTTTAAAAAATATTTGTGGCAAATAAATTCAAATTTATTGAAATTGACACCTACTTATTTGGTTTAATACTTCGAACTCTCTTTATAAATTAAATCAATAAAATAAAATAAAATATTTGTATTTGTTTAAATTACCTTTTTTTTCTCCTTGAAAAGTAAAATTTGGTGTTTCTACAATTTGATTGTTTAAAATGTTTATTTCGTTAACTTTCCTCCACAAGAAATTTATTGGAATTGCTTTTTTAGAAACAACGAACCGAATTCCATAAAAATTTGCATTTAATCTGTCTATAAGTTCATAAATAATGCTTAAAGTGTAAGAAAGCATTTCCGCCTTGTTTGTTTAGTATTGCACTTTAAAATTTATATTACGGAATTTCCTTCAACTATATTTACACGAATCTTGTTAAACTAGTTAATTTTAATTCTATTCATATAAATAACAGAATATGCTGTAATAACTTCTGTGATAAGTATTACAATTACGTTATCGAATTGGACGGAAGATTATTTAACGTATCCCAAATAATATTCACAACATTGAAAAATAAAACAACAATTAAAATTTATTATTTAAAAAATGGAAAGCAGAAAGAAAATACAAGGTTTTTAAAACAAGCATTAAAAGAAAGTGTACAATGTAATAGATTTAATTAGAAATTCTACTTTATCTACTTTTTAGATTTATTCATTTATTTTTTTGTTATGCTTAATACAAATGCACATTTAAATTTATAAATATAGAAAAAAAAATATTTAAAGAAGTAATCGATTTTTTTTTTCTGAGCATCTAAAGTAAATTAAAAGTAAAAAATATAACAATAATGTATACAAAGTATACACCGATAACAAAATAATAATATTAATAATATTAATATTAATAATAATAATAATAATAATAATAATAATAAAACATCGTAGATAACTGAGTGTGAAATAAATTTATAAAAAATCTGGATTTTGAATATATATAAAATGTGTCTATGAAATTTGTAACTTTCAGTAAAAAAAAAAAAAAAAAAAAAAAAACAGATTCACAAATTAGAAAATAACATCGCATGCCTAGCCTTGAATTTGATTAAATATTGTTTTTAAAGTTAGCTATAAAATTTCTAAATTTCAACTGATTTTTGAATTTTTGTCTGTGAACGTGTGATCATTATTTATGTAAAGCCAGTTTTTCATTCATTTCCAAATTTAACGAAATTTTGCAATTTTCTAAAATACACATTTTCGATAACATCATACAGAATGAGCCTAACTTATAACATAAAATCAAATGTTATATGAATGCAAAGATGCCTAAAAAAGAAAAAAAATCACTCTGTAATTAATCTAAGAGCCTGTGACGGACATAGGAGGGTAAACAATGAATATTTCTGCCATTGGGGTATTTTTACCATTCAGCCGACCAAAAACCCATTTTTAGAAATGCAGTTAATAAGACAAAGAAGTAAGTTACAATTTAGGTAAATAGTTGTGGAATAACGGGACGGATGCATTTTTTTTTTTCGAAAATCCGGTTAATGTGTACAATTCAGGTTAAAAGTTACTTATAATATAAGATTGGACATGTCTGATTTCAATGCCAATTTTGTAGCAGCTTTTTTTTCAGCGTATATATATATTAATCAAAAACTTTAACTGAAATAATATAATTATTGATTACTGAAGAACATGCAAGTGTGCATTTTAAGTATTCTACTTGAAAATGTTTTTAATTATTTTTTAAAGACACTATAAAGTGACATGAAATGTACCTTATACTTTTAGGAAATTTTATAGTTAATTTTAATATTCCGTAAAGGTTATATTCCTTTATAAAGCTTCTTTTTTTTTTTTTTTTTTTTTTTTTACATCGACTGAAAGTTCAAAATGTATTCTAAATACGTTCACAAATTCAAATTTCTTCACTACAGGCAGCACAAATAATCCTCCTACTAACAGTTATTTTATGTAAACCACTTAAAACACTGTTTAAGGGGCACACCTAGTGTGACAGTCTAAAAGAAAGGCGATTTTTGTGAATTTAAAAGAAAAAAAAACTACTGTATCAATTGTTTTAAAATTTTAAGGGTATATTTATACATATTTTAAGAATACACAGTAAAATCTTTGAAGAAAAAAATTAAATATTTTTCGAGATGCACGCGATCTCCGACGGCGCTAAAAAAAAAGGTCCTCCACTGCTGCAGTGATTTCGGCCTTCTCCGTGGATGAAACCTAAAAAAAAAAAATTCTCGTTAAACTAGAAGATATTGTCCGTGCAAGGACGTACGGTCGAAAAAAAAAATCAAAAATTGACAAAATGGCGGCGTTTTTTAAAAAAAAAGTTGAATTTTACCCAAAATTTTGGTCGTTTTTGGCCTGCCAAAATTCGATTTTTGATCAGATCAAACCACTGGTAGGTCATTGTAAGGAGAACTATATACAGAACATGCAGAAAAAATTTGATAGTGATCGGATCATTTTTCTCCGAGTTATCACTGCAGCAAATTCGAAAAATGTTGTTTCGAGAAAAACGCGTTTAAAGATAATATGATCGTTTTCACTGCTATAAATGGATTAAAATCATACTTACAGCTAATCTGCTATTCCAAGCCCATATAATTCACCTTCCTCTTTTTCAAAAAATGCTTGTTGTGCTGAAGAAGCTCTTCTTCGAGATGATCGACCCTCTTTTGAAGAAGCCTGTTGGCGATGATTAGCGATTCGTAGTCTCGTCTCGTCCTTAAGAGCCGCATAATCTCTTGCTGCAGGTCCAACTATCACTTCCATTACATTAAATATCTTCAAAATTGATGAATAACCGTCATTAAATATTGAAGTTGCAAAATTATTTGATAATTCGATAGTTTTAGGGCCATTGTGAAGGTGCTTTGGTGAAAAGTGCCAAAGTAAACCGTTGTAACTTTCATTATTGTTTTGAGTATTACTACTTTTACATCTATCAAGCAATTCATGTCGAGATAAGTCTTCATAAATAGGTTTTAGAGCTTCTTTAACTTCTGGATCCAGTGGGAGGATGCACACCACTAAATTGCTAATTGCACTAAAAACTGAGATAAACTGTAAAATACAATATCCATGAGATGGGTCAATCACAACATTATCGTCATTATTCTGTAATAGTTTCTCTGCGGACGTACTGGTATTCGCAGTAGATTGCTCAAATGTATGTCGGTTTCCGGTAAACTTGCGTTTTTTTTATATTGATCGATGTCTGGGAACATCGTGAGTTCCTTTTTTATTTAAATACGGAGATTGTTCACTCATTTTCAGTAAAATAAAACGTGCTAACTTATGAAGCGCTAGATACAACGGCCACAATAAAACTAAATGTATCTGGCTCCGAAAATACGTCACGTGGCAGTAAACGTGAGACTGGAATCGTATTATAATGGTTGCAACCATTAGGAAGACCGAACAATACCTCAGGTACGTCCCGTATGCAAATACAACTATTAACTGCCGAGCAGTTACTCTTCAAATGGCTGTAACTCAAAAACTATTTGAGATATCAATTTAAAATTTTACTATGTTATTTTTAAAGTTATAACCTATCGAAATATGAAGGAAAAAAAATTGATTTTTTAAAAATTTCACACTAGGTGTGCCCCTTAATCGAAAAATTAAAGTTCTATATGTGCATGATATATAAATAAATAAATGAAAGAATATTTATTTGTTTATTAATTTATTTATTTCTTGAAAGTGTGATTATTATTATTATTATTTTTTATATGTATGTTACTTCAAGGGTTACTTAAAGAACAAAATATGTGTACAAAATATAAAATCTAACTTTGTATTATCAAAACTAAAATTTCACGGTGTTCATTAAGAAAAACTGCTTATTATTATTATTATTGTTGTTATTATTATTATAACTTAAACAAATAAAACTTCAGGTTATATTTTAAATTTTAGATTTCATTTTAACTGAAATTTGATTTAGTTTTTGCGAAAAACAACAATTATAACTTTACAAAAATATAAATAAATAATTATGACGGTATCTTTTTATCTGTGATCACACGTGTGTATATATGTTGTTATGACTCTATATTTACTAGATATTCATGTCGATGACTTCTATATGTACTCTATAAAATTACATATAAATATTATTTTTATTTCTTTAGGAAAATACATAAAATTAATACAAAAATGACATAATAACATAAACGCATGAAACATAATGACACATGACATAACACATGACATAATGACATAAATACATAAAATGAATACGTATTCCGAAATATCCCTAGCACCCTAAGAACTGTTCTATGCAGAAAAACCCGTATTATACAATATAATAGTAATTTTCGCAATTAGTCTTGCATAGATTTTCATATTTTCAACATTAAATTTTTTTAATCTAGTTATGCTTTTAAAAACTAATTAAAATTCAGACTAAGTAAAATTCAGATTTTAATTTTCACTCTGTGGAACATTTAAATTAACGTAAAAATAAATTTTGTTAAATAGAGTATTTATGCAAATTTAATGGTGTTCAATCTAAAACAAAAATTATAATTTATTAATTTTATTATTGTTAATTTTTTATTTCAGATTTGCATTTAACTAGATATATTTGTTGAAGAACCTCACAATTCTTTTTTTTTTTTTTTTTTTTTTTTTTAAATCAGGGTTAAATTAAATTTTAATATTAATAGTGATTGTTACTTCAATGTCAAAGGTGTCAAACTGAGTCAAAGGTATTGTTAGATGTTAAATAGCTCTTCTGTAGTAAACCGACATTAGAAAAAAAAAAAAAAAAAAAAGAAAAGAAAGAAACATGTGCAATAAATTAAAGCAATGGTAAATATATTAAACGGCGCTCCAAACGTTTTCAATTAAAAAGTTAAATTACAAATTTATATATACATATATATATTTTTCAATGTCTATAAGGCGTCTTTACCACAAATTTTATAATCTAATTTTAGCAAGGTTGGTGAAATTTTAAATTGTTCTATAAATTAAATTTCACTTGTACGCATGTAGCCTTTATTATAAAATGGTAATTTATAAGACAGACTTATTGCATTCCTTTCAGTTAATGATGAAAACATTTTAGATGAAAACAGAAGAAACTTTATTTTTTAGTATTTGAATTTTTATATGAAGTCATGTCTGTGTATTTGATTTCGATTACGTAAATTCGACAATTTGATTATGATTTTTTTTTTTTTTTTTTTTTTTTTTTAAATTCATCATGCCATAAAAGTTAATTTTTAAATATTTCTTTTTAGCTATATGTGGTAATTCATAAGTTTTTTTAATTCTTAAGAACTTTTGGTTTAAATGGTATTTTAAAGAAAAGCAAATTGTGGTTTAAATTTCTAACCTATATATAGAAACTATTTGATAATTTACATTACAATTTAAATTCTTAGTATTTGTCTTTTAAGAGACTCAAAATTTTAGAATGATTTTTATCGAATTATGCATATTTTTTATATGTAAAACTGATATAATATGTCACGTGTCATTGGAAAACTAAAATAATATTTTTGAGCCAAATGAGGAATTTGTATTTAATATTTACACTGAAGCATTAAAGAATAAAAATTAAATATGATAACACTTTTTTACTTTCTCTTACCCGTAAGGCAGACAAAGTATTATTTTTGGTTCAAACTTTCGAAAGCGAGTTTTTGTTATATTTACACGTTTTGAGGCCCCCTGATTCCGAAAATCATGGGTTTAGCTGTTGGTCTGTGTGTGTATGTGTGTGTCGCTGTGTGTGTGTCTGTCTGTTATCAGCATATCTCAAGAACAAATGGTAGCAGAAATTCCAAACTTGGTATTCTAAATGTATATGATATAAGGATGCTTCACTAAGCTTTTCGTTGAAATGAAGCAAATGGTTCGTGTACAGGAACAGCCAAAAATATTTAAATACATTACGGTCTATGGGGGAAATTGCAGGTAAGTAGAGTTTAACAACTATAGACTGCACTAAAACAAATTATATGAATATATATTTTCTATATGTGAAAAACCATGTCCCATGTAGAATATGGTTGGAAAGTCATTCACTGTTCATTTACAGGGCTACAAAAAAAAAAAAAAAAAAAAAAAAAAAGAACTAGATTATAGTGCGACAACAGCTGAAAATTGATGGAAGTGTATTTCAGGTTGTGTCGTGTGTTATTACTATAGGATTATATTTAGGTCTATACATAATCTTTAAATGATATACAGGGCTGCAAATATTTAAGCTATAACATAATTTTTCATTGTTAGTGGAAGTGCTTTACAATAATATTGTATCATATCCTCGAAAGCTACCCAGGAAAAGCTAAATATTCCTTGCTTGTTTTTTGTATATTTAAACGTTTTGAGGCTTCTGATTACCGAAGTCAATTTTTCAACATTTGATATTTGCCTGTGTCTCTTACAGTAACTGAAAAACGAATAATTTCAGGATATCCATAAAATTGTATTTTCAAGTTAATATACGTTCATTGATAGAAAAATTTGATCAAGATTTATAAGTGTCAAGGAATGCTGCGTGTGAAAGTTGTTTGAATAATTTTAAGTGAACTTTTAATTTTAATAACAGATTTAAATTCTATATAAATATAGAAGCATTAATGAAACGGGGGTGTTAGGGGGGTGCACCTCCCCTCACACAGAACTAAGTATCACATAAAACTCTCCGGAAGCCTAATTTGAATTGTTTTAACATGGGTTTGCATATAAGCTGTCGTTATCTTACCTCTTAATCTTCAACCTATATTTATAATACAGTGGAACCACGATAACGTGCACATGCTTAACGTGAATTACTTTTAACGTGAACTGTTTCCACAATCCCCGTGAAAATGAAGATTAGTTTAGTTCTATGATGATTAGTTAGTGATAGCATGAACTACTTATAACATGAACAATTTTTTCCTTTCCCTAGAGATTCACGTTAACGAGGTTCAACTGTATTGAATTTCAGGGTAAGAGAAGGTCGTGTGAGTGACACACTAGATTATTATTTAAATTAAACGAATTAAATTTTAGATATTCATCTTTTAAAATTATTCCTAAAAATGTTTGAAATTTTAGTTAATATACATACATTTGATATAGAGCAGATAATTTTGCTTGTTGCATATAAAACCTAATTCCTAAAGTTTAAAATAACTATTATAGTAAATCTAACTTATTGTTAAAATTAAGCTTTATTTTGGAGAACACATTTTGCGTTAGATTTTCCATAAATTTTAAATTATATCTATGGAGATTTATATTTGAATAAAATCCTTATGCAGAATTACCCGCATTATATTAAAAATTAATTTTGAATAGGCTTATTGCATTAGGAAAGACGTTTCGGCTGTGTGTTCAGGAAATGGATTGATTTGAAAGATTAAATATAAGATGTAAATTCCTTGAATATCTTACTCAAATTACTAAAGTCTGCTTTTGATAAAATTGAAAGATTTTTTCCTTTTCTATCATGTATATACATTTGAAAACTAATCAGTTCTTGCAGAAATGTTTGCAAATATTGACATAATCGAATGTCTATTATTATTAAAAATATTTTGTTAAAATAAAATAGAGGTATGTAATTAAAAATTTATAATATTTTTAAAATTAAAGCATAAATTATAACGCAATAAATAAATAAATAAATAAATAAATAAGCAAATAAATAAAAAAATAAAATAAAATAAATATAGACTCTCAAATAACGTAATTGAACAAGAAATATTTATTATCAGATTAAAATAAAATAAAAGTTGTGAAATTAAACGCCTAAAACATATGAAACTGTTATGTTGTGGCCACCAAATGACTTTCTTCTATAATTTCCTGTACAAATTCCCTCAGTACAAATAATTTATTAAAATTATTATTCATTAAAATTCTCTTCCGTGATGAACGCAGACGATTTTTATAGAAATATAATACTAATTATCCAAAGAAATTGAATTTTATTTTTTTTTAAAAAATGCATTCTACTTCTTTTTGCTTTCTCTTTTTTATAACTTTATTTTAATTCATCATATATTGATGCTTCAACCATTTGTTTTAAAGGTATTGACGAGTTCTTTATGAAAGATACCCATAATGAACTTATTGAGGAAGACTCCCTAACAGGCGAGGAGAAGGGGGGGGGGCGATGCTCCAACATATATAAAAGAAAGTCTCAGTTAACTGTAATTATTATAAATAACTCTTCTTAATTACATATGATTGATAAAAAATAATTCTCTTTATGCACATTTATGTGAAAATTTGTCTTACTGCTATGTTAAAAATTTAGATTAATTATTCACCTCCGAAATTTTTAATAAATTCTTACCTTTTTCCCTTAGCCGAAAAAATTCATTTATTTTTTATCATCTAACGCTTTTTTTAATTCTGGCGGCACTTGATGTTAAATGGACGTAATTGCATTGCCCCTGAAAGGGTTATGTTTATGGAAGTGTTAATAACACTTTCTGGCGCATGATTCTTGATACTGGAGCTAACGTTACCAACCTTAGAACGGATTTAGTTAAAAAACTTAAAGAAAATATTATCTGGACGGCACACTGTGTTAAACTCCAGACTGTGACCGGCGACGAAATTAAAATCCATGGAAAAATGAACTTGACCATCACATTTGGAAATTCCAATTACCAACATGTGCTACATGGAGCAGATTTAAGTAATCCTCTAATTTTTGATTTGATTTCCTGAGAAAATATCACATCAAATTAGATTTTATGAATAATAAATTGCATTCCTATTCAGAAGACATAGCTGTGTTTAACGTTGAAAATCTCGACAGTTAATCAATATGTCAGATAACAGCGAAATCCGAAATTTCTGTCTCTCCACCTACAAATACAATAGTTTCTGGGACACCTCCTAAAGAACAATGATTCCTCTATGAACTGATTAAACACACGGATCCAGAAAATAACCTGAAAGCAGTTCTGATAGCTGCATCTCTGGCAGATCATTCAATCAACATTATTCCCGTGAGAGTCGCCAAAATAAGAGATAAAATAAAGATGGTAAAAGAAGATGAGGTGTTAGCAATCTGCACTCTAATGATTACATGCATTAACCATACATACATTAACCATATGCTCGAATAGATAATAAGGCTTTTAAAAATTCCTTGGCGAATAGGTGGTATCATGCATATGTAACCGTCTGTTGAATGATTTGTTGGTCTGTTAAAATCATTAGCATTGCAAAGGATATTAAGACTTGATCTTTAATTAAATATCAAGAACAAGTGTTTCAATCACTATCAGGAGCACATAATGAATTTTATCTCTGATTCGACAACCATATTAGTAATAATACGTTGTTTAAACCCTTGACAGCTTATAGACAAACTACGAAGAGATAATAAATTCAGTGGCTGTGTTTTATAGACTTTTTTGCCGTATTTTCATAGGAATGCACTTTTTTTTTTTTTAATTACAATAAAGATTATTGTATAAAATTACTGATGAAAAAAAATAATAATAAATAAAATAAAATTTCTCGTGTGTGAAAATGTCTTGAATAACAGCCAAGGAGTAAACGCAAACTTTTATAAAATCAAATCGAAGAACAACTGTAAACCCTGCTACATATTGTGATTTTTATTTTCATTTTTTCTGGTATGAATTAATTTATTCATTCAAAATCATTTACTATTTTAAAATTTTCCAAAATGAGCAATTGTAAAATGTATATTAGAGATGAATATCCCTTTAAATTTTAATTTAATTTTTTTTTTTTTAGTAGTATAGAATGAACACTAATTTGCTGATTTTTTGCTGAAAATTTAAGTTGCCGGACTTATATGATTTTAGAGATTTTGCAGAACACCTCTAGAAAAATACTTCAAAAATTATACATAATTAGCGCTAAGGAAAATGTAAGACCAGACAAAAGTTTCAATGACTGTTTCAGTATCCATTTTATGCGTCATATAACTATGTCTCCTTTGATAAAGTACTCTTCTGTTAAATTCTAAATTGTCTATCTCACGATAGAAAACTACATTAAATTCATGTGTTCCTGCTACATTATTGAAAATAAAAATAATTATTTAAAAATTACATCAATTTGTAACTACTATTCGTATGTCCGTCCATCTGCATATATAAAAACTCAAAAAAATTTATTTAAACAAATATTTAAATAATTCATTTAAAGTAACAACTACGTTTTATTCGTTACTCGTAAGTAACTCTAAATGTACAAAACTGTTATTGTTATACGACATAAATATCGAACAGCTGTAAGAAATATATTTAATAGATTTTGTCTATTTATATATTAAGTATAACTGAAAATTAAGCAATAATTTAATACTTAATAAACGTAAAGGCTGATATAAATATATAAATGTGAGATATTACAGTAGCAATATTTAATTTTCCAAAAAATATTGTATATTAATGCATATTTTTTGAATTGTATCTTAGACGATCCACACACACACACTCACATATATATATATATATATATATATATATATATATATATTGAGATTTTTCTTTCCTTTTAGTATCAGTTTAATTTAATTTTTGTATTAGGCCTGTACAAACACTTACCGCTCGCATCTCAATTTCTATCGCAATGTTTTGGGAGGAGAGGAATCTGCCTAGTCAAAACCCCTGAGCTAAAATAATAGCTGGAGCAGCAAATGAGTGGTTCTTGTGTGCCATTTTGAAAATTTATTTTTTCTCCCGAGTTTCGTTTTCCAATTGGGTACGGCGGAAAGCTTTCGATTCGCATATATTACAATATAAAATGGCGTAGTCCAATGCATTCGTACCAGCTTTAGTATTTATGAATTTTATTGGTAAAATATGAAGGAAGAAATTGCATTTATTTATTTACATATCTACATAACTTTAAAAAAAGAATCTTATGAAGAAAAATTATATTATCTTTGGAGTAGTGCATGAGCAATAAGTAATTCTTTCTTGCCTAGTTTTTTTTTTTTTTTTTTTTTCTCGCCCCTCCTTATTAATCAATGTTATTAGTTTTAACCGGACCAATTTTTATGAAAAATAATAATTTTGTGAAACTATGTAAGTACTTCGTACATAAATTTTTTGTCAATAATTGATTAAATATCTCCTTTTCTGCAACCAAATGGTAGGATTTGCATTTTTCATACTTTCTTCTGTATGAAATAGAACTACGTATTGTATTCGTAAAAGTTTACGACTTTAGATTTTCGATAGATTTACACTTTTTGAGGTCTCCTGAATATGATTTGGACAGACTTCGTACGGGACTTATTTTTTCGCTGAGTCATAAACCAGAATTTTTTTAGAACGATTTTCATTATAAAATAAGTAATTCTGTTTAAGATGAATTTTATTGATTCAGAATACTAGTGTGAGACTCAGGGGAAAAAGTAAAGCTCGTACGAACCCTGTTGGCTATTAAAAAAAAAAAGTCTATCCGTTTGCCTGAATGTGTGCGACATAAATTTTGTGGCAGTTCTAGATAAAAAATAATTGAACAGAAATTCATTAAAAGTTATATTTAGTTGCACCTTAACATAAATTGGTGTCAATCAACGTTTCCTGCATACCGCCAAAAAGGTGGTCCTGTTGTCTCGTTTTATGATAATCTTTAATATGGTATAAATATATCCAATGAGGATTATTTTTAACAAAGCATTGGAAAAATTTGTTTATAATAGAAATTGTTATCCAGAATAAAATTTTGTAGAAGAAGAAATTTTTGTAGGAGAAACTTTCCCTACTTGGGAGAGTAATTTTTTAATTTTAATATTTTTCAAAATAACTCCACAATTAAAGTACTGTACAGCATATTAACATTAACACTATCATATATATTTTTTTCAATTTTACAATGATTGATTAAAATTATCCTCATTGTGTACATTCATTCATTTTTTTCCCTTTGCGGCCATATTAAAGATTATAATAAAATGGGAAAACAGTGCCACCTGTTGGCAGATATGCAGAAAAAGTTGATAGACAACAATTTCTGTCAAGGTGCAGCTAAATATAACTTTCATGAAATTCTGTTTAATAGTTCTAGATCTAGAGCTATTAGAAAGTTTATGTCACCCACATCCAAACACATGGATAGGCATATATTTTTTATAAATGGTCAAATTGTATTCAGGGTGTCTCAAAATATATAAATCCATCAAAAACCTGAAGTCGAAAATTTTTATGTACAATAAGCAATTACAAAATTAACTAAACAAATAACCTAAATAAGCAAATGCAATTATTTACTTTCATATTTCATCAATAAAATTTATAAATATTTTTCATATAAAGGTGATACGAATGCATTAGATTACACCTTTTTATATTGTAATACATGTGTATCGAATGCTTTCTGCCGTATCCACTGGGGATACGAAACTAGGAAGAAATAAACACTCTTCAAAATTGCACGGAAAAACCACTCTTTTGCTCCAGTTATTATTTTAGCTCAGTGGACTTGACTAGGCAGATTCATTTCCTTCTAAAACTTTGCGATAGAAATTTAGATGCAAGCCACAAGTGTTTGACTGGAATACAGACCTTAGTCTGATTAAAACGATAATTGGAAATAGTAACACATAAATAATTAACTTGTGATAACATTAAAAGTTACACCTTCTTCTGTATAGAAGTTTCAAATAACTTTATTTCTTCACAATATCATTCAATTATCATTATTCAATTAAACTATATATATATATATATACAGTAGAACTTGGATAATTCGAGGTTGAAGGGACCAGAGAAAAATTCGAAATATCCAAAAATTCGAATTACATATACTATTTTGTCAAAAAAAAAAAAAAAACTTAAAAATCCCCCCCCCCCCCTAATTAAATCAATATTTTTTACGAGCTTAATTATTCAACATTTTTTTAAATTAGTCAGATATTTTTGATTGCTTCTTTAAGTACAAACTGTGTGTCACAGCATATGACTTCAACCTATCAATTTATACAAAAATAGAATCTACATTAGACATAACTTTCTATTAAAAAAAGCTTCGAAGTACATGTATACGCACTATATCTTCTGATGCACTGGGTAGGTGCTTCTCTTGTATTTCCTTATCCTTCTTTTGAAAGACTGTTAAAATAAACAATGCACTTTAACTGAGAAAAATCTCGGGAACATATTTTACTGTAATCTTTTAAAGGTAATCTTATGAAAAATTCGAATTATCCAAAATAGAGTTCGAATTATCCACGATTTTTTAGCATTATTTCAATATAAAATTCAAGGGACCGAGTAAAAAATTTGAATTATCCAGAATTTCGAATTAAACAAGTTCGAATTATTCAAGTTTCACTGTATATATACATATATATGGAAATATTCCTAAAGGGAAATGTTAATTAATAGTCACTTGATTCTTAATTTATTTGTCAATATTTAAGTGAAGTTTTTTAAAGGATATAGCACTTACATTTTTTATTATATTTATATTTGTGCATTCCATTACTTTATATTTTATATGATTCAAGTTATGTGAATTTCAAAGAAATAAAAAATTATTTTATATTATCAAAAGATATATAAACTGAACTCTATGAATAAAGCATTCCACAACTTTTATGATAAAGTAAACAAACCATGAACAGATAAAAGGACTCTACCGTGGACAATCGTAAAAGGGAAAAAATCGTGATGTGGTTTGGAAATCACTTCTTCTCGAAGATATGAACGTGATTGTCATTTGTAATTTCGACAGAAGTTTAAAGAATGTTCTCAGAAATTCGAAAAAAAAAAAGTTTAGCATTTAATAGATATTTTTAATGAAGTAGATCACTAGATTTATCAAGCATTTAAAAGAAAAAAAAAAGTATTTATTTATAATATTTTTAAGTGTTTAATATAAAATAATACGTGTTAAAAACTTTAAAAAATTGCACAATGTGTATTTTCCGAAGGGTAGCTAAATCATCCCTAAAAAAGGATAAAGTTTTGAGATATTTAAGGAACCATTTTGAAAATAAAAAGCTTGAAATTCATAGAGATTGATATTGCAAGATCTCAAAAATAAAGTTCTTCTACCATTATTATCTTTTTTTTTTTTTTTTTTTTTCTAAATATGCTAATTTTGAACTATTGCTGAACTTGTACATATCTTTCCCTCGAAAGTTCTGAAAAAAAATATTAAAGTTAGTATTATCAACAAAAATATAATACCAATATAACAAATTTATTAAAAAATATAATACTTTTTTTTTTTTTTTTTTTTTTTTTTACTTTTCTGCTATCATGATTTAAATAAATAACTTCACGATTACTAATTTAAAACCATCGTCTAAAAACTTTCGTACATTTAGAATTTTTAAGTTAGTAGTAATTTTTAAAATATTTATAAGTTACAAAATCTTTTCACACAAAAAATATATTCATATATGTAAATAAGTATTTTCAAAATTATATAAAATATAAATAATTCAAATAGTGTAAAACATATATTTTAAAGTGATGTGAAATCTATATAAAAAAAAAAAAAAAAAAAAAACGCAATAATTACAGTCGGCAGCAAAATTATTGAAGTGTTAGCAATAATCCCTATTTAAAAGATGTGAACCTAATACTGTTTTATTAAGTAAATATTTGCCGAGTCATGATCTTAGTCTTATGCTGTTTATATAAAAGTAAGTTGATGTTAAAAATTAGCGATAAAACTGAAAATAATATTAATAATAATGTGGATGTGTGCTTTAATAATTTTGCTGCCGGCTGTACTTCAATATTTTCCCACAGAACCCCAGTACCAAATAAGGATCCATTTAAAAACATAACAAAAAAATATACATTGACAATAATAAGATTATCCATCCATATTAAACTTTAACGGAAAGAAATAATAAAAATATATTAAAAAGTAAAACTGTTGAATATCACTAAGACTAAAGAGATTAATATTTAGGATTACTCATCTCATACTCAGTGCTAAAATGTAAAATGTATACTGCAGTAGCAGCGATATTAAACTTACTTCTAAGATTAAAAACACTTTTAAAAACACATTTTGTAAAATTATTCTTTATTTAAAAACATTTTAAAACTATCCAAAGCTTTCCGCTTTGAAAATTCAAAGCATCATCAGGGATTTAATACATGTTTACAATGAGCAGTTTTTATATATTTTTTACATTTCATGATTGACAGTTAAGTCTTTCAGTAAATCGAGGAGTGTTGGACAAAAGCAATAGTAACTTGTGAAGTCTGTTGAAGGTTGGATCAAGGAGAGAAGAAAAGGAAGACCTGGAACTTTCGTGATTACTAGCACGTTAAACGCCACGATAATATCAGAAAAATTTTCACATGGGTCATGGTAACTTTATTAGACAATTTAGATAAAAATGCGCGTTAAAAATGCGTCAGGCACATATGATTGACATGGTGATTAACGTGTTAATAATTACTTGGCGTATATCATATCCTTTTAGGGTTATTTCCTAGTTAAAAATGCGTGTTAAAAATGCGTCAGACACATATGACTGACATGGCGATTAACGTGTTAAGACACTGCATATAGGATACTTTTGTAGGATCAACAAAGTGCTGCAAATATAAGTTGTAACTGTTGTAGGATCAACCAGGTGCTGCAAGTAGAAGCTTTAACTATTGTAAGATCAACAAAGTGCTGCAAGTAGAAACTGTAACTATTGTAGGATATTCAAATTGCTGCCTGTACAAGCTGTAACTGTTGTAAGAGAAATACTTGCAATGCAGGATCGTACTTCAACGATTCGGACAGCAAAAAAAGTACAAAAAAAAAATATATATATATTGTAGTATCACCAAAGTGTTGCATGCAGGAACAGAAAATATTATAAGTGTGTATTGAAAATCACATGAAGCTATTGTAGGAGTTAAACTATAAGAAACTAAAAACAAACATGACATTAGTTATCTTATAATATTGTGCCAAATTATTGGCAAAATTACAGCATCTTTAGAATTTATTGCATTTTTACATTTAATTTTACTACTAGCTTCAGAAATACAAAGTTCTTGAATAGTAGGTGATGCTGAAATGATTTTAGCGTTATCTCCTATAGGATTAGCGTTCGAGTTAGCATAAAGGCAGTCGACCACAGTAGAACTATTTCCTTCTTTAATATTCCCAGTCGTTAGAGCACCGGCCTCGTAATTGGAAGATTGCGGGTTCGGTACTCGAGCCAGCCAAAGACCGTCGTGTACACTAATGATGGCTGGTGCACGTAAAATCTGTCGTGGCCGCAATGTTCTCCATATTCCCATCAAAAATTATACCTCTTGGTGTCACCGAAGCGGGAGAGCCATCCCTTCCATGGAGGATCAAAATTGCGAGGGCATGTCTCCGGACCACCTCTAGGGGTGAGTCCCAGACCGTCGTCAATCGCCTATCTGCGCAGCACTAGTGCGACGTAAAACCCAACCCTCCAACCAACCAACCAACCAACCAACCTTCTTTAATATTACGAATGTGTTCCTGTATTCGTTTGGTTAGAAAAGTTCTTTATTATTTTCACTGGGAATTTGGTAAACACCTCCAGTGGGCCCATTTATGTCTCGGTCATTAAGAGTTACTTGTTTAATAGTTAAAGGAGAATTAATGGTACTCGTATTAATAAATGAAATTGACGTTGTATATAATTTTTAAAGCTCTAGAATTATTTATAGTAGGGAAGACTATTGGTATAAGTAAATTTTAGAGTTGAACTAAGAAACGTGACTAATAGGATGTATTAACATAAGATTTTTTATTCAGTTAACAGATTTAATAATACTAGATTTACTATACCCTGCTGCATTACCTATCTGAATTATTTTGTTAATTAGTTGTTTTCCGTTAAGTTTGAATATAGTATAAATTATAGCCCGGGTAAAGTAGGAATTAAAAAAAAATACATATAAATAGTAGGATCAGCTCAATCAGTAGGGATAGGCAAAGGGATAAATAAATTTTTGAAAAAGATATCAAATCATATAGCTGAATCATCTTCATTACGATGCATCCTAAGGTCAAGAAACGGAAGCGTACGGTCAATCTCTGTTTCATAAGTAAAATGTATCGATGGAAATTGGTTGTTGAAACTACTAGTAACATTAAGAAGCGCATTTTTTGAATAAGACCAGAAGATAAAAATTTCGTCATATGTTGTATGTTTAAGTATGGAAAATTCAAATACGCGTTTTTATAATTCAATAAGAAGTAAATCTGCTAAGAAAGGACTACAAGACAAACTCATAGGGGCGCCAAAAGTTTGTTTATGTATAACTTTGTTGAACAGGTAATTGCTTTAAATCTTTAGTGTAATTTTAGGATAGTCATTCAAATATACCTGAATATCTGTTTTAGATATCTCAATTTAAATTAAGATAATAATAAATTAATTATATATATATATATATATATATATATATATATATTAAATAATATCCATTTTAAACGTTTTGATTTAAATTAAGATAATAATAAATTAAATTGATAGTTCTAATTTAAACTTTAATCATTGAAAATCTTGGAATTTATTTAAATTTCCTTAAAAAAAAAAAAAAAAAAAAAAAAAAAAATTCGAGCGACTCCACTCGATTTTCCGAACATTGAATAATTAACTGTTTTGTAGATAAAGTAAAGTAAGAAAAGTTCTTAAATAAAAAAAAAAGAGAAAATTATAATAGGGTGTTTGAATATTTTTCTTTATATTGTACACGATGTTTATATTGTACACGATTTAACGCTATTTTACCGAACACGTAGATCATAATGATAAAGAATATTTCGACGTGTCCCTGTAAAAACCTACACATGCTAGATGCACCAAAATGCTTATAGTTAGTGCAAGAGTGACTTATAATATTTATATAAATTTTCAGCTCCATCGGATAAGGCATTTAGACGCTATCGCACTTTAATGTTTGAGACCATATGCCACAATGGTAAAGAAATTTGCATTTTTTCCCTGTAAAAAGAACGATAAGTGCTAGATTCTCTAAATTTCATAAAGTTCGTGTGACAGTGACGCATAACATGTATATAAATTTTCAGTTCATTTGAATACGGCATTTAGTCGCTGTCGCACTTTAAATAATTTGAGCCTATAGGTCTCAATGATGAACAATTTTTATTTGTGTCCCTGTAAAACTCATTAAGTGATAGAGTCACCAAACGGGTTTTTTGATGGTGACCTATAACTCGTATATAAATTTTCCACTTAAACAGGTAAGACATTTAAATGCTATCACACTTTAGATAATTTCACCCCACAGGCCATAATGGTGCAGAACTATTTTTTGTGTCCCTGTAAAAAAAACTATAAGTGCTAAATTCACCAAAATCTATACAAATCGTGAAACTATGACCTATAATATGTGTATAATTTTTTGTTCAATTGAATAAGGCGTTTAGACACTATCGCACTTTTTAAAATTTGGTCCCTTAGTCCATAATGATAAAGAATTATTCTTTGTGTCCCTTTAAAAATCCTATAAGTGCCAGATTCTCCAAAATCTATGCCGTTCATGCGACTTTTACTTATAATATGTGTATAAATTGTTTGTTCAGTTTAATAAGGCGTTTATACACTATCACACGTTTTTAAATTGGTCCCATAAGCCATAATGATAAAGCATTTTTCTTTGTGCCCCTGTAAAAAAACTATAAGTGCCAGATTCTCCAAAATCTATGAAGATTGAGTAACTGTGACCTATAATATGTGTATATATATATATATATATATATATATATATATTTGCTCAATTGATAAAGGCGTTTAGATTATTTACAGCTTATTCGACCAAAGCGTTTAGACACTTGCGTGTTCACTCACACACATACACACACACATTCACACATACATACACACACACTTGCATATATCATCGTAAAAATAGTGAAAACGGACTCAGGGGATCTCAAAACGTATAGAAATATCAAAATCCTAAATTCGGATTTTTGTCATGATTACAATACTTTCCTTATATTTGCTCAATTGATAAAGGCGTTTAGATTCTTTACAGCTTATTCGACCAAAGCGTTTAGACACGGTGTTGTCGTACATTCGTATGTTCGGAAAGTAAAAATGGCTGTATATATATATTTCAATGCACCAAAACGAATTCCAAAATTATTTAAAAAAAAATGTATAAACAGCAAAAATGTGAAGAAAAAAATTATAAATTAGCAATGCTAGAACATTAACAAAAGAAAATGTTTTATCATTTTTAGGTTTTAAATTTAAATAATGGAAATATACAAATATAAAATTGAAATAAAAATAAAAATTCTTTTAATTTCAATGCATGTATTACCGGGCATATTGTTATGAAATCACTGTTATTTTGTGGTCCACGGGATACATCGAATAAATTATAGGAAATAAACTGACAATAAATATTATGTATACTACTTAAAGTGTGGTTTATATATAATTACGATTTAGATATAGCTGCTTCGATATTTTTCGATTTTCTTAATTTTAAAACTGTTATCGTATAAGCACCTAAAAGTCAACGGGCAAGGTGTTGTCGTACGCAATAGAGACACAATCCTGAGACGTTGCTCTGACGAAGTCTCCCACAATGTCAGAGAGGACCTAAAACGAAATTTTTTAGCAATTTGAATGTATTTTCTTTTCAGTTTTATTTTTTAAAGCAGTATAATAAATTATGATTATTTATTTATTTGTTTGTTTAAATATAGTGACCCGCAAAGCGTCTAAAACCTGCTAGTCTTAAATTAAATAGAAATCGACATTATTTCAGGTGAAAAAATAAACAATGAAATAAAACACTTAAAGATGGATGAAATAAATAAAATTATTTCATTTAAGAAAATATACACTCATTTCCATAAGAATTGCGCACCAAGATAGAATTGTCAGAATGAAATGAAATTTTACACACATAAATGTAACATTGAAATATTTTTTGTATAGCTGATAATTTATTAAATAATTTATATTAATTTTTAAACGATACAATACAAGCAATCTTAACGTGCTTTACATTTACAAATATACATTTTTTTATCTATAGAAAAATTTTACTTACAGTGCAAGAATTTCAATTTACCTCGAATATAATTTTATGGACACGATTTATATCTTTATTATGATGTTTTACTTTCCTGCATAATTAAGATATATATATATATATATATATATATATAAATAAAATATACAAAATGGATAAACGTCATTATTAAAAGATGAAAGATTTCTATAAAGATATTATATGAAAAATTCATTTCTTTCTTTCTTTCTTTTCTTTTTCTATTATTAGACTAGCAAGAATTAATTTGAATATGAATTTAAAAAGTTTTTATCTGTGATAACGAAATTAGTTAAAAAATAAAATAAAAATAAAACTACTAAAATGTAACCATTTTGCTTAAATGAGGTTAAAAGATATTACTCCTGTGTTAGATAAAGATAAGTGCCATGATTTATGATCCTTTTCTACCTTAATTACTTTGTAAAGAATTTCAATGTAATTAAATTTTCGAATAGTAAAGTTTCAGCGTATCTACATAATTAAGGTAAACAATTTGTGTGTATTACTTTAAATTTTAGAAAAGAGGAGAAAAAACAATTATTTCAACGTAGTATAAAGCACATTTTGCAATAAGTTTACATATGCAATATTACAATATTTTATTTTAAATTCGTTTATTTTAAAATAAAACGCATATTTATATTTATTATTATTATAATTTATATTTCATGTGTTAAGTTTATTTAGTTTATTATTTCATTTAGTTTATTTTAGTTTCATTTATTTTATCATTTTTAAAAAGTTAGAAAGACTTATAATGAAAATAAAATTGAATGAAGTTCATAAATTTTCAGAAATGAATTCAACATGTTTTGCGATTTGAAACAAATAATTTAACATGACCCTTCGGTGGGCCGAATAATGGAGAATTCACTAATGCAGAATTGTAATTTATTTTACTTTCTTGCAATATTTTTTTGTCCCTTGCAAATGAAGAGTATTATTTCAATGCTGTTTTCGGTGACGAAGAGATAGTATTTCATTGAGAAATGTATATTAAAAGATTATTTCTCTATAAAAGTTAATATATATATATATATATGGATTACAGAGTATTTGTATTGAAGCACTTATTTAATTTTTGAAAATTAATTACCATACTATTTAGACCTTGAATACTACCTCGCTGTGTTGAGGTATGTTCTAAAAAATCCTTATTATTATTTTTATTATTATTTTATTTTTTAGATATAAGCAAGTTTTAAAAATCCATTATTAATTATTTTTATTAAATGAATAAGCATTAAAAAAAAAAAAAAATCACTATTACGTATTTTCAATGAATAAATAAGTCTCAAACAAAATTGTTTTAAACAATTTATAGACTGCAACAAAAATTATTAAAAGGGTTCTTGTGTATGTAAATATTTTAAGTTACTGTATGTTTTTTTTTTTTTTTTTTTTTTTTTTTTTTTAATTTAGCCGACTTTTTTCCTTATTCTGTGGAAAATGACGAGATGCTTAAAGATGAAAGAAACGGTTTTAATTGAGAAAATTGAACGGGAAAACATTTAACTGACATTGATACCATAAAGAAATAAGAAAAAAAGAAAAACATATATTTGCTGTCACTTCTTTAGATTCAGATGAAATATGAAATTGAAAAAAATAACGGTCATTTTCGCTGTCTTTTTCTAGTCAATTTGGTCCTTTTATCATTTCCGGTGTCAGCCGTTTTTTTTTTATTCATTCCATGCTTTTCTCTATGGAATTTTGACTATTTTCCCCATGTTTCTGTGGATTTTCAGCCTTTCCCCCTCGTTTTCTACATTCCAAAGTGTGGTGGCTCCCACCCACCCCCGCCGAGTTTTATAGTAGGCGAGTTGTATTAACCCCGGCGATATATTGAACGTCCCAGCCCTCCCGTTCCCGCTCTTCGATATATTTTTCGAGTCAACTTTGTCCTTTTATCCTTTCCTCTGTTAGCCTTTTTTTTTTTTTTTTCACACTTGGCATTAAAAGTTTTTTGTTTTCACCCCATGCTTTTTTCTATGGAATTTCGACCCTTTTTACCCCCTGTTTCTATGAATTTTCAGCATATTTCCCTCGCCACCGCCGAAACTTATACTAGGCGAGTCGCATTAACCCATTGTAACTGCTATATTAAGTTTTTTGAATTAAAAAATAGTGATTGCATTCATTCGCGGAAAAAAAAAGTATTATTACTTTCTTTTTAAACAGAATTTAATTTAGTGCGATAAGACTTATTTCAATCTATTCTTCATATAAACGCATGCAGTCACCGTGTTTCATTCCCTAGAATCACTAACTATATTCATTTCTTAAAAGTTTTTTGGCTTTAGCATACGAGCGATTTGGTTGCTTTATTTTTAATTTAATTTAATTTATTTAATTTAATTTATTTATATTTTGTCATTTTGGGGATGAATCAAAATGGCTATCGTAATTGCGTAAGTAAAAGTATCAGACGAGAAACGCCCGAGCTATATCGGTGCCAAATTTAAAACTTCGCTTACGGGTTCTATACTGAAACTGTTCCATTAAAAAAAAAAAAAATCTGAATTTCTTTTAATTATTTTTTAATTTTTTATTATTTTTATTTTATTATTAATGCTTGCACTTTTTTTTTTTTTTAATCATAAATAGAAACATATTTATTTATTTATTTATTTTTGTTTCATAAGTAATATAATCTTTCGATATGTACTTTTTATATTTTTAATAATTTTTTATTAGTTAAATTTAAGTTATAAGTTTATTTACTTTGAGAAATTTACATTTCTTTTATTAAATTTAAGCATTCTTTTGGCCCTTTCCATTTATTTTATTTTTTTAGAAATTCACATCATTATTTTAGAAATTCTAGCTTTATTCTCAGTAACAATACGTTTCCACGTTTTCTTCGTTATTTGTTTTTTCGACATAAAAATAAATTTAATATAAATTCAAGGTGGAACATTACGAATGACGGCAACGCAAATAGCCATGTTGTGCTAAAAGTCATGCCGCGCTACAGCTTTACCAAAAAACCTTCTTAGCCGCTTTTAATTTCTAGCTATTGTACCTGTTTTTCGGAACGTAAAGGGAAATACAAACTACGTTTTTCGAAAATTGAGAAAGCTGATGATAAACAATTATATAAATTAAAAGTTATATATATATATATATATATATATATATATATATATATTCTTTATATATATATTTTCTTCATATATATATATATATGAAGAAAAATTTACAAATTTCAATTTTTAACTATAATAATCTATTCTATATCTTCCTCAGCATAGTAAGCTTGAAAAAAGATAAATATTTTTTAATAATGTACTGTGAATAATAATTAATTTCCCGTCCGAAAAACTAGCACAAATGCTGTTATCATTTGTGGACAACATCTAAACATTCCAACTTATATATATATATATATATATATATATGTGTGTGTGTGTGTGTGTGTATATACACAATTTGGAAATAACAAATGCATTTGTATGTTCAACAAATGCATTTGTTTGCTTAGAGTTCCTGTCATATATATATATATATATATATATATATATTTAATGTAAAAATCTATTCAAAAAGGAAAGTTAAGTTAAGAATATTTTTTAAAATGGAGGAAAAGGTGAAATATATAATGAATTCTTCCTGAAACTCTTATCTATAAATAAATCGCTGCCTGTAGAAAGGGCTACAGTCGTTAACACAACTTTTGGAGAAGCTGAAAAAAAAAAAAAAACATATATATATATATATATATATATATATTATATATATAGATATCTATTAACACTCCGTCGGGCGCGCCTGGAATTTCCTTCCGTCGGGCGCGTTGCATCTGAGAGATGCATATCGGATTTTAATAATGTAAAAGGTTTTATATGATTTTAAAAGTGTTCCCTTTTTTTTTCTTTCTTTTTTTTCAGTTCCAGAATCTACTTGGAACTTTTCTTTCTTTTTTTTTTTTTTCTTTATTTATTAATAAAATGCAAATTACAAAATTTATGAAACATAAAATACAAAATACAACTTATAAGAATACAATTACAAAATAAAAATTATACAAGTACAAAAAATAATGACAGAAAATTTGTAAAGGAAATATGTATCTATTCATTCATCAGAATCATGTCCTATTTTAGGCTCTTCTTCTGAGCATTTTTTGCAGATCATAACGGCATGTTCCAAGCAAAAATACTCATTACATTTTGTGCATGAATATCTTGTCATTCTGCTTTTCTTGACTCCGTAGCATGTAGAACACCGTTTTCGCTTATTTGGAACGTCTGGACATTTTACGGCATTTTTATATTCTGGAGACGGTTTGTAATTTTCCAGCTTCCTTTGCAAATCTCTTGATAAATTAGTTTTTGTGAGGCGTCTAGTGATTTCTTCATTAGTTAGCTCTTTCACTAATCCTCTTAGATACTCTCTTCTATTTTTTATCAAATTTTGATTGCCTAAAAAAACCACTAGTCCATTTATTGCTGAAATATTCAGCATAGAATAAAATATGACCATTGGCCACCTTCTGGTGTTACGGGCACAATTATATGTCCCACACATTTTATCAAGAGCATCCACTCCGAATTTCGTATCGTTATAAAAAGTAATTATTTCGGGTTTTCTTTCCTCTCCCGTTTCACAATCAATGGAGTCATCCGTATGCATACTCGATGCAAGTAAAACATTTTTTGTCTTTTTTGGGATGTATGAAACCAAAGTACAAGTTTCAGAAAACCCAAAGAGACTTGAATAAACTTCACGCCCTTTTGTTTGTACAAAGCAAGGAGGTATTTCTTTTTTATTTTTTCTCAAAGTACCTACGTATGAAAGTTTTTTCTCTTTCAATTTTTTTTTTTGGTCAATTGATGTGAACCAATTATCTGCTGTTATGTTCCTTCCGCTGTTGAAAATTGGTCTTGCTAATCGAAGAACGACATCTGAAGCTGCATTGCTCACATTGTATGGACCTTCTGGTTGTCTCCCGGCATATATTTCTAAACTTGATGTATATAACACTTTTGCGTCAACCATGGCAAATATTTTTATTCCATATTTGTTGGGCTTTGTCGGAATATACTGACGGAAAGGGCACTTTCCTCTAAAGCCTTCTAACTTTTCGTCAATAGTTACATTTTGCCCCATGCAATAATTCTTTTTGCAGTTTTCTACAAATAATTCAAAAATCTCTCTTACTAGAGCTAGTTTGTCTAATTTCTTCCTCTCATCTCTTGTCTCTTTGTCGTCGAATCTACAGCATCGAAGCAAAAATTTAAAACGTTTTATTGACATTACTGTTCTAAACATTTCTACTCCCATTCCTTCGGTAGACCACAATTCTTCTAAAATTTGTCTATTACTTCGTAAGAGACCTGCTAAATATAATAATCCAATGAAAGCTTTAATTTCGATTGTATCCGTATCTCGTGCGTCTCTTTCTCGACAGAAGTTTCCTCTAATGGAAGAAATAAATTTATTTGTATTAGTGACAATTGTGTCTAGAATTTCATCTGTAAAAAAACAGTTCCAAGAATCGTATATAGTTCTAATATTTTTTGCAGTACCTATTACGCCAGGTAATTTAGTTATAATATTATGCGCCCTTCGTTTAACATTTTTACGTCCCATTGATTTTGCCCATCTTGTTGATCTATCTTTACCGATAAAATTATTGCCATCAGAATTAAAATTACAACATTCAGTTTCTAAATCACTAAAATCATTTTCAGTGTCCGAAGGAAGCTCACATATTTCTAAAATATCTTCTTCATCCTCAGTTTCGTCCAATTCTTCATCATTTAATTCTTCTTCTCCATCACTAAATAAAATTTTCTGCGCGATTTCTAAATCTGCTGGGTTATTCAAATCCAAGTATCGTTTGGAACTCATCGTAAAGGACAGCCGTAGTCGGGCGCATGCATCTGACGAATGCACAGCTTCGAATAAACTCCAAAAGTGTAATCCTTCCCCCTTCGTTCTCAAGAAGAACAACATTCCTGAGTAGAAGGTGACTGGAAGGGCAGATACTGTGAAGGTCAAGGTCGTGAATTCCCGTTTTCGGTAGAAAAAATTAGATTTTAAAAGGCTTGCATCTGAGAGATCACGCGCGCCCGACGGAGTGTTAACAGGAATTTTATAAATATATAAGTTCAACAGATTAGAAAAACCAATAGGAGAATTACAAACCAATGCGCAAAATTGCAGCGAAAGGAAATGCAAAACTTAGATGTAGAAATTTATAAATGTAGAAATATATAAACAAATGAATGAAATAAAACCCGAAAATACACTGAGATCTTCATCAGGGAGACCCCTCAGTGTAGGGGTGAATGAGAAGTTTCTGAAAGGAAAGTAGCTATAAGCTAATAACTATCCTTAGCCCCCAACTTCTCACCAAACAGAAAACCACCAATAACTGAAAAGAAATCAAACAAATATATAATGCATAAAACTACAAAAATATTTTATAAATTTATCAAATTTTAGAAGTTACAAAATTACATCAATTCAATTCATTAAATATATATATATATATATATATATAATACAGAAAAGAAATACTGAAGGTAAACTCGAAAGAATAAAATGAAATAAAAATACAACCTTTAATTTGAAACACAAACTATCTTCGGCCGACGGGGCTACTCGTCTGTTCTTAAATATCGCCCTTGAATGTGGAAGTAGAACAAACTGAGATAGGAAAACTCTGGAAACTCACAGTTAAAAATTGGGACGGGTAACAGTTAATTTGCAAAGTACTTTTTAAGTCTTCAAGAGCATTTACAGAAAATAATAATAATAATAATAATAATAATAATAATAATAATAATAATAATATATATATATATATATATATATATATATATATATATATATATATATATTATTATTATTATTATTATTATTTTCTGTAAAAGCAAAATATCCGAAAAAATTACACTTATGGTATAGTGTATAAGAAAATTTTCTAAAATATTTTTAATAAACAAAATTTATTCCATACCGAAATTAATTACTAAAATAGGACCCCTTTCTGCACGCATGCAGTAAAGAGTTGGATTTCATCCAATTTTCTATTGTCTTTTAAGAAATAATATTCAATATCCATCTTTAATTGTGCATGAATGATTTATTTTAAAGACTGAAAGATTTCTTTGACACTTTTAGGCCACACAGAAAACAATTTAAAAACGCTTTATTGAGTACATTTAAAAAATGCGTGCATCTTAAATTCTGTTATCTTATAAGAAATAATCATAAACATTCATATTTATTTGTTTGTGGATGATGTTTTTTTTAAAGAATGAAACATTTTTAAACTTATTTAATTATTAGGAAGGAGGGAAACAAAAGAAGAGTTTTGTGTATAGTATAGCTACGTTTTCTAAAACTAGCAGTGAGGACGAGTCCAAAAAGTTGTAGGGTTGCCAATTTGACCGACAGTTTGGGTTTCGAAAACATCGAATAATTCGGCGCTCTGTTATCGTTTATTTTCTCTGAATAAGATGACTGTCACCCCTATTTTAACACCGGACTCGTTGAGATAGCACTTGCACAGAGGCTTCCATGGTATCCTGATATAAGATTGAAGAATACATACACTGAGAAAAAAAAATATACCGCCTTTCTCTAGAATGAATAATTGGCCCTTTTCTAAATACTTTAACTAGAAATATAGATTTCAAAGATATGCACGTAAAGAACGCCAATAAACTGAATAGACGAAATTACCAAGAATTTCTAGTGTCCTCATTTCTAGATGGTGAAACAATATTCTGAATCATTTGTATTGCGAGAAATTCTTGTTTGTTTTTCTAGAATTTGGTAATAAACCAAGATTATAGTTTCTGAAACCCGCCTCTTGTAGTCTCATTTATTTGCAGAGATTTTTAAATAACTTAGCCCTCGAGAATATAGGCAATCGCTCTAGAATTCTATTAGGGGCTTCTAGAACTCGCTTTCCAATGGAACTAGGTTTTATAAGGATGACATGGAACTACTTTTTTTAGAGCCACAACTTAGATTCTAGATAACAGTTACAAAATTTTTTCTCAATGTAGATTTCAGCTACTGTTGAAATATATTGTTAATTAAACGGAAAGCTTCCATCAAGTTTATTTTTATTTATTTAATTATTTATTTTCTTTGAGATAACTATGAATAAGTTTTGTCAGCTTGGTTTAATCTAAAAGTATGGCACACAATACTGCGATATAATTGACGGACAATCACTCATTTTTTAGTTTATGTGCTGTATTTAAAATGCTAGAGAACTTATCTCAAAATAAATTGTTTCTTGTCTACTAATTACCCGAAAAGATGTTTCTTGAGATAAACGGTTCCTTGTATAATACTTTACCCACCAGCGCATTAAAACTACATAAATCGTTAAACTACAGAAAAAAATACCTCCGAGTTCTAACAGCAGTTCTCCAGTGGTGCCATCTAATACACATTAGAATCTATTGTAATTAGTAAAGGATTCAGTCCTGGATTGAAATCCTTTTTGCTCGCAACAAGATAATTGGTCCCTTTGTTCCCCCGTACTTTCCATATATGTAAATGAGCGTACCATCAAAAAATTGGGCTGAAGTCATTTCTGCAAACACTGATTCAAATAGAAGTTTAATCAGTAGAAAAATCACCTAAACTAATTTTTAAATCTTTACTAAATAAAAACTATGAGATTCTTTAAAAATCGTAAGTAAGGTATGTTTAAAATCGTCTTTTGGGTATATTATTTAATAAAATATTTAAAAAAAAAATAATAATTTCCTTACAATAATTAAATCTTCATACGTCTTAAAGTAAAATATTTAAACTTTTAGTATATGCATATATACATATATATAAGCAAATGTGTATTTTTTCACGTTTAAGTATCCAACGGTTTTTATTCTTATTACATTGCGTTTCATAAATATATGTAGGTCCATATTTTAAGAATAATAAAATAAATTTAGATAATATTATAAATTATGTTATTTTAATATAAAATATTTTTTTATTTCGAAATACTTTAAAACATATATCGCTAATTATAAACGAATTCTGGCTTTTTTAAAAGTATTTTTCTTTGAAGTTATCAGGAATAACATTTGAGTTAAAATTACTAAACTCACAATGAAACACTACATAAGTCATCATATTTAACTTCACTTAAAATACTTTTAAGCATAAAATATATTAAAATTTTAAAGTAATTACCACAATTAAATTTTTATAAGCCCCTATTTATTGCAATAATATATTAATATCGCTTCAGAACATTAACCCCAATTACAGTTCCTATTACGTAGAAAGTTCTCATAATCACTGAAGCATTAATTACCTGAATTCATTTCACGCAATCTAATTAAAATTCTTTTGCTACAAGTATTTCACTCTAGACATGAAGGTGTACAACACTTTTGTGTAAATCTGTTTAACTACAGGCAACTGTTTTAAATAATTTCAAATATTCTATATATTTCCTTAATAGGTTGTTCATATGTGATGTAAAATAATTAAAATAAAATATCATTTGTACATTCCCCATATTTTAAAATTAGATGACATAGTATCTAACAATTTAATCTGCATTACAGTTAAATTATTTTATGACTTTTTTTTTTTTTTTTTTTTTTTTTTTTTATGAAATATCATTTGAAAAACATAATTCATCGCTTTAATAAATAATATGAATGTAATTTATGTAATAAATAATTTTAAAAATTAATTGTGTAATACTTTTTATAATAATGATATAAGTATAAATACACACTGTATTTTTATGATTATTATTACTTTTATTTTATTTTTAATAAATGAAAGATTTTTTTTTTTTTTTTTTAACAATTTAAAAAAAAAAAAAAAGTCGTAAATATCTCAATTACCACAAAGTGGGTGTTCGTAGATATTTCCAGTAATTTTTTTCAGTTAATTATATGTAAACTACACTCAGTTCTCTTTGGTACATAAAGCAATCTCATCAAAAATGGTAAAGAGTAAAATTGATTTATTGATAAAAAAATCTCCATCAAAATGATTTACAGAAAATTCTGGTACATTACCATAAATTCACTGATTTATATTTTACGATTAATACATAAATAAATGAAAATACGATTACCATTATTTACGAACATATAAAATGTTGTAATATAGGTATTAATTTAAGGTATTATATGTAATATGTATTAATTTAGGTATTATATGCAGAAGACGCCCACGTTTTACGAACGTATTTCAAATATCTGATATATATATATATATATATATATATATATATATATATATATCTGATATATTGAAAATCATACCTAATATATTTTTTCTGGCAGAAAATCCTCACTCTTCGCAAGTAATGAACATTTTTCTCCATATGACATTATATAGAACTTAATCGTCGTTACATTTATTTTTTATTAAACATAAATAATGATATTATAAGACATGTTTTAAATTTAGTCTAAATGCACAATAAAAAATAATAATATTTGTAAATAGTTATTGGGAATAAATATATTTGTAGCAAAATACTGTTGTCAAAGGAACAAAAAAGAAACTTAAGATAATTTCACATCAATAAACAATATAATATATGTTGACTAACAATTTAAATTTATAAGTAAATCTGATTATTTGTTGTCTTAATCTGGATATCATACTAAAGCTTCGCCTAAATTTAGATTAAAAAAAAAAAAAATGTTTTATTATGGGAGAGCTTGAAATTTTTACAAATAATCAGTATACTTTACAAAAAAAAAAAAAACTTAAATAAAACTTTTGAACGAATTTATAAAGTAATACCCAAATTTGATTATAATACCTATATGAAAAGAATTCGAGCAAAATAATAATAATAATAATAATAATAATAAAACGCAAAAAATATTTTAAGGTAAAAAAAAAAAAAAATGTTTTTAATTACAAAGATAAATTTATAAATAAATAAAGAGTACTTTTTCTAGTATACTATAGTAATAATACTTTTTTTATGTACTTAATACTTCAGTGCATACAAATACAAATATAGAGGAAAGTTTTGCTCAAAAAATAAAGATATTTACACGTACGCTCATTGCCCACTTAAGAAGAAATCACTTTTGTAACAATGAAGAAGTTTTAAATAAATTATTAATTTCTGTTGTACAAAGATCATTATTAAATATGTTTCATAATATATATATATATATATATATAAACATATATAAATTATAGTTATCATAATAAAATTTAACCTTAATATTTAGCAATTAATAGATACAAAACAACACCAACACAACAAAAATAGAACTGATTGTAACATATAGGTAAGACTTACACAAAAATGTTGCAATACAGATTAAGAAACAATAAGAGACAAAAACAATTTGAATTACTTATGCCGACATGAATAACAACAGTAACGAAAAAAAAAAAAAAAAAAAAAAAAAAAAAAAGGGCCCTTAAACTTGATGACGGAGAAGGTAAATAAAGTTCCACAGAAATAATAATTGGATAAAAATGCTTAAAATATGAAGTATAAACCTTCAGGGGGCATGTACTTCATAAATATATATATAATGTTTCAAGAGAATAATGAAACGATTGTGAATGAAAACCCAACAGTTGAATAATTCACCACAAAAACCCACAAAGTCCAATTAGGTAACTAGTTAACTTGAATAGAATAACTTTAATTTATTTGTATAGTTATTTAATTTGTATAGTTATATACAGTGGGTGTTAAAATTATTAGAATTGTTTTCCTTTTTTGACATTTTTTCGCGTTTCTAAAAAAAAATAATAAAAAATAAATAAATAAATAAATAAATAAATAAAAAACATTATTTTTAACTTAGTTTGTTCATTTGTCATTTCCAGACAATTTTTTTATTTATAAGATTCAAATATAACTTTAATGAGAATAACAAGAATCTCGTGAAATTAAATTCAGTTGGATGAAGCACTTAACTTAGGCAACATTAAAATTTTACTTTATATTTCAAACTAATTTCAAAAACATATTTTGTAGTTTATTTAATTTAATAAATCATCGTATTTAAATGTAGAAAAGAATAATTCGTCAGATATTTATTGTACTTTTGTAGGAGTTAATCTTGGCGTATTTTAAACTGGTAGGATAGATTTTATTGTATGTAAAATTTAAATAATTCATTAAATTTTCCAAAATCTGTCTTTAAAAAACAGTTAGAATAAAAGAATTTTATATATTGGATTTCATAAAAACTTTATAAATTCGTAATGATTGTCTTACTTAAGAATGTAATTTCTCAAATTATTTAAAAATAACAAATTTTTTTAATTGCAATGTTTAATTTTTCCATTAGAACATGTGAAATGTTTGTAATTAATCTGTGTAATGCTTGTTTTTGCTATTCTCTAAAGAATAGCATAATAAAAGATGCTGTTTAAGTTATCTTAATATCAACTTTAATTATTTAAATATTGACCGTAAATATATGTAACAAATCATAGAGTTGTATATAAAATTATAAAATTAAGAAGGTTATAAATTTGATGTTTCCAATCTGAATGAATAACAGTTTTGAGTTTTTATACGAACTCATATGATAATGCTAATAGTAATAATAACATAGAAATAAAAATTTGATGTGATCTTATGTCTAATAATGTGATGTACAAAATTCATGCATTGTATCCATAAGTTTTATAGATATGTTTAAAGAAAGTTTTGCCGCAATAGTCGCAAATGAAAATATATTATTCGGTCAATTTAGCTCTTTTTTACATACTACTTTCCATGTATCAGTTCTTCCAGGATTTTATTTTAATTAAATGGGGCTGGGAAGAGAGATCCGTAATAATAATAATAATAATAATAATAATAATAATAATAATAATAAAATTACTTCTTATTAGCTACGTTCTATCAGCTGCAGTATATAAACAGCGCGTTACCATTTTTAGAAGTTCATTCCACTGATTATTCTGGAAAAGTACTACTCGACTCTCTAAACGAACTGGAATGCATCTTTTTTTTTTTGTTGCCAATTTATTCAGTCCTAATATGTATTACAACTGAAAAAAAAGCGATTTGCTTACGTGTGATTATTTTTAATTCCATTACCCAACTACCGTAGGTAATGGAAGTATTGTATTCGGTCCGAAATTTCGTCTGAGAACATGATTTAATGAATTAAAATGGTTATCAGTGATCTTCCAAAACACAGTGGATATGCGTTTTATTAAATTGTGCTTATACAATGAATCATAATATCACAATGTTCTCAATAACAATATTTTAAAACTATATGTATGTATACAGTAGATACTTTTATATGTATACAACGTATGTTATAGTTTGAAGTTAGTAATATAATATATATTAATGAAATATAACAAATTTCATAGTATATTTATAGTAAATAAGACTTTAAAAATCTTTATTTTGAAATAAATAATAATTTTAACAAGTACATTTGTAATTTATAGAGATACATTATACAAACACATATATTTCAATTAGGGTGTGTATACCAGTGAACACAGCACCACTATTGTCCACTTTTAAATTTGTATTAAAAAAAGTCTACCTAAGTGAACTTACTCCTTCAGTTAATATGACAAAATGCATAAAATAAGCAATTGTATGCATAAAATTAAAAATTAAGCAATTAAGACGGAGTTCAGAGACTTTCGAAAACTCAGTATACTTATTAAAAATTTTTATTAGTAATTAACTTAAATTCTGGAGTTATGTTTATTTAAACAACATTCTTTACATTATGTGTTAAAAAATGTGTGTTAAAATTTTTCACTTTCCTATTTAATACTTATTAGAAAGTCCTCTAACTAATACAATTTAAATGCTGGTTTAATCAAAGACATCAGTATTTTTATCAATTTAAATTCAGTTTCAAAAGAAAATTTTATTCTTTTATAATATTAAAACTCCCTTTTAAAAGTAAAACTAATTTGGAAACGAAAGTTTTAACATTATTTAAGCGGATACGGCGAGGTGCGTTTGACATCCTCAAATGTACATGAAAAGAAAAAAAAATATTTAACGTAAAGTAATAATAATAATAACGATGAAGTTTCATGCTTAAAAAAAATATAATTTTTTTAAATTAAACTTAAAATGTTAATCCTATTATTATAATTATTATTATAATTATTATTATTATTAGTTTTTTTTTTGTTTTTTTTTTTTTCATTATATATAATTCTTGATTAGATTTAGAAATATGGGTAAAGAACACTTGCACATGCGCTATAAGGTTTTTATCAGTAAAACTTTTGAATGGTAATAAAATTCGTATCTTTTCATTTTAGACATCAGGGAAGGTGATTTCAAAATATTTTTCCAGTGTGCATGGGAGGAATATTTTTACTGTGCGCAGGGAGGGGTAGAGAAATACAGAACATGTTTCATTCGACCATTTGACAAATGAAAACGGCTGGATGGAATTCAATGATATTTGGCTGAGGTTTAGGTCTCTACCCAATTTAAAATTATTTTCCATCGAACATTTCAATTTTTTTTATTAGATTCATAGGTATGAGCAACAAATTATAAATTAAAATTTGTCGCTTATGCAACAAATTAAAAATTATATCTAGGAGTTTAGATATGTTAAAATGACTCTATATTACAAAAAACTCGACATTTTACTAATTGTTTTGTTTTTTGATGTAAACTCTGCGTTCTTTTACACAGACGATATTTTACTTTACTTTTAAAATTTCATTTTAAAATTAATATGATCCGGGAACAGCAGTATATATATCATGCCAATAATAATGTATTGAACAAATGGAATGGTCGGCTCTTATCCATGTTTTTTATTTGGAAGATTAAAAAACTAAAATAAAATAAAATAAAGTAAAATAAAATGAAAATACATGAAAGAATTGAGAAAACCTTGCACGACAACGCATATGAATAATAATAAAAATAAAATAATATAATTCAAATCTGATCCTTAATTCTCCAACATGTAGTATAAAATGCACTTAAAAAAAAATCGAGAAACTTTACTCATATTTCTCAAATACTTAGAATTTTTAAGATATCGAATTTCAGAATAATCACGAACTGCGATAAATAAAATTAACGGTTTTATTTAAAGAACCAAATAAGAGATAGATATTTGTCAAAAGAGTTATAACAAAAGCAATTTAACAAAAATATTTTGAAAATGTTTGAATGTGTAGTCTAAGATATGAAAATGGTTTCAGTATAATCATATAATTCTTATTAAACACACACAAGCATAAATAAATAAATATAAAAAATATAATATTAAACATGTTTTTATGCATGTAGATATATGATCCATTTTCTTTTACTATAATTTAAAAATTATGAATCCTGCTAATGAAAAATGTTGTCCACACACATATTCTATTAGAATATTATATATGACCACGTACACGATATTTTTATCTGACAATTTAACAAATGTAATGATTTTTTTTTTATATATATGTTATAAAATTATTAATATGTAAATATGTAATAATTCATAAAGGCATTTATTTATTTACCTTTTCTTTCATAACACTAAACGCTTTACTTACTAAAAATATTTTTATTGAAATGAATCTTAATAAATTAAAATTTTACCTAAGTTCGTCCTTAAATATCTAATAACAAAAAAGAACATTTTTTATTTGAACTAAAATAGCTTGTTGTTTTACACAATATAATATATATATATATATATATATATATATATATATATATATATATACATATATATTCATTATAGCTCAAAAAATTAGCAAGGTTCGCCATGGAAGGTTTATTTAATTTGTAAATTTTTGCACTTGATGAAATGTTCTTTAATGTTCTGAGGTAGGAACAGGATCGTCGTGTTAATGTAAGTTGGTTTATCAAAATGAATTGAGGGCTCACAACAATTTGAGAAATATATTTAGTGTTTACGATTACAACGTATCACTAAAAAAATGAAATTATCTGCGAAGGCAAAAACTTTACAATTAATTTAACTCTTAATTTAGATACTGTACAATATTTCGATACACTATTGCAACAACATCATGTTAAAAATTTAAAAGATTTTTTTATGAATATTTTTCAGCGAAGTTTTACTCCATGTTCATATAAATTGAAAGAAAAAAGAATTAGGAAATATTATACCACAATCTTAGTACAAAAATATTAAATACCTTACAAAATATTGGCATTTGTATCAACAATTGGTTCAACTGCGTATGTGTGATTTTTTTTTTTTTTTTTTTTTTTTGCAGAAATTGTTCGCGAAATTTACAAGCTAATACTGTAAACCTTGCAAAGTATCATACAAAATAAAGAATTATACAAAAAAAAAAAAAAAAAAAAAAAAAAAAAAACTAACTTTTTTTTTTCAATTATACCATGTAAATGATTTTTGTTTTTTAATATAATGTTTGCGAATTTCAGTTTTCAATAAAAATTAATGGATTACCATTCTAAATTGAATAATTGACATGTATTAATGTGAAATTATTATATTCAGAAACCTTGCAAAGAAAAGCTCGCATTGTAATGTGTAAAAAGGAACTTATTACGATGTACATCACGTACTTCTCTTCATTTATAAATATAAATAAATATATGTACAATGTGCATAAGGGGTATTTGGGCATTCAAATGTAAACATCCATTGATTTACAATATAAATAGATATTTTAGATTGTTTCCATCAGAAAAAAATCAAATTTAGTAAGTAATTGAAAAACACTTGTGTAATTTGCTTATTAAAATTCTACATTTCTACTATACTTAACGGAATTGTTATTATTAGTTAAGTTGCTCATTTGGCTAACAAATTTTAAAAACACATTCTTTTCTTTCTTTTTCTTTCTTTCTTTTTTCTTTTTTCATTCATACATGCGCAGTTGAACAAATTTTCATATAAATGCTCATATTTCGTAAGTCGTTATATTTTATTTAATCCGATTGCGGCACATTATTTCTGAAGTCGTTTTTAATACATTTCAAACTAACGTTATATTGTGTTTAATAATCTGTATATTACAAATAATAAACTTTCTGATTTGTTTATAAGTTCTTAAATAAATGTTTTGAGATCTATAGTTAATAATTATACTATTCACATGTGCACATAGTCTGAATCGAAGAGCATTTCCCTTTTTTAATAGTGCAGGATGATTGTAAAAATTGCATATTTTACTCACATTTTTTTAATTATATATATATATATATATATACTATATATATATATATATATATACGTGTATTGTGTGTGTGTGTGTGGTTGGTATGTTGATAGTGTTGTAACACAATTGTTACTGAAATAGAAGAGAACAATCGCACTCTTAACATATCCAAAGTTAAAAATCATTTGTATTAAGTGTACAATTTATAAATGAAATAAAAAATGGTTTGTTCGTAACTATTGCTAAATTTTTTTAGCAGACATGTTATGTGAAACATGTTATGTGAATATATATTATACATCTATATGTGAAATAAATGCATAAACAGTAATTTATTCCAAGAAATGTAAATTCAACCAACTTAATTAAGAATGTCTGTGAATTAATAAGAAAATCCTATTGATATTACATTTGTTATAATATTAATTTATATTTAAATTTTAAGATTTTTTTTTTGAGTATGGTTTAATTATGATTTTTTTAAATTAAATTTTAATATACATCATAATATATATATATATATATAAATTGAACATTCTATTTGAGAAAAAAAAAATATGCTAAAAATTTTAAATAAAACGATAAACTTTCGTGTTAAAATTGAATGTTCTTCAAAACACAAAAGAAGCATGCTCTCAAAGCTATTTTAAAAAATTAACAATGCACTTGAGACATATAAAAAGAAGTCTCTTATTTCGGTTAAGGATAAGTATCATAATTTATCATTTCTCAGTTTTCTGAATTACACTGGAAGACTTTTATGATAATTAAACTTTTCGTTACAAAAGTTTTAGTTTATTAGTACAATTAAGGCGTAGATTTAGTACAGTAATTTATGGAAAATGAAGAGTGAAAATATAGAATAGTTGTAATATAATATAATCGTTTATGAAGTGATGGATAACTTTATTTTATTTATTGAGAGCGCTTATGAGATTAAAAAAAAAATAAAAAATAAAAAATCTTAAATTATGACAAATTAGTGATAAATATACAAGTTATCTATCCATCTATCTATCAGTATATATATAAATTAAAAATCTCTTGTGAAACTGAGATAAAGCCTGGCGACGTAGGTATGGCGAAAATAAGTTAATAATAGAGAATCAGGTCAATTTATCATATGTTAAAAATAAATGTCTAAATTTATGGTACATATTCTGAGAGCAGTTGGCTGCACCACAATATTCATCGGTAGTAGGTGTACTATACATTTTTCTGACAAAGCAGCAAGATAGTTATATTTACTCAATAAAAATAAATGAAATAATTTATTTTAATGCTCACCCTTCCACCACAACAAATAAATAAGTAAGTTAATAAAAAATATATCGGCTAAGTCCCAGTCTAACTAATTTTAATCGTTGATTTCTTAAATAACTTGCTCTGTATATTAATGATTGATCAATAATCAGTTAATCATTCATTATTTGTATTATCCTGTAAAATTAAACTTTAATTGCGAAATTTCCGATAAATTATTTGTCGATCGTAAATTTTAAAATTCACCATTAACGATTGATTAATCGTCAACTATCCATCTGATTGCATTTTCGTTAACGTGTTTTCCAAAAATAAATCTTTATGGTTCCAATTTTATTTTAGAATACGTCTTAGTAATAAGTATAATTATGATAATAATTTTAATGAAGGAATATCGTTTGCTTTACTGAGGTCCTTAATTATGTACTACTACCTCATAGAAGAAGTGATATCAATTGACAGCTACAGATTCGAATGAATGTATGAATATCGGTTGTATTTTTGTTTTGGTAGCTACAGGAAATTCAATGAATGTTCTTAATTTATTAAACCGTTAAGAGTCGCATATTGTCTTATTTACCGCCCATCACCTGTAAATTATTTCTACGTATCACCCCTTAAAGGTAAAGTATCGAAACTCTGTGTATCTGACACAGAGTTTGTTTATGTTTTTAAGTAATTCCTGCTATTCTGTGAGCAATTAATAACATCTTACTTCTAAAATCGGCCTGTTTGACCATGACGCAACCAGTAACGTTGATTCATTCGCCCTTCCCCTTATCCGATTTTTTTTTTTCTTGCTTTAGACATTTCAGGTTTCAGCGCGGAAAGTTTCGCGTGAATTAGGTACAGTTGGTCTTTCTCTACTGGCTTTTAGACTTTCCCCCATACTACGGATGGCGGGGAATAGACCGAAACATGACCAATAGCTCTACAAAAAATAATGCGACGACTCTCGGGCTAATATACACTCTATCTTTCAACTACATTGGGGATATTACAAGGATAAGGATCGAAAGTAAAGAGATTAATTTATTCTTAGACTGTAAAACTTCATAAAATCCTGTGTAGTAAGTTTTAAAAACTGATATTTATTATTATACTTATCTTTGTAAGTATAAACTGATTACCCGTTCTAAATCACCTCTTGAAATTTGAGGAATTCAAGAGACAAATGTAAAATTTAAATAAATGTTAAAATACACACAACCCAGTAGTTTATACGTCAAAATCTTAAGTTAAAAGTTTACAATATAAAAATATGACAATGTTTCATCCTAGCATCATTGCTCATGGACTTCTTCAGGTCACTCTAGAGACTTGGCGAAAATGTGGCAACCTATTCTACACCCAAGAACTAGACCTGAAGAAGTCCATGAGCAGTTATGCTAGAATGAAGCGTTGTCATGTTTTTATATTTTTATATTAAAAACTTTCAATTTAAGTCTTTTGACTTAAGATTTTAAAGTGTAAAGTACTGTGTTGTGTGTATTTTATCATTTCGATTTATACACGTTTAAAAATAATTACTTATTTAAATAAATATTAAAAAAATATGGGAAGACATGCTTCATTTTTGCGGTTAATATATATGGAATTATAAATAATCTTTTAAATGTATATATACTTATAGATAGATGGATTTAAACTTGATTTATTAATTTATCTAATAAAAGTAATTTGATAATGTGAAAATATTCAAAATACGGAAAAGAAGACTACATTATTAAAATATACATCCTCTATTTATCAATAAGCGCGCTTTAAAATTTTCACAATTCCTCTTGATAAATTAGATCAATTTAAATATTATGTTTTACATCGAAAACCATCATTAAATAAAACAGCATAATAGTATCTTTAAAACAAACTGTATAATAAAACAGAGAAAAATGTTTGTATCACTTAATAGGCCTGTCAAACCAGTGATTATAAACAAATTGATATTGGCAATTTGAAGTCAAAAAATCCTAAATGGCATTTAAAAATGCATAAGTAATCAGAATTAAATAAAATACATCCGTTATTATTATTATTATTATTATTAATATTATTATTTTATTTATTTATTTATTTATTTTACAATTTAAGTGATAGGACCAATGCCCCAGCCCGCCCGGTCCCGCTGTTCAATGTCTTTTTCTAGTGAATTTTGTCCTTTTATTACTTCCGGTGTGAGCGTGGTTTCTTTTTTTTTTTTTTTTTTTTTTTTTTAACACACTTGACATTGTGAGTTTTTTTGGTTTTCTTCCCATGCTATTTCTATGGGTTTTTTAGCTTTTTTCCCCTCTTTTTCTACATTCTAAAGTGGCGGTGGTACATATTGGTCCTATGGTTTTGTAATTCATAAAAATGAGTATGCACTGAAATAGTTACGTATTTCAAAATATTGTAACGAAAATTGTGTCCTTTGTAAACACCGTAGCTCCGCGGTAAATCATTGGGTTACGAATCCTTACTAAAATGTAAGGTTTTCTAAAGCCTTTTTTATGGTTTAATCTAGGTTTTCAGGTATTTAAAAGCTTTCTTTGAAGTTTCATTAAAAAATACCTCCCGAAAAGAAACCTCATCTAAGTTTTTTTTAGGTATTTTTTTTAAACCTTTTGAAATTCTAGATATTTTTAGGGTTCATAGAAGTTTTCTATGTTTTCGGTTAAATACATCGCTGATAATAAGTTTTCCTATGGTATTCAGACAATACCTTCATTGTACCTACAATAAGAAACGTTTTTATATGGTTTTATTTTTAAAACCTCTAAAAACCTAGAGTGTTTTAGGTTTTATAGTGGTTTTTCAAGGTTTTGGTTAAATTAATAGACACTAATAATTTTTATTAAAATCACACAATCAACTGTGGAAGAAAATCATATTTATTGAAATTTTATTTTTCCGACTGAGTGAAAATAATGCCTGGACCGGGGCTCGAACCCCGGATCTTTGACTTACAAGGTCAAGGCTCTACCAACTGAGCTATCCAGGCCGACACCCCGGTCAGCATTACTCACTCAGACAACCTAGGCCAACATCTCTGGTCTATCATGTAGATAGCTTAACAGAAAATAAGCCGCAGGAAATGGAAAACACCATCAGATAATGGGAGAAAGAAATACAATTTTTATTAAAAAAATTGTATTTCTTTTGTATTTTTAATAAAAATTGTATTTCTTTAAATTTACACTAAACTTTAGATGCCTTATTTTTCAGAGTGACACAAAGACACGATGACAAAAATCCAATTTCAATAAAAAGCTTCTAATATATATATATTTAACTTTTTTTTTTTTTTTTTTTTTTTTTTGTGCTATTTATTATTAAAAAAAAAAAAAAAAAAAAGAAAAAACTGCATAAAAAAACTCTTCAAAATTTCTTAGAATACTGTGTGGACAATGAAAAAAACTTTCTTTTATCAACTGACATATTTTCTATTAATTATCTGCAAAATTTAGCACATCGCTCCTCCGGGAATCGGGAATGGAACTCTCAACCATCGCATTGGGAACTTGACAATCTAACCAACTGAACCAACCAGCGGCAATGAAAACCGCTGACATTTACTTTAAAGTTGAGGTGCCTTGTTTATTAGCGTGACGCGATACCGAAATCAAATTTCAATAAGAAGCTTCTATAATTATTAATTAATGTATTTCTAATTAAAACTTTTTATTTTGAGCTTTTTTAATATCTAAAATATTCTGCGTTTTCTAATATCTAAAAAAAAAAAAACTTCTTAAAGAACTCTTCTTGAAATACTGTGTAGTTAACAAAAAATTTTCTTTTATCAATTGACACATTTTTTACTAATTATCTGTGAAAATTAAGCAGTTGGACCTTCGGGGATCGAACTCTCGACCCTCACGTTATTAACATGACGCTTTAACCAACTAAGCCAAGAATCGACAAATTTCGCAACTTATATTTACTTAAAAATGGAGGCGCTTTGTTTATTAGCGTGAGACAAAGTCAATTTCATATAAAAGTTTCTAAAAATTTTGTCGAAATAAAATAATTACTTTTTTAGTCATCTGTAGTTTTTTCTGTTTTATGCGCCCTCAAGGAAATTTCCGTAAACATTTATATTAATTCTATATTCTTATTCTACTGACGTTGTACAAGTATAACACTCTATTTTCAGTAAGATAAGACTAATTTTCATAATTTTATTTTAAATTATTGTTATATATGATAAAAACAATGAACGTTACTGATTTTATTTAGAAAAAAAAAATCATTATTTCTAGTTTTGGTGGTAAATGGGTTGAAACCGAAATTAATTTTAAATGAGTGTTATTTTCTGATTTATGAGATGAATGTATTAATATCTATTATATTTTTGATAAATTAATGGATTAATATTAATGAATCTCAGATTAATTTTGAGTATTGAATAATTCTTTTATAGTTTTTTTTTTTATATATAATATGTTTTGTTCAGTAGAAATTGAAACGGATAATTATTAATAATAATAAACAAAATTGTTATTATTTTACTATTTAAAATATTTAGTTAATGAGTAATAATAAGTTAATGAGTAATAATAAGTTAAAAATAAACTAAAAAAAAAGTTTTTTATTGCAGGTATAATGGAGGTATTACCTGAATAACATAAGAAAACTTAATAGCATCCATGTATACTTACTAGCATCCAAACTAGCATCCAAAACCTTTGAAAACCTCCAGAAAACTTAAAGCAGTGCAGGTTTTTAGAGGTTTTAAAAATAAAGCCAAAAAAAAAGTTTTAGATTGTAGGTATAATAGAAGTTTTGTCTGAATACCATAGGAAAACTTATTAGTGTCTATGTATTTAACCAAAACCTTGGAAAATCACTATAAAACCTAAAACACTGTAGGTTTTTAGGGATAAATAAAAAGCTTTTTTTGTTGTAGGTATAATGGAGGTATTGTCTGAATAACATAGGAAAACTTATTATCAGCGATGTACTTGGAAAACTTCTATAAACCTAAAAACATGTAAAATTTCAAGAGGTTTTTACAAAAAAACCTAAAAGAAGTTTCTTTTCGGGAGGTTTATTTTTAATGAAACTTGAAAGAAAGCTTTTAAATACATGGAAACCTATATTAAACCATAAAAAAAGGCTTTAGAAATCCTTAAATTTTAGTAAGGGAGTTTTCTGATGTTTTAAAAATAAAACCTAAATAAAACCATTTTTGATTGAGGCATAATGAAGGTATTTTCTGAATATCATGGAAAAACCTATTATCATCGATGTATTTATCTGAATCCTTAGGAAACCTCTACAAAACCTAAAAAGTGCAGGTTTTCAAAGGTTTAAAAAGTAAAACAAAACAATACGTTTTTGGTTGCAGGTATAGTGGTGGTATTATTTAAATACCATAGGAAAATTAATTATCATCGATGTATTTATCTGAAACCTTTGGAAGTCTCTATAAAACCTAAAACAGTGCAGGTTTTAAAAGTAAAACCTTTAAAAAACATTTTTGATTGTAAGTATAGTGGAGGTATTATCTAAATACCATAGGGAAACTTATTATTCTCGATGTATTTATCTGAAACCTTGGGAAACATCTATAAGACCTAAAACCAGATATTATGAATTTAATCTCCATCAAGGTAAATTATAATAAATGCTTTCTATATAAATTAAATTGTTTATTTCTCATTCATTCATTATGTCATTATGTTAATTATTCGATTTGTGTTATGCACTTTCTAGACATTTCGATTTCTTGATTATATTGATCTAGAAAATTCATCAGTAGTTTATACACTGACGCAAAGTTCAGTTCAGAAAAAAAAAAAAAAAAAACTATTGAGCTGAACTTAAAGTTATTTGTGTTATTTCGCCTGTAATGTTTTCCTACAAACAGTTATCTAAATCTGCACACATATAATATACGTGACAATTTGGTGGAGGCGCCGGGTGTTAATAAATATAATGCCTAACGGAAGAACTACGCAGAAGTAAACAACTCCAGGGACTAGCACCAGAGTTTCAAACCTTTCCCAATCCCAGAAGAAGTTCGAGAAGGAAAGCGAGCCAAAGCCCAACATTGCCACAGAAAAAATTCTGACGTATCAGCTACCTACAAATCCGTGTATCTTTTCCGGAGATGACTAACCAGATGCTAGTAGATTGCTAAAGGACTTCTAACGTATTGCTACTTATAAAAAATCGGATGAGCAAATCCTCCTGGAAAACGTGAACTTATACGTTTTGGGGACAGCTATTTAATGAATTGATAACTGCGAGGACATTTCCACTAGTTGGATTGTAATCCAGGACAGGATGCAGTAAAGCACACATTTTCCCGGACAGATGACGTACGAAGACAAGCTCAGAGAAAACTGCTTACCCGTACTGCTTACAGCAGGTTCGAGGGAAATCTGAATCCTATATCCAAGACGTACTCTCTCTGTTCCAGAAAGTCAATCCTTCCATGAAAGAAGAAGAAAAGTACACCCTTCATATCATGAAGGGTATTACGGAAGACAAGTACCAGTTCCTGTTGACTAAAGAAAATAAGACAGTGGAATATTTTACGAAACGTTGCCGTCAGACTGAAAGCCTTCGACCAACGCGTATCAACCGAGCAAAATTCCAGAAACTACCTAATGTTTCTACAATGCCAGCTGAAATGAACGTCGCTGACATCGGGGTACCGAAACACAGTATTTCAAAGGAAGAGATTAAAAATATTTTCTCGGAATTCGAATTTGCCGAAGTAACGAATCTAAATCTCCAATAGACATTGCATCGGTTGTCCAAAAAGAACTCATGGAAGCTTTGGCTCCTCTCAAGGGAAAAAAGAAGATGCAATATCAGAGTTTCAAACCTTTCCCAATCCCAGAAGAAGTTCGAGAAGGAAAGCGAGCCAAAGCCCAACATTGCCACAGAAACAATTCTGACGTATCAGCTACCTACAAATCCGTGTATCTTTTCCGGAGATGACTAACCAGATGCTAGTAGATTGCTAAAGGACTTCTAACGTATTGCTACTTATAAAAAATCGGATGAGCAAATCCTCCTGGAAAACGTGAACTTATACCTTTCGGGGACAGCTAGTTAATGAATTGATAACTGCGAGGACATTTCCACTAGTTGGATTGTAATCCAGGACAGGATGCAGTAAAGCACACATTTTCCCGGACAGATGACGTACGAAGACAAGCTCAGAGAAAACTGCTTACCCGTACTGCTTACAGCAGGTTCGAGAGAAATCTGAATCCTATATCCAAGACGTACTCTCTCTGTTCCAGAAAGTCAATCCTTCCATGAAAGAAGAAGAAAAGTACACCCTTCATATCATGAAGGGTATTACGGAAGACAAGTACCAGTTCCTGTTGACTAAAGAAAATAAGACAGTGGAATATTTTACGAAACGTTGCCGTCAGACTGAAAGCCTTCGACCAACGCGTATCAACCGAGCAAAATTCCAGAAACTACCTAATGTTTCTACAATGCCAGCTGAAATGAACGTCGCTGACATCGGGGTACCGAAACACAGTATTTCAAAGGAAGAGATTAAAAATATTTTCTCGGAATTCGAATTTGCCGAAGTAACGAATCTAAATCTCCAATAGATATTGCATCGGTTGTCCAAAAAGAACTCATGGAAGCTTTGGCTCCTCTCAAGGGAAAAAAGAAGACGCAATATCACGCATCTACAGTCAGTTCCACGTTCAGGACACGTGCTCAAGTACTGTAGAAGAAGACGGTAAATATTTGCAGACCCAAGAAATTCTGGGTTATCCAGATTTTTAAGAGACATAGACAATGAACTCCTAAATAATTTTGACGACAACTACGTAACACAGTCCAACTAAACAAGTTTCAGGAATAGCTCCCCTTTTCCTTGCTGCTCCTTTAACCGCCCATAGTCACAGTCATCAGTATGCCGCTCCAGTCGATCCCCACACCGACTTGAAGAAAAGAAGCTTTCAGGTGACATGTGCAGAAGGTCAAAAGGTTCAATTGCAAAAAAACCTTCCAAGTTTATTACGGCTAAATTGAAAAAGAACATCACTTATATTGCAGTAAATGGAGAAAGTGTAAAAGCTCTCGATGATTGAGGTTTAAATAACTCCTTCATCTCCGAGGAATTTCGTAGGCAATTAAATGCACCTGTTGTTTCTGAGAATGGACAAGTATTGAAAACATGGGAAATTCTTAACAGCATTAGGAAGTTGTGTGTTGAAAGTAAATTTAAATGAAATTACGAAACCATTTAGATTACTTGTGTTTCTAAGTTGTAAACAGCAAATGATATTCGGATGGGAGATTTTCCGTGCCACAGTCACCATCATAGTTTGTGGAAATTAAGAGCCTCAGCTTACAGATTTTTTTCAGACAGTACTACATCAAATAAACCAGATTGCTCTTTCGTTGCTGCAATAGGTTATGCCACTGAACCACCAAGCAGTCTTGCAGATATTTGCTTTAAGTCCATTAATTGAAAAAGTAGAGGCAGCTATGATTGTCGGAAGTGAAACTGTCAAGTGTGAATGAAATTTATTTATGCAAGCTTCAATAATTTCTGAATATAATAACTGCTGCGATGTCTAGGCAAAACACTGCTCTCAGGAAACTCAAATAATACCATAATGCATGACAATAGGCTGCTTCACGTTAAAAAGAAAGGATTTGATAAATTCTTTGACTGATAACGACGTAAAAGAGACTAAGAGACACAAATCCAAAAAACGACTCACCCGATAAAAGGTTACAAAAATTCTAGATCCAGAGCTGACTGCCGCTGAAAAAGACGAGTTGCTCAGTCTGCTAGAATAATTTAATGACTTTTTTAACTTCAATATAAAAATTAAGAATTCAAGGTGTAATACTCTAAAGCACGAAATAGACGCAGGTAACAGTGCTCCAATCAAATACCATATCGCACATCAGCTGCTGAAAGACGTGTGATTCAAGAAGAAGTACAGCGAATGTTAAAAGAAGATGTGATACAGACATCAAACAGTCCGTGGCCATCTGCAGTTGTACTTGTAAAGAAAAAAAATGGATGTAGTTTTTGTGTCGATTGCAGAAAACTGAACAAAATCACAAATAAAGGCTTGTACCATGGATTGATGATGCTTTGGACTGCATTACAGGTGCAAGAAATTTTTCTATGTTGGATCTGGAGTTAAGTTACTTGCAAATAGTGGATGGTGAGAAGGATAAAGAAAAGACTCCTTTTGTTAATCCAGATGGTCTTCACGAACTTAAAGCGATTCCATTCGGTTAGTGCAAAACCCCAGCTACTTTTGAACGAATTATGGACACGGTATTGGGAGGCCTTTTATGGAACACCTATCTATGCTACCTAGATGAAATCATAGTATACTGTCTGGATTTCCAAGAACAGCAAGAAAAGTTTTTAAACTGTATTCAAGAAGCAGGACTGAGGCTTAACTCTAATAAATGTGCTTTAAGAAAGAAGAAACTAACGATATTTGGAAATTTAATTGATCAGTATGATATCTTTACTGATCCTGAAAAGATAACCGCCATAATCAAATTTCCTGTGTAAGAAAATACTGCATTTTTTCGAAGTGTACTGTCTTTGTGTGTAATACCGACGTTTTAAAAACTTCGACAATACTACAAAGTCTCTACATGACCTACTGAAGAAAAACGCAAATTTCTCGGGGAGCACTTTACATGAGAAAGCTTTTATTACTCTTAAGAGTTTACTGAACAAATTCCTGTTTTGAGCCATTTTCTTCCAGGTGCAGAAACAAAGATATGATATATTCAGACGCCAGTAGCTATTGCATTGGTGTTGCAATAATGCAAGTCCAAGATGGTAAGGAAATACCAATAACCTAAGCATTCAGGCTTTTGATTGCATCTGAAATGAATTTTTCTAAAACTGAAAAAATTACAAGTGATAGGGGTAGCGTACCTTTTTGTTTAATGTTGTTAAAGAAATCAACATAATTTGCCAGACATTTCATTTATTGACAATCGCTTATCATTCATAAACCAGTGGATTGGCAGGAAGTTTTATTAAAATACTGGATGAGATTTTATCTATATATGTTGACGTCGATCAAAAGAACTGAGATATCATTTTGCCTTTTGTAACATTCGACTTCAACTCAGCAAAACAAGACACTATGTGATGAAGTCTATTTTTATTTTCTTTCATGCAACAGAAATACATAACCTCTTGATGTGATTTTTCCACGTGAAATAAAGAATTATAATTTACGCACAACATCTGATCATCAATGACGAGGAAACAAGAAAATTAGCAAAACCCCATATACTTGAACGATATGACAATCTACATTGACTGGTCAGATACAATATTGGAGATTCCGTTTGGATCTTAACTCCAATACGAAAAGGTGGATTATCGGAAAAGCTTTTGAGACGTTCTTTTTGACGATATCGGATAACAAGAGGACTGCCTGGTGTGATTTACGCAGTATAATCTATGAAAAGTCATAGATGACGAAATCATAAAGACATAGTCCACATATTGAAATTAAACTTACTATGATCCAAAGGAAGAGTTAAATGACGAAAAAGCGAAGAATAATTTCAGGGGACCGGTTACAAGAAGTAGAGTGACGCTGATTTCTCCTAAGGGAGGGAAAGTGTAACGAAAGTTATTTCGTTTGAGAACGCCGTAGCTCCGATGTAAGGCATCGAAATCAGAGATTATTAATTTGATCCCCGTCAATGAAAATTGTTTAAAAATGGTTTTTGTTTAAGTTTAAATTGTTTATTTCTCTTTTATTCATTAATTTATTATGTTAATTACATTAATGTTAATTATTCGATTTATGTTATACATTTTCTAGACTTTCTGAATTCTAGAATATTCTGTTCTAGAAAATTCACTAATAGTATGCGTATACTAATGTAAAATTTAGTTGAAAAAAAAATAAAGTCTCGAGTTGAGCTTAAAGTTATCTGTATTATTTCGTCTCTAGTGTTTCCTCACAAACAGATATCTAAATATGCACACATGTAACTACGTGACAATACACACACTAGAGGTCTGCATCCGGGTTCGGGCCAAATTTTTCAATCTGTTCTCTGGCCGGGACGGGTCCGGAATTAACATTTTTTTGCAAGCTCAGGTCGGACCGGGCACAGGCTCAATTTTTTGTGTATACTCGGACCAGGCCCGGGCCTAAATAATTTTTTTCCGGGCCGTATCGGCCCGAATCTTTTTCTGGTTTCATCGTTAATCAACGAAAAAGGAAAATGATAAACTATTTCTTCAGTCATTTTCTTCACATGATTTTACTGGCTGGTATATCACATAAACTTTTATTTGTTAAAAAATATCTGTAACTTCAATTTAATTGCTTATCAGTCTGTCTGTTAGCGATCTGATTTTCGCAAATATATTTAGCATGTCTCGAAATTAATATATTTTATTTCAAGTAATATTAAATGGTTTCCTATTCAAAATAGTATGCATGCCATTACTACACTGCTCAAAACAATTAGGGGAGCACATGGTTTTAACAAAATTACGCGAACATGTACACCGGTAAGTAACATAAAATGAATCACCCATAATTTAAAGCCTAGTAGGAAACAGAAGAAGACGACTTCGTATGCAAATCAAAGTTCATGACGTCAAAAACCAGAAAAAGGAGATAAGGGCAGAAATCGGGATGTTGCAGAAACGTCTGTTTTACTGTCGTAACTGTGAAATTCAATTGCGCACACATTTTTTTTGGAGACAAGCTGACTTGAGGATGTCTCAACAACGGGATTTACCGGAATCCATGGCATGGCGTGTTCTAGGTAGACTTGAAGCCGGGCAAACACAACGTAGTGTCGCGGACGCTGTTGGAGTCGCCAGAAGTGTTGTCGCAAGGCTGTGCGTGACAAGCCTTGCGACACGCAAGGCTTGGAATCCATTGTCGCAAGGCTGTGCGTGAATGGATTCCAAGAAACGGGAAATGTTAGACGTCGACCAGGGTAAGGTCGGCCACGCACAACTACAGCAACTGATGACCGGTATATACGATTAACAGTCCGTCGAAACCGAACAGACAATGCTACGCAGCTGCAAAGACAGTTGCTCTTGGCAACAGGACGAAGGGTGTCCACCCAAACAATACGTAATCGGCTTCACGAGGGAAGGCTCTATGCTCGTAGGCCAATGATCTGCATTCCGTTGACCCCCCGCCACCGTGCGGACCGAAGAAGATGGGCTGCTGAACATCGAGATTGGGATCAACATGCCTGGAGCCAAGTGTTATTTACAGACGAATCCCGATTCAGTCTGGAGTGCGACACCCGACGTGTTCTGGTATGGAGGGACAGGGGCACTCGAAATAACCTCGCATTCATTCGTGAAAGGTCACAATACAGACGAGCTGGTTGGATGGTATGGGTTGGAATCAGCATAGGCGGACGTACGGACCTGCATATCATTCGAAATGGCACTTTGACGGCCCGGAGGTATGCAGACGAGATAGTGCGACCTCATGTCATCCCTTAAGCTGCAGCCATTGGAAATTCCTTTGTTTTACAGCAAGATAAGGCCCGACCGCATGTAGCTCGTCTGGTGGAGAACATGCTTGAAGCTGAAACAATACAGCGTATGGATTGGCCAGCGTGCTCTCCTGACCTAAATCCAATCGAGCATGTTTGGGACATGCTCGGACGACGCATTGCTGCCCGACCAAGGCCGCCTTTTACTGTCCAAGAATTGGCGATTTCACTTCTTGAGGAGTGGAACAGTATTCCCCAAAGACTAATCGATAACCTCATCGCATCCATGCCAAACAGGTGTGCAACAGTCTTAGCTGTTCGAGGAGACCACACACCCTATTAAAAACGTATGCATCATGTCTAAACAGTACATTTTTTATTGTTTCCATGTAACAGAATTGTTGCCCTTAATCATCGTTTCATGTTTTTTTCCTTATTTTCGAAGAATTAAAGCTTAATTCCATATTTTTTTACGTCTTTTTTCTGTGTTGCGCAGTAATACACGTGTACTATCCATTGTATGCCAATACATGGGTGTCTCGCTCGGTTTTCTTCATTTTTTTGTTTGCTCCTCTAATTGTTTTGAGCAGTGTAGTTTGCGTACATGTTCAAACAAAAGAAATTAAATACGTTACTATGTATAAGGTTTTGTGTTCTATGGTCTGCAGAGTTCAGTTGGTATGAGGGCTATAAAAATCCTGCCGCTGTAACTTTTTCTCTAAAATCTTTTTTTTTTTTTTTTTTTTTTTTTTTTTCTCCAGCGCACTGAATGAATGTAGCAAAATTTTTAGCATGTACAAAAGCCTCTTTTCTATAGAATATGGTTGGATCACCATTAAAATTTTGTTTACCGGATCACATGAAAGGTTCGCATAAAGTACGGTACATAAGAGGAAATGGTTGAACGTGCATTTTTAGTAGTAATAACCATTTTAAATACCGTCCTATATTGTTTGATGAGTGCTAATATTTCGACTTGACATTCTGTCTGCCTTTGTGCCTTCTGTACGTCTGTAATAATGACTTTTGTTTGTACATAATTATCTTGTAAATGTTCAGCAATATTGTTAAAGAAGATTCTTCTGCTTCGCTATATAAAACCTCTGCAAAACACATACTAAAAATCTTTTTCATAGAAAGGCATGCATTTTTTACTAAATTTTTCATATTTTAGAATCGGGCCGGGCAGGGTCGGACCTGATTTTATCGTTTTTTGTCCGGGCCGGGCTGTGCACTCGCAAAATAAAAACGGACCGGTCCGGATCCGGGCTCAATTTTTCAATTCCATACCGGGCCGGGCCTCAATATTCCGTCCCGTGCAGACCTCTAACACACACACACACATATATATATATATAATTTGTGACTGCTGTTAAAATATTATACAATTAAAATGTGTGCATATATGCAGGCAATACACAGTAATTAGAGTTATTTTTGTTGTGCTTCAGTTTGTGTTTGGCGCACTAACTACACTCGTCATTGAATCCTTACTGAAAAGTTTGAACTTTAAAATGTCCTTTGAAAGTCTGAATTTTAAACACATATCGTTAAGTATTCATTTAGAAAATGGGTAATATTGTAAAATAAAAAAAAAAATAAAAAAAAATATAAAATCCATTAATTAGAGCATTCACTGTATGAAATATGCGAAATTCATGTGTGGCCTATTAAACCATCTATAAACACATAAAATAATAATAATAATAAAAGAAATAAAGAAAATAAAAAAGAAAATGTTGTAATTTCCGTTTCTTTTAGTAAATCATGTTGAAGCAATTTTCAATCGACCTTATTCCTCCCCAGAAATTTAAAAATGATATAAAAATAAAATAAAATAAAGGCCTCTTAAGGAGCGAATAAACGTTTAAACCCGTACTAGGGCAATGCTACAATTTTGATATTTTGTTATGCGATGTTCTAGGTTTTTTGAGAGCTTATATTACATAAATCTCTAAATTTTAACCGAATCTAAAATTATTACCCAAATAAAATCATTTGTATATCATATGAATTTCTTATCATGACCTCCTAATCTGTTACAAATAATGCGTTAAATTTATAAAGTAAATTTATTAAAACATATATTAAAAATTTTAATGAAAAGCAATATCTACGTTAAAAGTGATCACACTCAATTTTCCAATCTAATATTACTTTTAAAAAGTTAATCAAAAAGTTTTTTCGTTGAGAAGGTTCGTTGAGAGGAATTATATATACATAAAGAACTAAAAAACAAATTTCTCTATTCCATGTCCATTCAACTTGCTTTAAATCAAGTCATGTGATTTAATGTAAGCATTATTTGCAAATCGCATGTAACAAATATTTTTAACACCAATAATGAACAAAAAAATAATCAAACGAATATGCAATTTTTTAAATCCCTAATACAGCCATTTTTATACGACCATTATGTTAGCGAAAGCTTATGTAAAAGACCATAAAATTTTGATATAAAAACTTTTAAACTTTTGCTACTTCCCTTATTCATTATTCATAAGAAATGTAATGGAAAAAGTTTGTTCCTCTTTCAGATACAAAGGAACGGAAAGAAAGCACTTAAAACCGCAGCTTTTTCATTCAACAGTTTTTTTTTTCCTTTTACGAATTTATAGCTATATAGAGAGAATAAAATTTCTGACATTTTTCTCAATTTTAAATGTAAAATGTAATATAGTGGAAAGATAATCCATGTTGTTCCGTTAAATTCTTAAAATACGAAATATGCTTAATAAAAGATTTATAAAGAATTTCCAAACAGTATAGTTATACTGTTTTCTAAAACTCACCTTTTTAAATTCTAACCCTCTCTAAGTTTTTTATTTACTAGTAAGTATAGTGAAAAATACGAATAAATTAATAATTGTAATAATACATATTTAATAATTGTGTAATTGCCTCATATTATCTTCAAATAAATATGAGAAGAATATTTTTATCAAACGATTAAGATCTTTTATTTACTAAACAATGCTCTATTAAACATTTAATGAATGGAAGAAAAATATTAATACAGTTTTCCGAATAAGTTAACTGATATGGTAATTTATAAAATATCCATGTAATGTCATTTAGACATGTTTGTAATTCCTGTGTTTTCCAATTTAAAACTACATGTTAAAATTATTAAACTTTCTGGAACTTTACGGCTTTTCTAATATTTCTAGGACAACACCAAACACGGCATACTTTCAGATTAAAAACAGATTAATTATAAAATTTATCTTTAGCCCAATTATATATATTAATAAAAATCAGACTTTTGTCTGTAAATTTGTCGGAATCAAAAAATTTTACGATATCTTCATGCTTCACACCCCAAGAAAGCCGAAGATGACTTCAGAAAATTTTGCCTGTGTATGTGTGTGTGTGTATGTGTGTCATCGTGTCTGTATGCCGCTTTTTTTGTCTGGGCATCACTTGAGAACGGCTGGACGGAATTCAACGGCGCTTGACAGGAATTCAGGTCTTCACCCAACTTAAAATTATATCTATCAACTTTTCAGAAATTCCCCCCTCGTTCCCCCCCGGGGGGGGGGGGGGTAAAAGACTAAAACACGTTTGTCCGGGCTTCACTCGAGAACGGCTGGGCGGAATTCAACGGCGCTTGACAGAAACTAAGGTCTTCACCCAACTTAAAATTATATCTATAAAAATTTTTAAAATTATGATTAGTGTTTAAATTGTTGGTAAAAAACGCCTACGCATGCGCCATAAATATTTTTTCACTAAAACGCTTTGAATGGAAAAATAAAATATAAAAATAAATTTTTAAGTTAAAGACTTTTTAATTCGCGTGATTCGCACTACAAATTATGAAAAGATTGAAATGAAGTGTTGCTATCTAAATTCCATACTTTAGTTAATTTTAAAAAATCTAATTGTCGTATCGAAAAACTGTTTACACCTCAGGGTTCAGAAAAAATGCCCCTTTCATTTGGTACTGAATTTTTAACGATAGGTCTGGTATTTCTAATTTAATTTTCCCTTTTTCCGTTTTTCCGTTGCACTTAAATTTCATACTTTAGTTATTTTTTAAAATCTAATTGTCGCATCGAACAACTGTTTGCTCCCCTGGATTAAAAAAAATTGTCCCTTTCATTTGGTATCAAATTTAAAAATATAGGTCTGATATTTCTAATTTATTTTACCCTTTTTCCGTTTTCAACCCAGATTCGGTAGAAGTATATATGCATTTATGTATATTTTTACTTTCCAGAAATAAAATGAAATATTTTTAATTTCACGTGAATAATAAGAAAAATGAAAGAGAAAAATACCTACAAAAGTTGGTGATTTTTTTTTTAAATCAGGAATTTGTATGTGGATAAATATTTTCATAGAGATATTTGGCATTAGTTTAATATTTTTATTTAATTAAGCAGTACTTTTCTTTCCTGCAGTAAAACAAATTTTTTGTTGTTATTATGTACCTTATGAGGTTCTTTTATGTTCTCCCCTTAATTGAAAATGATTATAATTGTAAATGATTATAATTGTAAAATGATTATAATTTTATTAAGATTTTTTATTTTTATTTTGTAAATATCAGAAATGAGTTTTTATTTTATTTTATTATTTCATTTTATTTTATTTATTTACTAGCAGGCTACGCCCGCTTCGCTGGTTACTATTTTTAAATGAATCACTGTAATTAATGAATTCTCAAAATTGCATTAATTTTTATCATATGATAAAAAAAGAGAAAAAAAAAATTCTGATCGGGAAAAATGTCGCACCGGGTCCCCACTGCCTTCGGCAGCGCAGACCCGTGCTCGATGCGCGCGAACGAATACATATATATGAACGCTGCGCGCATGGATTCCTTCACCATCCTTATGATTTTCAAAATTCCATATTATTACTGCTAAACTTTTATTCTTAAGAAAAGAAATTAAAAAAAAAAAAAAAAAAAAAAATCATTTCTGATCGGGTAAAAACTCACACCGATCCCCTCTGCATTCGCCCGCTAGCGGGTCAGTATTTTTAAATGAATCACTATAATGAATGAATTCTGAAAATTGCATATCATCACTTATTAATATTACTCTTAAAAAAAGAAAAAAGGAAAAATATCATTTGTGATCGATAAAAACTCACACCGGAACCCCACTGCCTTCGGAAGCGATGCGCGTATTCCTTCACTATCCTTATGATGTCTCAAAATTCCATGTTATTACTCATAAACTTTCATTCTTAAGAAAAGGAATTTTAGAAAAAGTCATTAATCATTGGGTAAAAACTCGCATTGGGTCTCCACTGCCCTCGGCAGTGCAGACCCATGCGCGCGCACGTGTAAAGATATACGTGCGCTGCTCGCACATATTCCTTCTAAAATCAAGCATTTATTCTTAAGAAAAGAAAATTTAAAAAATCATTTCTCATCGGATAAAAAGTCAGACCGAGTCCCCACTGCCGTCGGCAGCGTAGTCCCGTGCGCGCTGTGCGCGCCTATTCCTTCTCCGCTCTTCCAGCCCCTCCTAATCAACCTACATATACCAATTTTGAACGGTCTAACTCAATTAGCTGAGATGCAAAAGAAAACCTAATCAGGACACCCTAAAACGTGTAAATCAGGTGAAATCTCGAATTTCACTTTCGATAATATAAAAGAACTTAAAAATATCTTTCGAATGATCTATTAAAAACAATTTAATCATAATTAGAATTTGAAATATTGAAATTTTAAAATATTACAGCGCTATCTGGCGGTAGAAATTTCTGTAATCTACTGTTCCATTCGAAATCTACAAAGCTTTCAAGTGATGTATTACTTATGAAATTGTTTTAATTAGTAGCTGAGATATAAAAGAAAACCGATTCAGGACACCTCAAAACGTGTAAATCAGGTGAAATATCGATGCCCACTTTCGAGAATATAAAAGTCCTTTACAATATCTTTCAAATGATGTATCAAAAATAATTTAATCATAATTAGAATTTGAAATTTTGAAATTTTACAATATTACAGCGCCATCTGGCGGTAGAAAATTCTGTAATCTACTGTTCAAGTCCAAATCAACAAAGCTTTCAAATAATCTATTACTTATAAAACTATTTTAATTAGTAGCTGAGATACAAAACAAAACCTAATTAGGACACCATAAAACGTGTAAATCACGTGAAATCTCGAATTCCATTACTTACGGTAGTCGGTTAATGGAATGTGACAGAAATTTGTGGCGTCTGCTCTTGAAATTCAATTCAAATAAGTTGTAAAATGACATATTACTTTGGAATTATGCTAATTAAAAGCTGAGATACAAAAATGATACAAACACTATTATAAAACGATTTATGTATGACTTTTTGGTGGTTTTCTCGGAAACTTGCGTAATTCCGGGCTAAATACTGTTAAAAATCCATACTATGAAATGTGAAAGGAGTATCAGAATTCGAAACTCTGCAAAATATAAAAGAATAAAGGCGTTCTGGGTTTTCCGTTGTTTTCTCCGAAACAACCGTTCCTTTTATACATTTTTGCCCCCCCCCCCTTACCGTCCCTTATAATAATTTTACACTTGAAAATATCCTCCATCAATTTATCTTGCCTTAAAATCTAATAATACCAATTCCAAACTCTGTAACTCTTTTTTTTTTTTCTGCCCCCTCCCCCTTCCTCAAGCCCTTCCTAATAATTCTACACTTTCAAAAATATTCACAATCGAATTATCGGGCGTTAAAACGAAATATTACGAAATTTCAATGGCATATCTCAATTTAAAAGACTGCAAAATATAAAACAAAACTTAATCTTACATTGTGTTTTGGTCACATGAGTCGTGATAAATATAATTCCCAATAAAAATGTAATTTTTTTGTTTATCCACATATTTTCATGAAAATTGAACAGTAGCTTTATAATATGCTGTCTAGGCCGAATATTAATTAAAATGTAACATGAATGAAAATTTGAAAAAAATTGAAAATTGCGATTTTTCTCCTAACTGTAAAACATGTTACATCTTAATCGGTTACAATCATTTCCCTTTTCATCTGAGACAGTAGTATGGCGTTTGAAATGATGTTGCCACAAAAAATTCATACTTTAGTTAATTTAAAAAAATCTAATTGCTGTACCGATAAGCCGCTTGCACTCTTAGATTCAGAAAATGTGCCTCTTTCATTTGGTACCAAATTCGTAACGATCGGACTAATATTTCTAATTTATTTTCCACTTTTTCTGCTTTTAACTCCGTTAAAATATCTATTTTTATGCAATAGCGGTGAATTCTCAGTCATTGAGATTTTTTTCTGATTGTGTACGGAACAGCTTTAGTATCGGATCCTTTTGGCAAAATTTAAAATTCGGCACCGAAGTAGCTCGGACGTTTTTCGCCAAGATCTTTATTTGCACAACTGAGATAGCCAATTCAGTTTATCGCAAAAATGGCTTAAAATATTTAAAGTCACAAAAGGGATCCCATACTAAAGCTGTGGGTACAACTATAGTATTTCCCCAAAGCTGAATTTGGCGATTTTCTTTGGCGCCGATTTGAACGATAACGATGTCGTTCTGAACTGTTTGCGATATAATATGGCAGCCTGCATGCTATTTATTTTGGATCTATGATTTATAATTTAGCTTATGATTTTATCATTTAAGCTATATGATTTATGATTTTTAGATTTACGATTTAGCCATAATCGCCAAAAATAAATCGCCAAATTCAGCTGTAGGGAAATACTATAGTTGTTCCAAGCTGTGTTTTTTGTACTTATTTATTTATAATATTTTCTATTAAAGACTTCTGTGGTCACGAAATTTGGTGCGTAAATTGTTTGAATACATCCGGCACTTATTGTAACTGGATTTCACGAAATTCGAAATCCCCCACCCCCTTCTCGGAGTCGGTGGGCAATAAACATGTGTAAAAACATGTTATTCCGTTTGAATTCCCTTTGAATTATCTTAGAATGGCGAATTTTGGTGTGTGGATATTGATTAAGCGTACGCATTATGTACATTAGTGGGATTTTGCAAAACTTCGAACTCACCCGCTGAGGAAGGTGAAGTAAGAAGTGGGTAAGTTGCTGCCGAAGGCAGTGGGGATCCAGACTCATCACGTTGCGAGCGATAAAACCTCTACCAATCACAGCGAGAACTTAGGTTATTAATGAAGATATGGGATTTTGGCAACTCATTTAAGTTTAATGTCCAGCGAAGCGGGCAAAGCCTGCTAGTACGATATATTTTGATTGAATGTTCTAAATTTTGTAATTACAGTTATGTTATACTTTAAAAACTTTATAAATTACCGCCTAAAATTGATAATGAATCTGGACAATTATATGTGCATTTATAAATCCTAAAAATGTCTAATACAATTGGCACTGATTGGAATGTCATCACTAAGAATAATTAATATAAAATATGAAACATTCCAAGGATAATTTTAAACAATAAATTCGATTTTGTGTATAGTAGAATATTTGATCAGAACGAGTTACACATATGTCTATGGTATTTATTTTTTATTTATTTTGTTAAAATAGTTCAATTTGTTATCCTAAAAGTATTATATATTTTGTTAATTAATTGTATACTACAAAACATCATTTACTAGATTTACACATTAACGGAACACTTTTTTTTTTTTTTTTTTTTTTTAATTAAGATTAGATTCCGTTGAATTACTAATCATGGTTTTATTTAACCTTAGTCTTACCATTGAAATTCTTAAGATATGTAGTTTATTTTGTTTTTTAATAATTTTGTAAGATATATATATTTATAATTATGTAACAAAAATAATTTAATATTTATGTAAAAATATAAATAATTATTATTATAAAAAGTAATAATTATTATTATTAACACAATTTTGTTTTTCAATTTCATATTTCCTAATTTAAATATACCTTTGTAAATGCAAAGCATTTATTAGCTCCTCAACTTTCTTACGCTTAACAAAATACCAAATTAAGTTTTTTTTTTTTTTTTTTTTTTTTTTAATGAAGTATTACATTATGAAGAAAATTGTGACACATTTTAAAATATAATTAAGCATTATCTACATTATTTTACATTATTATTATCATTAAATTATATTTTTTTTTCCTTAGGATAACATGGACTGTAGCTGCGTTGACGATAGATAGAAGGTAAGTTTTTAATCGAAAAAGAAATATCCTCAAAAATAGATTCGAAGAAGGTCTGGAAACTAAAATCAAAACATGACTGTGCAGTACAAAGTAACAACTAGATATTCCGTATGAAACAGAGCGTCGATTTCTGAAATAAAAAATAGTTACATTTCAAGCTTAAAAGTATAGTTATTACAGTCGGTAACAAAAGTGACCGAACACTAGCAAAAATTCCTATGTAAAAAATGTACACTTCATACGGTTTTGTTAAATAAATCCTTATCGAATCATGTTCTTACACTGACTAAGAACAGGATTCGACAAGGATTTATTTAACAAAACAGTATTAACTCTACTTTTTTTACATAGGAATTTTTGCTAGTGTTCAGACACTTTTGTTACCGACTGTACATGCTTTAGGAACAGACGACGAGGTACGTTGTTCAAATTTTGCTTTTGAGATGCTTAAAGGGATAAGGGAGGTCCAAATTAAATATTTTTGTGTTACCTTCTATCTTTTTCTAAGTCATACGTCGTTATTAAACCTATCATTTGTATTCATATGTTTTAAAGAATGAAAAGTTACTTTAGAAATGAAAAATTCTCTTTTATAGGAAAACTAATACAGAATAATGCCAATTTTCAAAATACTCCATGTAAATTCTAAATTATTTTGAATCTCCTATTTGCTTACTGTAAACGTTTTCGTACATAACTCAGTAAATCTGTGCATTTATTTTTTTATATATTTAATAAAGATTCAGTAATAAACAAAATGGTAAAATAAAATAAACATTGCATGAATCTGTTATACTAATAAATTTAGTTGTTCCAAATGATGGTAATAATATCTTTATTTTTCAAAAAATGCCCAATTTTGTTGAAAGTACACTAATTTGTATACGTATACATTTTGAAAAGTATTGGATAGAATCAAATTCGTAAGTACCATTATGGGTAACACGTCATTTAGAAAATTTAGAATCCGTGAGAAATAAGTTTAGAATTTAAAATTTTTTAGGTGCTTGATGCTTTTAAATATTTTTGCAGAACTATAGAATGATATAATTTTAAAAGCAATATATCGCTTCGTACATTTTATAACAATTATACGGATAGTTTTAGTTGCATCGATTTTGAAAATTTTCTTCTCCTGTTTTTTCATCTGTCCCCTTAAACGTGATTCTAATACGCGTTCATTTTACAGATGAAACATCTTTTTAACACTTTTCAACAAGGTTGAAAAGCATTAATGACTTCGGTTTGTCTGTCCATGTGTCTGTCCGTCTGTCAGTCCGTCTGTTTGTCCGACGCTCTAACTGTTGTAAATATTCTTGAAACTGATTATAATATATATACTTGAAACTGATTATAAATACTGATTATATTTCTTGAAACTGATATATAATATTCAAATTTACTATCGGATGTTCCCTATTGAATATCGAGTGAATACCTCTACTTGTTTGTATACAGGGATACCTGAAATTATTCTAAAGTATTGTGTTCTCTGACAGGCATTTCTATAAACCATATTATCATATCCTTACACTGCACAGATCTTAATGAAACTGAAATATGTTATTCAAGTACACTTTAGGATGCTTTCTTTAGAAACTGGAGAAAATACTACAACTGGTTTGTGTACAGGGACTCACGAAATTATCCCAAAGCATTGCGTTTTATGAAAGGTGTTTCTATAGAACAAATTTTAATAACTTTGCGCAAATCTTAATTAATCTAAAATATGTTATTCATAAGAACAAAAGAATGCTTTCTATGTAATACAGTAGGATTATCATTAAGAATTACAGGGCCACACATAAATATTCAGTTACATTAAGGGGTATTATGAGATATTTGCTGGAATCGCACTTTCCGTTATACTAAGCAGTTTTAACACTTTTTTACTATTTCTAAGTGTAAATATGTTTTGAATGTGTATATCTGTTCGTCTGACTGTCCATCTGTTTATATATCTGTCTGCCCGACTCCAGACTCCGTAAATATTTTCAGAATTCTTAAAACACGATGAATGCTATTAAGTGTATTATGGAATGTTTCCAATTCGAATTGGCATTAATAGATCCTGTATAATTCGTTTGTGTACAGGGACACTCGAAAAATGCCGATGCATTGCTCTTTAGGACAATCATTTAAATAAATCACGTTTCAATAACTTTCAACTGTAAAAATCATAAAGAAACTGACTTTTATTGTTAATAGGCTTAATTAATATTTGGTATAGAATATGATAGGTTTAGCCTTCAGGTTTAAAGTCATAAAATATAGAGATACATTAAGGGCTGCAATTAAAATCTCAGAGCTACATTTTCTTTTGCGTTAAGCATTTTTAACACTTTTCAATGGTGTTTAAGAGTGATTAAGAATTTAGTTGGCCTATCTGTATGCCTTAAAGTCTTCCTGTGTGTCCGTCGTGTGATAACGTTGGCAAAGAACATTGAAAATTATCCGATACAACAAATGCGTACAGTGGAAAGTATTAAAAACCAATGCGCAACGCAAGATTTTCCGTTCTTGTTTTGTCAGAAAATGGCAACAGACATAAACTGAGAACGAAGGGAATTAATATCTGACTTTATGTTGGTGATATAACCCTTGCTTTTCTAAAACTTAACGTGTGATGCGTCTTAATATCTAACCTTACAATAGGTTCATATTTTTTCGCTAATTCTACAGTCACAAGCATATAACACCTTATGGTTAAAGTTACATAAGATACAAATTTTTACAGTCCTTGATGTTTCTAATTTATATCCATGAATCTTATGGTATGAGGATTCTGAATATCCTCAATGGAGAAAAATGGCTAGAAATTTGTTGGTTTTGGAGTATCCTGGCCGAAATTTGGGACAGGACAGGATATTGCAATATCCACATACATCCCCATGCATTATGATATCCTAAATTTATATCCCTCTTAAACTGAAGCTACGTTAAATGCTATGTGTAGGCTTATATGTGGATAATACTGAAGTACTGCAGACGCGAATGGGAAAATTAAACCCAATTGTTCAACAATCAATGTTAGATTGCACATGGATTGAACTGGGTTATTGTTTGGATCTTGTTCATGCGACAAAATTAGACATTTTGTACTATTGTAATGCATTGCTTTAAATAAATGATTTACTCTGCTTGGTGAGAATTCTTGATGATTTTTTTTCTTTCTTTTTACTTTTCCTTCTTTTTCTTTTACAGATTTTTATGGTACAATGCTATCTATGAACAAAATTTTGAACTATATTTTTTCTACATAAACAAATCGCCTCATCGTGCAGAATATATTACTACAAACCTCTCTACATTACACCAACTACTTGGTTTTATATTAAAATAAATTTAAGTAAACAATCATTAAAGTTAGAAGCTTTTTACTGTGAAGCCCTAAAAAGCATAAAGTAAAATTTATTCTTGCAAAGACATGCTACAAAGAAATGAAAGTTTCAAAACTAAGAAAATTTTAGAGAAAAATATAGGTACTTTCCTTTTGCAAGAGATGGAAATTTTTTAATGTTCAAAATATTTTTAAAAGCTTCCGAGACAAATATACATACATCCCCATGCATTATGATATCCTATATTTATATCCCTCTTAAACTGAAGCTACGTTAAATGCTATGTGTAGGCTTATATGTGGATAATACTGAAGTACTGCAGACGCGAATGGGAAAATTAAACCCAATTGTTCAACAATCAATGTTAGATTGCACATGGATTGAACTGGGTTATTGTTTGGATCTTGTTCATGCGACAAAATTAGACATTTTGTACTATTGTAATTCATTGCTTTAAATAAATGATTTACTCTGCTTGGTGAGAATTCTTGATGATTTTTTTTCTTTCTTTTTACTTTTCCTTCTTTTTCTTTTATAGATTTTTATGGTACAATGCTATCTATGAGCAAAATTTTGAACTATATTTTTTCTACATAAACAAATCGCCTCATCGTGCAGAATATATTACTACAAACCTCTCTACATTACACCAACTACTTGGTTTTATATTAAAATAAATTTAAGTAAACAATCATTAAAGTTAGAAGCTTTTTACTGTGAAGCCATAAAAAGCATAAAGTAAAATTTATTCTTGCAAAGGCATGCTACAAAGAAATGAAAGTTTCAAAACTAAGAAAATTTTAGAGAAAAATATAGGTACTTTCCTTTTGCAAGAGATGGAAATTTTTTAATGTTCAAAATATTTTTAAAAGCTTCCGAGACAAATATTCTTAGTCATTAATTTTTGTAAAATCATTCGTTAGGCCGGAAATCTCGAATGTCTCGAAAGCTTTTTAAAATATTTTGAACATTAAAAAATTTTCATCTCTTGCAAAAGGAAAGTACCTATATTTTTCTCTAAAATTTTCTTAGTGTTGAAAGATTTATTTCTTTGTAGCATGTCTTTGTCAGAATAAATTTTATTTTGTGCTTTCTAGGGCTTCACAATAAAAAGCTTCTAACTTTAAAAAATGATTTTTTACTTAAATTTTATTTTGTGCTTTTAGTTGCAAAAAAAGGAAAAAGCTTCTTAAAAAAACTAATTAAAATTTCTTTGGATATTTTGTAGACAACGGAAGATTTTTGTATATCAATTGACATTTTTTTTTACGATTACTTATTTGCAAAAAAAGTACTATATCATCTTTCGAGGACCGAATCCGGGACCATCGCTTTAACAAAATGACGCTCTAACCTAAAGTCTAAGAACTGTCAAGAAAAAACATAGAACGTTCTAGAAAAACTAACAAATACTTATACAAAAGGAATATTGCTCTCGAATGCTTTTTAAAATATTTGGAATATTTAAATTTTTTCATGTTTTGCAAAAGTGAAATATCTATATTTTTCTTTAAAATTTTCTTGTTGTTGAAACTTTTATGATTTTATAGCATGTCTCAGCAAGATTAAATTTTTATTTCAGACTTTATAGGGCTTCACAATAATAAAAAACTTCCATTGTTATTTTTATTTATTTATTTATATTTATTTATTTATTTATTTTTGTTTTTACTGAAATTTTTATTTCGTGCGTTTAGTAACTCAAAAAAAAAGCTACTTTAAATAAGTATCAAAATTCCTTAGGTCACTGTGTAGACATCGAAAGAATTTCTTTTATCAATTGACATTGTTTCTATTAATTATCTGCAAAAAAGTAACAAATCGGCTTGCGAGGATCGAACGCATGAGCATTGCATTATCACCATGACGCTCTAACCAAATTCGCTAACGAGCGACGAAAAAGGTTGTTTAAATTTCCGTTAAAGTGGAGGCGCCTTCTTTTTCAGAATGACACAAAGACACGATGGTAAAAATACAATTTCAATAAAATGCTTCTAAAAGAATATATATATATAATGTTGAGTCATCTTTAAATTTCATAAAAACATTTTTGCACTGATTATATTAATGTTTTTCAATATATATATATATATATATATATATATATATATATATATAACTTTTTATTGTGCGCTTTTTAGTATCTAAAAAAAAAAAAAAAAAAAAGGCTTGAAAAAAAAATAAATAAATAAATAAATAAATCGATTGACACATTTTCTATTACATATTTTCTATTGCACATTTCATTTGCAAAATTTAGCACATCGATGCTTCGGGGGTGGAACTCACCACCATCGTATTAGAAACTTGACACTCTAACCAACTGAGCAAACGGGCGACTATAAGGACTGCTGACATTTACTTTAAAGTTGAATTGCCTTATTTATTAGCGTGACATGAAGACACGATAACGAAATCCAATTTCAATAAAAAGCTTCTAAAAAAATATTTATTCATTTATTCTTATTTAAATTTTTATTTTGTGCTTTTTAGTTACAAGATAAAAAGCTATTTAAAAAAAAAAAAAAAAATCTTCAAAAATTATTAGGATACTTTGTACACAACGAAATATTACCTTTTATCAACTGGCACCTTTTCTATTAATTATTTGAAAAATTAACATGGCACTCTAACCAACTGAGCCGTTAAGAGATAGAGATACAATAAATTGCTTTTTTTTTTTTTTTTTTTTTTACGTGGAAGTGTTCTGTTTTGTATCGTGACAGAAAACGCAATAACAAATTCAACTTCATATAATAATACATAATGCATATATAAAATTTCTAAAAATATTTATTTATGTATTTTGTATTTGAAACCTTTTATTTTCAGCTTTTTTAATATCTAAAATATTTTGTGTTTTCTAATATCTCCCCCCCACCCCCCCAAAAAAAAAAAAAAAAAAAAAAAAAACTTCTTAAAAAACTTCTTAAAAATACTTCGAAAATTCTTAAGATACTGTGAAATCAACGAAAAAATTTCTTTTATCATTTGACAGATTTTCTACTAATTATACTCAAAAATTAACTTGCCGGACCTTCCGGGGACCGAACTCAAGACCACCTCTTTATTAACGTGATACTCTAACCAACTGAGCCACAGAGCCACAAACGGAACGGCTTATATTTATTTCAATTGTTTACTAGCGTGACACGAAGGCACGATGGCAAAGTCAGTTTCATATAAAAAGCTCCTAATTTAAAAAGCGTCGGAAATTTCACGCATATGTAAGTTCAGAAAATGTTGCGACTGTTGCATAATACAAATTTAGTCAACTGTATGTATAAAAGTACTTTATGATAATATATACAAAATATTTTTCATTTAAAATGATTTGTAAAATATGAATTTAGTATCAAGTATTTCATACTATTAAGAAATTCAACATAATAATTTCTTTATATTCATTAAAAAAAAAAAAAAAAAAAAAAAAAAAAATCTGCAATCAGTAAAATACATATTTATACTTTTAACACATGAAGAAAAAAAAACCATTTTACGTGCAAACACGACTAAATGTGTCCGGAAAATGTCAAAATTTTTATTTATTAAAATCATGTATATAATTATTACATGCATATTTACTGCCTACTCGTCTGGAATTTTAGAAAACTGCATTTATAAAGTTTCTTAAAAAACAATAGTTTACTAAGCACGTTAAAATGCAAATTTGCACATTTACTTTCCTTTATATTCTTTCAGATTTACATATTTAATCACAGCATAAAGTAACTTTCTCTCAAGTGCCATAAAGTTTTTCGTTAGTAAAACAACATATTTTGAATGTTCAACAAAGTATATTTATAAGTAAGAAATGTTTAATATATAAATACTCATTACACACATTTCTTAAATTTAGACCTTTAATAATATAGGTAATAAATAGTAAATTTAGATAAAACTAACAAAAATTTTTAAATAAAACTCATCATTTAATATTGAAATTTCAATTTTAGAAAATACATTTTTGGTGAAATTTTGATTTTTGTTTTCTTTTATCCATATGTATGGCGAAGAAACTGTTTATTTTAGATTAAACATATCGAAAATTACTATTTTTACATTTGAACATTTTGGGGTTCCTTGAAACTGAAAATAAGATCTTTAGCGATAGGTATCTATCCCTCTTTCTCTTTTTCTTGCTCTATCTGTATATTTGTGTTTGTCTGTAATAAACATATGTCAAAAATTAATAGCTCCATAACTTCCAAAGTTAGTTTTCTAAAATAGCATTATACAGATATTAACAGCCTTCTTTCGTTTCGTTGATTACTACACTTAAATAAATAATAACAAACAAACAAACTAAAAAATAAAAACTATTTTCACTTAAAAAAAAAAAAAAAAAAAAAAAAAAATGAAGTCACGAAAATCTTCGTCCGTGTACTCGCTGCCTTTTACAGCGTCTTTCTCATCCTGAGTACAGCGAGTTCGATTCCCTGTTGCACGAGACAACCATCGCCTTACATTTGGACATCAGTTTGAGTGCTTAACAGCGACTGTTTGGAAACGGACAATATCGAAAAAATCCATGTACCTCTTTCATATTTAAAACGGAATTACATTGAACAACACTGTATGTACTACACATAGTATTTACCATCACGTTATTTTCTGTATTTTATTTCTATTAGCCAGTCGACCATAAAATGATAGTAGTTGCACTTCACATATACCACTACAATATATTATGAAGTTTAATTTGACATCAAAATGAAAAGGAAAATCGAATCACCAGTAAACGCATTTGTGGAATTTAAAACAGGGCATTTTATAGTGGCTTTCAGCTTATTTAATGATGAATCAGCAAAAGTTTCGATTTTCCCTTCGAAAAGTCTAAAGTCATGTATCGCAGCAAAAAACTTTGCAAAATAAAGAAACTTTAGGAAAATAGAAAAAAACTGTAATAATTTTGTGCCCGATATTTTCATTTTACTCAAGAAGTCTTTTAGAAAATTTTTCTTATTCTAAAGAACAATCCATCTACATGTAAAGCGGAATGCCTCGCTCCCAGTTTTGATCACAGAACTGATTATTCAGCAATTCAAATGACTTCTCTCTCGCGCGCTTTCATTTCAATATAGATGTAATGTTGCTCTGATAATAACATGTAGCTTTAATCTAGCAGGGCGTTTGAAAACGCTCTTATATAATTATATTATACACTTATAATAAAATATGTATATATTTACTCAAGAAATTAATATAGTGAATAAAGAAAAAAAAATCCTCCAATCAATTTAATTTACACATGTGAATTAACAATTTAAATTATTCATAAGTTTATTTTCAGCTTGATTATGAATCAAGATGGTGACTAGCCGAAGGATTAAAAATTAATTCACCAGTGCTGTATTCCTCATTCAGGTAAGTGGAATCTTACCTGTTTATTGACTAAATATTATAAAATAATTAAACTGACACTATTAATTATAAAATAATTAAACTGACGCTCTATAGTAAATGTACGTATATTAAGAGCAGCGAATACCATGTGCTACCTTACATAATTTTAATATTACTTATTTTATGATAGAAACAACATAATCTTCGTTTTTTCCCCTCTGAGGGTGGAAGGGAACTTCTCGCGCGAAAACATTTGAAAAAAAACCTTAATACTTAATCCTGATTCAATTTATAGCTTGCTTCTTAATTATAAATTAATAAATCTGGCTTCTATGTGCACACGGTGATATTATAAACGTGCTACATTTCATGTCTGTAAGTGCGGTAAATTTTTCTTAAAACATCTGACAGAGGAAAAGAGAGACGTTGATAAGCATTTATTAATAAGTTATTAAAATAAACTAACTATGCATTTACACTATGAAACAGTCTTAGTATAGGACTACTTCACGAAGTTTGAACAGTATGCCGGACATTTCTCACCACAGTCTTTACTTCCCCAACTGCGACAGCTATTTTTATCCATCGCCAAAATAGCAAAAAATATTAAAATTCTTTATGAAACACCTCTACTAAATTCTATACCCATTACATTGTGAACGATAAAATCAAGAAAAAAAAATGACAGCTCGGTTAATTAAAATTAATATTTTAAATATATATATATATATATATATATATATATATATATATATATATATATATATATATGTACTTTTTTTTTTTTCAAATGTTATGATTCCACTTTTATCACAACTGTTTTATGATACATGTTTCATTTTTCAATTTATTTTAATTATTATTCGCTTGTAGAAACATATTTCTTTTATGTTAAAAAAATAAATGTAATAAGAATTTGTATGCGTTTTATTTTACTGGCAACAGCATGACATAGGAACGCAAATAAAAATGTTCGAAAATTTGATAGATTAATACGTTTTAATGAATAACTTGCCTCCTTATTAAAATTTGAAAAATGGCTTCAAGGTGCACACAAGGGCAGTCCAGACTATGAGTGTACTAAGTGTCATGTCTGTAAGTTCGGTATAACTTACTGGGAATAGCTGGCAGATGGAGGATGTCATATCGCTTTGATGAATAAAGTGCTACAGTAATGTTTACTATGAGACCAATCAAATGGTTCGTGTACAGAGATATCTAAGAGAATTCACACACACACACACACACACACACATATATATATATATATATATATATATATCAGAACAAAAACCCTTAACGGTTTAAAAGTTTGTGACGCAGCATTTTATTTCGATATGAATTGGAAATATGGGTCTTAAAAGTAATAATATCAAATTTGAGTGACGCTTTGCTATTAATTGAAATATATTACACAGATTTTCTTATTTCATCATTTTTTTTTTCTTCTATTTACATCACAGTGTATATATAATATTTTTCAACTTCAGCACGAAAAAATATATAGAATTTACTCCCTGATACTTTTTCATCTGCACGTCGTGAATTCAAAATGTGAGTTTTAAAAGGAATGATATAATTTCTGTGACGCCTTAGTGTTACTTTAAAAGATTTATTTTTAGATTTCATTACAATTACTTTTGTTTTGTTGAATAAAGTATATTTACACATTGAAATAATGCTTTTAATTTTCAAATATACTGTCAAATAATCACACTTTTACTGAACTTATATTATAAATTGAAATTATCTAGTTCAATAAATTGATTTATCTATTGCGTCACGCTATCCAAAACTGTAAATAAAAGTTATGTAAATGTTTTCTTTGCATCACACATTCTCTTTGCACACATTTTCACTTAGTACTATGATACAAAGTAACATTTACAAAATTTTTACTGAAGAGAAAAATAAAATGTAATGCATAACTTATTAGTATGATTATATAAACAAACACTTATCTGAAAAAAAGAAGGGTAGTGCAAAAAATATACATTTTAACTTACAGTGTGACTCCCGAATGTCGGATTTTATAATTGGTGACTGAAATAATATTGTCTTAGTATGTGACAAAATATTTAATAAACACATACGTCAAACAATAATTTTTCAGTCTAGTTAATCATCAAATAAATCGTTAAAAATTTTATCCGCAATGCTTGTCAATAAACTATTGTATTGATTTTGAAAAAAAAAAAAGTATCATAACAAGCCACAAGCGGAGGGATAGAGTATGTAAACAAGCCAAACGAGCTAGCCCTAGTCTTTAGCGAGCGCCAAAAGTTTTGGATCTGGATAAAGTACGCATGCGCTCCAAAGACCATGGACCATAGTATAAATTCGTGTGAATGACTGATTTAAACTTTTTTGCTTTATTTATTTATTTTTTTTTTTTTTTTTTAATCTAATATCGACATTCACTGTATATTTTCGGCTAAAAACAGCTTTACAGTCTGTGAAATATTGCGAAAATAAGTTCCATAAAGGATTGTACGTTCTCTGATGATAAATTCTTATTGTTTTAATTGTTTTCAATTTGTTTTTAATAGTTTTATGTTCATGTTACTTATTAAAGGTTAAGGCTTAAAGAATATTCTTTTTTATCCATTTTGTTGTTTCCATTATAATTCATAATTGAAGAGAGTGAGTTTCTATTCTCATTATAGAGTGAATATTGTAATTCATCTTTAATTTAGTATTCATTGCTTTTGAATTTAGTATTCATCATTTGTAGCTATCAGTCTAAAAACAAAACTTTAAAAACAAATTAAATTCTATTTAATTTTGCGCCGACTTCAAAAGGTATGTTTAATTGTAATATTTAGGTTGTTTGGCGAAGGAAATTATTTTATACTTTTAGGCGCGATTTACAGTTCCATTTTTACCAATTTTCTTTCATTTTTAGTTGTTTGTAGTTGCTTTTGTGGAGTCGGTTCTATTTTTTTTACAAAAAAATATTTTATTAATTTCCCTCTTGGTTTTTCTAATCTTTAAATTTTATTTAAATTTTATATCATATACATATTCAATTGAAAAGTTTCATATATATTATAATATGCAAAATTCTGTAATAAAAGTTATTGTAACTAATAAAATGAATTTTGACAAATACTCTTTGTTGAATAATGTTTCATATCATTAGATATTTCAGTATTTCTAAACAAGATTTTAAAAAATTCTATGTTAGCACATATATAGACTTTTCATATATATAGTTTGATTGCTAAGTCTATCATCAATTTATTTTTTTTATAAACAGTATAAGACTAAGATCATGATTGGACAAATATATACTTAACAAATCAGTAATGGGTGCCCATCTTTTAAGTAGGAATTATTGCTAGTGGTTCAATAATTTTGCTACCGACTGTGAAATAAATTGAAACTACTATGATGTGGCCACCACATGACTTTCTTTTATATAATTTTACACACAATTTATTCAATACAAATTGTTTATTAAATAATCAAATTATTTTTCATTATAAATGCAGACGATTACCTTACAGAATCTCCTATATTATTAAAATCTGTACGCGTGTGTGTGTGTGTGTGTGTGTGTGTGTGTCTGTCTGTCTGTGAGAATGTGAGAAACGGCTTGACGCAGCTAAGGCTCCGCCGCTAAAGGTCGCACGGACTTCGAACAGGTACCGTCGGACAGAGAATTTATCGCAAATCAGGGTTATCTAATTTGCTAAACGATGCGACCCTAATTAGCGGAGATATTAATTAAAACGTTGACCATTGTCTACCGAAAAATGACCCAGAATTCATGATTAAATGCTTAAAAAGCGACATTTTTACGGAAAAAGTGGAAAATAAATTAGAAATATCAGTCGTATCGTTACAAACAAGATACCATTGGAAAGGGCTTTTTTTTCTCAATCCGATGGTTTAAACGGCTTATCGATCGGACAATTAGATTTTTTAAAATTAACTAAACCATAAAAAAATGTTGGCAACGAATCACACGAATGTTATCTTTGCAGACATTAAGTCTACAGCAGTCTTCAACGGAAACACATCTGGTAATTAATGAAGTCACGTGTTTCGTAGTGCGATTAAAAATTACAATTTTCTATTTTCTTCAATTTTTCAAATTTTACACATTTTATTTAGTATATAATATTTACACCACAAAACAAACTTGCATTTCAAATTTCATCGATTTTCGTCAATAAACAAAAGATTTACATTTTAATTGCAAGTTAAATTTTATCTTTACACGCCGGACATTTTTGCAATATTCTAATACGCGTATTTCAATTTCTAATTACGATTGATTTATTTTTTATACATCATACGAAAGATATTTTAAAGTTCTTTTACATAATTCAAAGTTTTCAACAGATTTACACGTTTTGAGGTCTCCTGAATCAGTGTTCTTTCATGGCGCTGTAATATTTTCAAATTTCAATATTTCAATTTCTAATTATGATAAAATTATTTTTAATACATCATTCGAAAGATATTTTAAATTTCTTTTAAATTATCGAAAGTTTTCACCAGAATTACACATTTTGAGGAGTCCTGAATCAGTTTTATTTTATGGCGTTGTAATATTTTCAATTTTCAATATTACAATTTCTAATTATGATTAAATTATTTTTAATACTTAATTTGAAATATATTTTAAAGTTCTTTTATATTATCGAAAGTTTTCACCAGATTTACACGTTTTGAGGTGTCCCGAATGAGTTTTCTTTTGTATCTCAGCTACTAATTAAAATAATTTCATAAGTAATACATCATTAGAAAGCGTTTTTGAATTGGAATGGAACAGTGGAATACAGAAATTTCTACCGACAGATGGCGCTGTAATATTTTCAAATTTCAATATTTCAATTTCTAATTATGATTAAATTATTTTTAATGCATCATTCGAAAGATATTTTAAAGTTCTTTTAAATTATCGAAAGTTTTCACAAGATTTACACGTTTTGAGGTGTCCTGATTACATTTTCCTTTGCATCTTAGCTAATTGAGTTAGACCGTTCAAAATTGGTATACGTAGGTTAATTAGGAGGGGCTGAAAGGGTGGGGAAGAGCACCGCGCGCGTATCTGTTGTAAAATTTGTACCCTTTCCGTGTTGATTCTCAAATTTAAATTTAAATTCATTCACTACTTAAATATAATTTAAATTCACTTTATAACCTTTAAAGTTTAAGTTATTAATTAAATGAATTATAGCGTTTAGTGCTATTTTCTCTTTTGATGCTGCCATTTGAGTTAAAGATATATTAAAATTAAAAAGCTTAATGATAATTATTTTTAGTTAAAAATTATATTCCTTATTAATATATTTATGTTTAAGTCTTTTGAAATAACTTTAATTACTTACCTCATATTTAAAAGCATATTTTATTAAAATTAACTTAAAGAAAAATATGTTTAAATCCTTTTACGGATTGTTCATTTCGCTACTTAGCGAGGAGATGTAATATTTTTTCAACTGCAGAGTCTCTTTGCTAAGCCCATAGATGGCGGCTGACTCGCAGCGTCGTGTTGCTATAGTTATGGGAGGCGTTCCTATTCTACAGCATCTAGTAGCTGTTACTTTGAATCCGTTTCGTGACTATAAAAGGAGGTAGGAAATATGTAATCAGTCTCTTAAGCTCTTAAGCTCTGAAGCCCTTAATCTTTTAAGCTTTTATGTTTTTTCAGTTTAGCTCAAAGTCATGAGCTGGTATTTCGATATAATTATAAACTGTTTAGTTTTATTATGATTGTAAATTACGTTTTTGTGACTTGTTCGTTTAGTGTATCTAGTTATTTCACAATGAAAAGTAGCTTTCTATTTGAACTCAGTATGGCAGTATTTTTAAGGGTATTTAACCTTTCGTCAGCAACCTTTCTAAAATTGTTTCAGCTGATTTAATGTTATTCATCATTTTGTTTCAACTTTAATAAACTGTTTTAATTGAACTTTTGTCTTCAATGAATGCCACATATATTTATCTTCTTTATAGCTTTTTAGAGCTGAGTAACTATCATTTCACTGCACTGCTAACTCTGCTAACTTGATATATGTGGAAATTGTTTTTTTTCACAATAAGCGGTTATGGGCGATTTGGCTCGTTGTCAGCTCATAGCATTAAAATTTTGATAATAGTTTTTATGGCATTCTAAGTGTTTGAAGATAAGAAATTGAAATGGCAGTAAGTTTAAACCCCACGATTGAAAAATTACGGATGAATAATTATACTACGTGGGTCAAGGACATTAAATTTATTTTAATTGAAAGAAACTGCTGGAATATAATATGTAAAAAAGAAAAACTGCCTGTTGAAGATGCTGAGGCCGGAATAACTTCAAAACAAGTGGAGGATTTTAAATCTCGTAGTCGAGTTGCATTATCAACAATATATTTGAATACATCGCCTGAAGTCAGAGGCATTATTGAAAATTGTGATTGTGCTATTGATGCCTGGGAGATTTTGAAGAAGACCTTTATATCAGACTCAAGAGCTCATCATATGGGACTGTTTACAGAGTTCATTAATTGTAGTATGTCTGAGAATGAAACGGTGAATTCTTTTGTAACCCGGTTATCAAGAATACTGGACCAGCTGCGTGAAATTGGTCATGCTATGGAGGACGTGTACTGCTGTTTCCAGCTCTTGCAACACCTACCATCCAAGTTTGAATCTGCAGTGCAATATTTGTTGCGTTGGAAGAACGACCAGTTCAAGTTCCAGAGTATTGTGTCCGAGTTAACAGCGGAGGAATCGCGTCTACAGCTTCGTGAGGGTGATATTAAGAAAGATGCCAATAACAGTGTTCAGATACAGAACATCCAGCACAAAGGTAAAAAACCTTTAACTTGTTTTAAGTGTGGCCGTACTGGCCACTTAAAGAAAAACTGTTTTTTGAATAGTAATGTTAAATTTAAACCTAGAAATTTAAAGTATAACTCTAACGGTCGTGACAAATGCAAATCTCCCCCCTCCTACTACATAGCTCAAGCTAACTTTAGTAATTTAAGTGATGATGACAGCTTTATTTTTGATACTGCTGCTTCAAATCATTTTCTAAGAAATTTAGATCTTTTTGAGCATTATACTCCTGTAGAGGGAGAGGAGCTTTTTGTCGCGATCGATGGTATTAGTTTTCCTATTACTGCTAAAGGAACTGTTAAGTTGAATTTTGGTAAAAATGTATTGTATTTAAAAGATGTGTTATATTCTCCAAAGTTACGGAAAAATTTAATATCGGGTCCTAAATTAGATGTGAACGGTGCCACATACACTGGCGGTAAGGGTCGAGTGTCGGTGTTCGGTAGAGATAAAAGACATATTTTTACTGCTAAAATTAAAGACGGTGTTTACTATTTATATACTAATGTTTCTAAAGCTAAAAAGGGGAGTAAAGAGAATGGGGGGCACCCAGAAAATCCTTCAGCTTCTCTTGCAAAAGTTAATGAAATTGGGTATTGGCATGCTCGTTTTGGGCATGTAAGTCCTGATACTATTGTAAATACTAGCAAGAAGAACGGGGTGAGGGGCCTTCCTAAACTTAAGTTTAAGAAATTTTTTTGTGAACCTTGTAGGATTAGTAAACAAAACCGTGTGTCTTTTAAATCATCCGATGTTCATGGCGTTAAATCACCGTTAGAGAAAGTATTTATGGACGTCTGGGGCCCAATTAAGGTAACTGGTAAAAATGGGGAAAGGTTCTTTTTGTCCATTATTGATGGATTTTCTAAAAGGGTTGCTGTTTATCCTTTAAAGGATAAGTCTCAGGTTTTTGGTGTATTCGAGAGGCACATTGCACGGGCTGAACGTAGTTTGAATAAAAAATTAAAAGCTATTCGTACGGATAATGGTTCCGAATTTGTAAATGACAATTTCAAATCATTTTGTAGTAAAAATGGAGTTGTTCATGAGTTAACTAACACGTTCACACCTGAGCAAAATGGGTTAAGTGAGCGGTTTAATCAAACTTCTTTAAATTGTGTTAGAGCTATTATCACTGATAGTGGTTTACCTTTTTCTTTCTGGCCCGATGCAATGTTGTATTTCGCGTACACTTGGAACCGTTTAATCAATAGGGGACAAACTAAGACTCCTTTTGAGTTATATACTGGGTTTAAACCATCCGTAAGACACCTGAAGCCGTTTGGATTAATTTCGTATGTTGGGATCCCAAAACAGCATAGAGACCATAAGCTTGAACCTAAGGCTAAAAAGGGAGTACTAATAGGTTATTCATTAAAGACTAAGGGGTATAAAATTTGGTTGGAGGATGAGGATAAAATAGTTGAAACTATAAACGTAACGTTCTCTGATCAGCTATTTAGTAAATGCAGTGGAGCGGTGATGGGCACCTCACTGGAGGAATTGGACTTACTTCCGGAAAGTCCAGTTGATTGTCAAGTTTCCGATCCTGTTGACATTGTTTTCGGGGGTGAGCCCGATGATTCTAGTGACGAGCCCGTCGATGAAACTCCTGTAGATAAATCTTCCCTTAAACCTCTTTCTTCAATTACTTGGAATAGAAAACCCGTACCCAGAAAAATGAGTGACAGAGTTGACATCTTCTATTACCCGGACAACACTAAAACTAGATTGAGATCAATGAACGATGTCAAGCAATATTGTGATAAAAATAATTTAATTTTTGACTCTAATTTATTTGATTTCTCTAGTAGTAATAAGTTCGAGGGGGTAGTTGATCAGCAAAACTCGAATAACCCAACTTCAAGTTTAACTCATAAAAAATCATGACTAGTTATCCCTATACCTAAAACATATAATCAGGCCGTTAAATCTTCAGAATGTATTGAATGGAAAAATGCCATGGATGATGAGATAAATAATATGAAAACTCGTAAAGTTTGGCATCTGGTTAATTTACCGGAGGGGAAAAAAGTTTTGGGAAATAGATGGGTATACGCCGTTAAAAGAGATGAGCTAGGAAACGTTGCCCGCTTTAAAGCGAGGCTCGTGGCCCAGGGCTTTCATCAGATAAAGGGGGACACTTATGACGAGACGTTTTCACCCGTCGTTAATTTCTCAGTAATACGTTTCTTTTTTTCATTATTGGTCTCATGTTATAAATGGCATAATGTTCAATGCGATATAAAATGTGCTTATCTTTATGCACCTTTAAAAGAAGAAATTTATATGTCTCAGCCAAAAGGATATGTTGTTCAAGGGGGGGGGGAAATCTTGTTTGTAAACTAGACAAAGCGTTATATGGCCTTCATCAAAGTGGCCGGCTCTGGTATTATGAGTTAAATAAAGTACTATTAGATTTAGGATTTAATAAATTTAACTGGTGTAATTGTTCATATTATTTTGAAAATTATATTGTTTTATTAGTTTATGTAGATGATTTAGTTTTGTTTGGTAAAAATCAGTTTCAAATAGACAAAATTCTTAATTTATTAAAATGTAAATTTGATATAAAAATTTTAGGTAAAACCAAGAAATTACTTGGTGTAGAATTTAATTATGAAAATGATTCAGTACAAATTTTTCAGGAATTATATATTAATGAAGTGTATGACAGGTTTAAGTCGTTTAACATCCCTTTCTGCTCATTACCTATTGTAAAAGGCATTAAGTATTCGAAAAAAGATTGTCCTACTAATCAAAATGAAATTGATGAAATGTCTAAATTTCCATATCGGAATATCTTAGGATGTTTATCTTTCATTGCAAACAGGACACGACCTGATATTGCCTACGCAGTTAATATATTCAGTCAATTTCAAAATTCACCGGGGTTTAATCATTGGAATGGGTTAATTAAATTACTTGGGTATGTTTCGTGTACTCGAGATTTGAAATTAAATTTGAATTGTTTTAATCCATGTTTAACTGCTTTCTCTGACGCTGATTTCGCGATGAATAGAGATGACTTCGTATCAATGGGGGGACAAATTTTATTTTTGGATAATAGCCCTATTTCTTGGAAAACCTTTAAGCAAAAAAGTGTTTGCCTTTCAACCATGGAAAGTGAATTTGTATCCATGTGTGACGGGGTTAAAGAATTAATGTGGTTTGATAATATATTACGAGATTGTATTGATTTTAAATTAATTGCTATTTCATATGAACCACCAATACTTTTTGCTGATAACCAAGCAGCTATTAATTTTACGAGGTCTCCTATAGAGAATAACAAATCGAAACATATTAATGTAAAATTATTTTTTATCCGTGAATGGCTATTTGAGGAACGGTTTGATTTAAAATATGTAAATACTAAAGATAACTTTGCCGATCCCTTCACAAAGCCCCTTACTAAAGGTGATATGTCTAAATTTGTAAATAAAGTATTTATTAAGTAAATGTATATAAAGATAAAGTAACTTTTAAATTTTTTTTAACGTATAATATATATTTGAATTTTTTGAAACTGAAAAAATGGTTTTTTAGAGGGATATGTATGCATTTTCTTGGTGGGTTTTTCCTACGTTTTCCATTGTGTAGTGATGTATAGTTTAGTTTAACTTTTGTATGAGAGAAATTCGTAGCGCTACGTGTAATTGGTTATGTGTATGTTATATAAATGTTTCATATATTTGTGAATATCATCGTTTTCTTATTTTGACAATGGGGAATGGGGGAAAAAAAGGTTTCCTTGAAATGCTGTGCATATTTGCTCTGTATTAATATCTTGTTCTTTCTTTTAGTAGATATGTATAGAATATTGATAGTGCTACTTTTTTTTTTGATTGTGAGTTGGACTTGTGGACTCTTGATCTTATAATTGACAAGCCTTCTAGCTTTGTGTGAAGTATATTCTGTAGAAGACATATGTGAATCTCTCATCAAGTCACTAAATATTCAAGGAATTTTTTTTTATTTCTTTTCTAATAAAGTTTATATTGTAATTGCTGACGTTTGTGTTTGTCGAATCAACACGGTGGGGGGCCTTGTTGTAAAATTTGTACCCTTTCCGTGTTGATTCTCAAATTTAAATTTAAATTCATTCACTACTTAAATATAATTTAAATTCACTTTATAACCTTTAAAGTTTAAGTTATTAATTAAATGAATTATAGCGTTTAGTGCTATTTTCTCTTTTGATGCTGCCATTTGAGTTAAAGATATATTAAAATTAAAAAGCTTAATGATAATTATTTTTAGTTAAAAATTATATTCCTTATTAATATATTTATGTTTAAGTCTTTTGAAATAACTTTAATTACTTACCTCATATTTAAAAGCATATTTTATTAAAATTAACTTAAAGAAAAATATGTTTAAATCCTTTTACGGATTGTTCATTTCGCTACTTAGCGAGGAGATGTAATATTTTTTCAACTGCAGAGTCTCTTTGCTAAGCCCATAGATGGCGGCTGACTCGCAGCGTCGTGTTGCTATAGTTATGGGAGGCGTTCCTATTCTACAGCATCTAGTAGCTGTTACTTTGAATCCGTTTCGTGACTATAAAAGGAGGTAGGAAATATGTAATCAGTCTCTTAAGCTCTTAAGCTCTGAAGCCCTTAATCTTTTAAGCTTTTATGTTTTTTCAGTTTAGCTCAAAGTCATGAGCTGGTATTTCGATATAATTATAAACTGTTTAGTTTTATTATGATTGTAAATTACGTTTTTGTGACTTGTTCGTTTAGTGTATCTAGTTATTTCACAATGAAAAGTAGCTTTCTATTTGAACTCAGTATGGCAGTATTTTTAAGGGTATTTAACCTTTCGTCAGCAACCTTTCTAAAATTGTTTCAGCTGATTTAATGTTATTCATCATTTTGTTTCAACTTTAATAAATTGTTTTAATTGAACTTTTGTCTTCAATGAATGCCACATATATTTATCTTCTTTATAGCTTTTTAGAGCTGAGTAACTATCATTTCACTGCACTGCTAACTCTGCTAACTTGATATATGTGGAAATTGTTTTTTTTCACAATAGTATCCCCTAACTTGTGCGCGCAGCGCGCACGGGACTGCGCGGCCGAAGTCAGTGGGGACCAGGTCCGACTTTTTAACCGATGAGAAATGATTTTTTTCATTTTCTTTTCTTAAGAATAAAAATTTGATTTGAGAAGGAGTATATGCGCGCAACGCGCGTATACCTTCACACGTGCGCGCGCAGCGCGCATGGGTTTGCGCTGCCGAAGGCAGTGGGGACCCGGTGTGAGTCTTTAACCGTTCAGAAATAATTTCTTTTTAGGGGGCACGAAGGGTCAGGGAAGGAATACGCGAGCGCAGCGCGTGTATCCGTGAACTTGTGCGTGCGCAGCGCGCACGTGACTGCGCTGCCGAAGGCAGTGGGGACCCGGTCCGACTTTGTACCCGATAAGAAATGAGTTTTTAATTTTTTTTTCTTAAGAGTAAAAATATGACTTCAGGAGGAATATGTGCGCGCGGCACACGTATGCATTCACACTTGCGCGCGCATGGGTCTGCGCTGCCGAAGGCAATGGGGACCCGGTGCGAGTTTTTACCCGATCAGAAATGATTTTTTTAGGGGGCACGAAAGGTCAGGGAAGGTTATTGTGAAAAAAACAATTTCCACATATATCAAGTTAGCAGAGTTAGCAGTGCAGTGAAATGATTGTTGCTCAGCTCTAAAAAGCTATAAAGAAGATAAATATATGTGGCATTCATTGAAGACAAAAGTTCAATTAACACAGTTTATTAAAGTTGAAACAAAATGATGAATAACATTAAATCAGCTGAAACAATTTTAGAAAGGTTGCTGACGAAAGGTTAAATACCCTTAAGAATACTGCCATACTGAGTTCAAATAGAAAGCTACTTTTCACTAAACGAACAAGTCACAAAAACGTAATTTACAATCATAATAAAACTAAACAGTTTATAATTATATCGAAATACCAGCTCATGACTTTGAGCTAAACTGAAAAAACATAAAAGCTTAAAAGATTAAGGGCTTCAAAGCTTAAGAGAGTGATTACATATTTCCTACCTCCTTTTTATAGTCACGAAACGGATTCAAGTAACAGCTACTAGATGCTGTAGAATAGGAACGCCTCCCATAACTATAGCAACACGACGCTGCGAGTCAGCCGCCATCTATGGGCTTAGCAAAGAGACTCTGCAGTTGAAAAAATATTACATCTCCTCGCTAAGTAGCGAAAAGAACAATCCGTAAAAGGATTTAAACATATTTTTCTCTAAGTTAATTTTAATAAAATATGCTTTTAAATATGAGGTAAGTAATTAAAGTTATTTCAAAAGACTTAAACATAAATATATTAATAAGGAATATAATTTTTAACTAAAAGTAATTATCATTAAGCTTTTTAATTTTAATATATCTTTAACTCAAATGGCAGCATCAAAAGAGAAAATAGCACTAAACGCTATAATTCATTTAATTAATAACCTAAACTTTGAAGGTTATAAAGTGAATTTAAATTATATTTAAGTAGTAAATGAATTTAAATTTAAATTTGAGAATCAACACGGAAAGGGTATAAATTTTACAACAAGGCCCCCCACCGTGTTGATTCGACAAACACAAACGTCAGCAATTACAATATAAACTTTATTAGAAAAGAAATAAAAAAATTCCTTGAATATTTAGTGACTTGAGAGATTCACATATGTCTTCTACAGAATATACTTCACACAAAGCTAGAAGGCTTGTCAGTTATAAGATCAAGAGTCCACAAGTCCAACTCACAATAAAAAAAAAGTAGCACTATCAATATTCTATACATATCTACTAAAAGAAAGAACAAGATATTAATACAGAGCAAATATGCACAGCATTTCAAGGAAACCTTTTTTTTCCCCCATTCCCCATTGTCAAAATAAGAAAACGATGATATTCACAAATATATGAAACATTTATATAACATACACATAACCAATTACACGTAGCGCTACGAATTTCTCTCATACAAAAGTTAAACTAAACTATACATCACTACACAATGGAAAACGTAGGAAAAACCCACCAAGAAAATGCATACATATCCCTCTAAAAAAACATTTTTCAGTTTCAAAAAAAATTTAAATATATATTATACGTTCAAAAAAAAAAAAATTTAAAGTTACTTTATATACATTTACTTAATAAATACTTTATTTACAAATTTAGACATATCACCTTTAGTAAGGGGCTTTGTGAAGGGATCGGCAAAGTTATTTTTAGTATTTACATATTTTAAATCAAACCGTTCCTCAAATAGCCATTCACGGATGAAAAATAATTTTACATTAATATGTTTGGATTTGTTATTCTCTATAGGAGACCTCGTAAAATTAATAGCTGCTTGGTTGTCAGCAAAAAGTATTGGTGGTTCATATGAAATCGCAATTAATTTAAAATCAATACAATCTCGTAATATATTATCAAACCACACTAATTCTTTAACCCCGTCACACATGGATACAAATTCACTTTCCATGGTTGAAAGGCAAACACTTTTTTGCTTAAAGGTTTTCCAAGAAATAGGGCTATTATCCAAAAATAAAATTTGTCCCCCCATTGATACGAAGTCATCTCTATTCATCGCGAAATCAGCGTCAGAGAAAGCAGTTAAACATGGATTAAAACAATTCAAATTTAATTTCAAATCTCGAGTACACGAAACATACCCAAGTAATTTAATTAACCCATTCCAATGATTAAACCCCGGTGAATTTTGAAATTGACTGAATATATTAACTGCGTAGGCAATATCAGGTCGTGTCCTGTTTGCAATGAAAGATAAACATCCTAAGATATTCCGATATGGAAATTTAGACATTTCATCAATTTCATTTTGATTAGTAGGACAATCTTTTTTCGAATACTTAATGCCTTTTACAATAGGTAATGAGCAGAAAGGGATGTTAAACGACTTAAACCTGTCATACACTTCATTAATATATAATTCCTGAAAAATTTGTACTGAATCATTTTCATAATTAAATTCTACACCAAGTAATTTCTTGGTTTTACCTAAAATTTTTATATCAAATTTACATTTTAATAAATTAAGAATTTTGTCTATTTGAAATTGATTTTTACCAAACAAAACTAAATCATCTACATAAACTAATAAAACAATATAATTTTCAAAATAATATGAACAATTACACCAGTTAAATTTATTAAACCCTAAATCTAATAGTACTTTATTTAACTCATAATACCAGAGCCGACCGCTTTGATGAAGGCCATATAATGCTTTGTCTAGTTTACAAACAAGATTTCCCCCCCCCCTTGAACAACATATCCTTTTGGCTGAGACATATAAATTTCTTCTTTTAAAGGTGCATAAAGATAAGCACATTTTATATCGCATTGAACATTATGCCATTTATAACATGAGACCAATAATGAAAAAAAGAAACGTATTACTGAGAAATTAACGACGGGTGAAAACGTCTCGTCATAAGTGTCCCCCTTTATCTGATGAAAGCCCTGGGCCACGAGCCTCGCTTTAAAGCGGGCAACGTTTCCTAGCTCATCTCTTTTAACGGCGTATACCCATCTATTTCCCAAAACATTTTTCCCCTCCGGTAAATTAACCAGATGCCAAACTTTACGAGTTTTCATATTATTTATCTCATCATCCATGGCATTTTTCCATTCAATACATTCTGAAGATTTAACGGCCTGATTATATGTTTTAGGTATAGGGATAACTAGTCATGATTTTTTATGAGTTAAACTTGAAGTTGGGTTATTCGAGTTTTGCTGATCAACTACCCCCTCGAACTTATTACTACTAGAGAAATCAAAAAAATTAGAGTCAAAAATTAAATTATTTTTATCACAATATTGCTTGACATCGTTCATTGATCTCAATCTAGTTTTAGTGTTGTCCGGGTAATAGAAGATGTCAACTCTGTCACTCATTTTTCTGGGTACGGGTTTTCTATTCCAAGTAATTGAAGAAAGAGGTTTAAGAGAAGATTTATCTACAGGAGTTTCATCGACGGGCTCGTCACTAGAATCATCGGGCTCACCTCCGAAAACAATGTCAACAGGATCGGAAACTTGACAATCAACTGGACTTTCCGGAAGTAAGTCCAATTCCTCCAGTGAGGTGCCCATCACCGCTCCACTGCATTTACTAAATAGCTGATCTGAGAACGTTACGTTTATGGTTTCAACTATTTTATCCTCATCCTCCAACCAAATTTTATACCCCTTAGTCTTTAATGAATAACCTATTAGTACTCCCTTTTTAGCCTTAGGTTCAAGCTTATGGTCTCTATGCTGTTTTGGGATCCCAACATACGAAATTAATCCAAACGGCTTCAGGTGTCTTACGGATGGTTTAAACCCAGTATATAACTCAAAAGGAGTCTTAGTTTGTCCCCTATGGATTAAACGGTTCCAAGTGTACGCGAAATACAACATTGCATCGGGCCAGAAAGAAAAAGGCAAACCACTATCCGTGATAATAGCTCTAACACAATTTAAAGAAGTTTGATTAAACCGCTCACTTAACCCATTTTGCTCAGGTGTGAACGTATTAGTTAACTCATGAACAACTCCATTTTTACTACAAAATGATTTGAAATTGTCATTTACAAATTCGGAACCATTATCCGTACGAATAGCTTTCAATTTTTTATTCAAACTACGTTCTGCCCGTGCAATGTGTCTCTCGAATACACCAAAAACCTGAGACTTATCCTTTAAAGGATAAACAGCAACCCTTTTAGAAAATCCATCAATAATGGACAAAAAGAACCTTTCCCCATTTTTACCAGTTACTTTAATTGGGCCCCAGACGTCCATAAATACTTTCTCTAACGGTGATTTAACGCCATGAACATCGGATGATTTAAAAGACACACGGTTTTGTTTACTAATCCTACAAGGCTCACAAAAAAATTTCTTAAACTTAAGTTTAGGAAGGCCCCTTACCCCGTTCTTCTTGCTAGTATTTACTATAGTATCAGGACTTACATGCCCAAAACGAGCATGCCAATACCCAATTTCATTAACTTTTGCAAGAGAAGCTGAAGGATTTTCTGGGTGCCCCCCATTCACTTTACTCCCCTTTTTAACTTTAGAAACATTAGGATATAAATAGTAAACACCGTCTTTAATTTTAGCAGTAAAAATATGTCTTTTATCTCTACCGAACACCGACACTTGGCCCTTACCGCCAGTGTATGTGGCACCGTTCACATCTAATTTAGGACCTGATATTAAATTTTTCCGTAACCTTGGCGAATATAACACATCTTTTAAATACAATACATTTTTACCAAAATTCAACTTAACAGTTCCTTTAGCAGTAATAGGAAAACTAATACCATCGATCGCGACAAAAAGCTCCTCTCCCTCCACAGGAGTATAATGCTCAAAAAGATCTAAATTTCTTAGAAAATGATTTGAAGCAGCAGTATCAAAAATAAAGCTGTCCTCATCACTTAAATTACTAAAGTTAGCTTGAGCTATGTAGTAGGAGGGGGGAGATTTGCATTTGTCACGACCGTTGGAGTTATACTTTAAATTTCTAGGTTTAAATTTAACATTACTATTCAAAAAACAGTTTTTCTTAAAGTGGCCAATACGGCCACACTTAAAACAAGTTAAAGGCTTTTTACCTTTTTGCTGGATGTTCTGTATCTGAACACTGTTATTGGCATCTTTCTTAATATCACCCTCACGAAGCTGTAGACGCGATTCCTCCGCTGTTAACTCGGACACAATATTCTGGAACTTGAACTGGTCGTTCTTCCAACGCAACAAATATTGCACTGCAGATTCAAACTTGGATGGTAGGTGTTGCAAGAGCTGGAAACAGCAGTACACATCCTCCATAGCATGACCAATTTCACGCAGCTGGTCCAGTATTCTTGATAACCGGGTTACAAAAGAATTAACCGTTTCATTCTCAGACATTCTACAATTAATGAACTCTGTAAACAGTCCCATATGATGAGCTCTAGAGTCTGATATAAAGGTCTTCTTCAAAGTCTCCCAGGCATCAATAGCACAATCACAATTTTCAATAATGCTTCTGACTTCAGGCGATGTATTCAGATATATTGTGGATAATGCAACTCGACTACGAGATTTAAAATCCTCCACTTGTTTTGAAGTTATTCCGGCCTCAGCATCTTCAACAGGCAGTATTTCGTTCTTACATATTATATTCCAGCAGTTTCTTTCAATTAAAATAAATTTAATGTCCTTGACCCACGTAGTATAATTATTCATCCGTAATTTTTCAATCGTGGGGTTTAAACTTACTGCCATTTCAATTTCTTATCTTCAAACACTTAGAATGCCATAAAAACTATTATCAAAATTTTAATGCTATGAGCTGACAACAAGCCAAATGGCCCATAACCGCTTATTGTGAAAAAAACAATTTCCACATATATCAAGTTAGCAGAGTTAGCAGTGCAGTGAAATGATTGTTGCTCAGCTCTAAAAAGCTATAAAGAAGATAAATATATGTGGCATTCATTGAAGACAAAAGTTCAATTAACACAGTTTATTAAAGTTGAAACAAAATGATGAATAACATTAAATCAGCTGAAACAATTTTAGAAAGGTTGCTGACGAAAGGTTAAATACCCTTAAGAATACTGCCATACTGAGTTCAAATAGAAAGCTACTTTTCACTAAACGAACAAGTCACAAAAACGTAATTTACAATCATAATAAAACTAAACAGTTTATAATTATATCGAAATACCAGCTCATGACTTTGAGCTAAACTGAAAAAACATAAAAGCTTAAAAGATTAAGGGCTTCAAAGCTTAAGAGAGTGATTACATATTTCCTACCTCCTTTTTATAGTCACGAAACGGATTCAAGTAACAGCTACTAGATGCTGTAGAATAGGAACGCCTCCCATAACTATAGCAACACGACGCTGCGAGTCAGCCGCCATCTATGGGCTTAGCAAAGAGACTCTGCAGTTGAAAAAATATTACATCTCCTCGCTAAGTAGCGAAAAGAACAATCCGTAAAAGGATTTAAACATATTTTTCTCTAAGTTAATTTTAATAAAATATGCTTTTAAATATGAGGTAAGTAATTAAAGTTATTTCAAAAGACTTAAACATAAATATATTAATAAGGAATATAATTTTTAACTAAAAGTAATTATCATTAAGCTTTTTAATTTTAATATATCTTTAACTCAAATGGCAGCATCAAAAGAGAAAATAGCACTAAACGCTATAATTCATTTAATTAATAACCTAAACTTTGAAGGTTATAAAGTGAATTTAAATTATATTTAAGTAGTAAATGAATTTAAATTTAAATTTGAGAATCAACACGGAAAGGGTATAAATTTTACAACAAAGGTATACGCGCGCGCAGCGCGTATATCCGTTAAGTTGTGCGCGCGCAGCGCGCACGGGACTGCGCTGCCGAAGGCAGTGGGGACCCGGGCCGACTTTTTACCCAATCAGAAATGATTTTTTTTAATTTCTTTTCTTAACACTAAAAGTTACTTTTTGTTTCTGTTACTGTTAGTTTTCTTTTCTTAAGTATAAAAATATGACTTCAGAATGAATATGTGCGCGCAGCGCACGTATACCTTCACACGTGCGCGCGCATGGGTCTGCGCTGCCGAAGGCAGTGGGGACCCGGTGCGAGTTTTTACCCGATCAGAAATGATTTTTTTAGGGGGCACGAAAGGTCAGGGAAGGTATACGCGCGCGCAGCGCGTGTATCCCTTAAGTTGTGCGCGCAGCGCGCACGGGACTGCGCTGCCGAAGGCAGTGGGGACCCGGGCCGTCTTTTTACTCAATCAGAAATGATTTTTTTTTAAATTTCTTTTCTTAACACTAAAAATTACTGTTAGTGATTCATTAATTTTAGTGATTCATTTGAAAATACTGACCCGCTAGCGGGCGAAGCCAGCTAGCCTTCTTATATTATTAAAATCTGTAGGCGTGTGTGTTTCTGTCTGTGTGTGTCTGTGAGAAACGGCTTGAAACTGCTTAGGGTCCGCCGCTAATGGTCGCACGGACTTCGGACTGGTACCGTCGGACGGAGAATTCATCGCAGATGTACGATATCTAAATTGCTAAACGATGTGACCCTAATTAGCGGAGATATTAATTAAAATATCGACCCATGTCTAACGAAAAAACGATTCAAAATGGCACGCGATCATCATTTTCGACCGGGACCGCGTACCTCAAAAGAAGAAGGAGAAAGAGGAAATTTCGTGGGTTTTTGTAAAGCGATCCTGCTCGAACGATTCGAGATATCGAAATACACCTCTACCAACAGAAAGAGCATTTGTTACCGATTCTTACGGTATTTTTTTTTTAATACGAATTTTTTATATTAAAAAAAAAGTTTTAAATAGGGACAAAAATTTCTCTTTTTCTCGATCGTCTTTTTCGAAACGCCCTGTACGACCGAGTAACTGTTCCATTTCTTAACAACTGGTATATTCGGAAAGGTCATTGAATTCTCTTTCGAACCATATAAACATTTTTTAAAAAATACGGATTAGCGATCCATATTTTTAGATTTTTACGAAACATCGATTTTTTCACAAAACATTTTATAACTCAAAAGCGTTTAGAGATAAATCATTTCTATTTTTCTTTTTTTTTTTTTTTTTTTTTTTTTTTTTTGTATATAGATCTCGCTTCCATAATTCAATTCCGTAAAGATTGAGAGAGAATTTCAAAAACTGAATGAGTTATAAATTTTTAATTTTAGGCATTAAACCATTCAATTGAAAACGGCGACCTTCATTCCATGAGATTGTATAATGTGTTCTTTGTCACTACCACGGCAACCACTTCACGGAAGAACGATGTCTGATGGAAAGGAAAAAAAAACACCTGCGATTGATTCAGTTGATAATCAGATGAATTTTAATTTTAAGTGGGATAAAAAATTGCAAATTTCTATTTTCTTCAATTTTTCGAATTCGCACACGGCACTTGGTATACAATCTTAACACCACAAAACAAACTTGCAGTTCAAATTTCATCGATTTTCGTCAATAAACAAAATGTTTACATTTTAATAGCAAATTAAATTTTATTCTAATACGCGCATTTCAATTTCAAATTATGATTAAATTATTTTTAATACATCATTCGAAATATATTTTAAAGTTCTTTTATATTATCGAAAGTTTTCACCAGATTTATACGTTTGGAGGTATACCGAATCAGTTTTCTTTTGTACCTCAGCTACTAATTAAAATAATTTCATAAGTAATACATCATTAGAAAGCTTTGTTGTTTTGGAATCGAACTGTACATTACAGAAATTTCTACCGGAAGATGACGCTTTAATATTTTAAAATTTCAATATTTCAATTTCTAATTATGATTAAATTATTTTTAATACATCATTTGAAAGATATTTTAATGTTCTTTTATATTATCGAAAGTTTTCACCTGATTTACACGTTTTGAGGTGTCCTGATTAGGTTTTCTTTTGCATCTCAGCTAATTGAGTTAGACCGTTCAAAATTGGTATACGTAGTTTAATTAGTAGGGGCTGAAAGGGTGGGGAAGAAATAGGTGTGCACCGCGCGATGCGCGCGAGATTTCACCCGATTTACACGTTTGAGTCCTGATTAGGTTTTCTTTTCTATCTCAGGTACTAATTAAAATAATTTCATAAGTAATACATCGTTAGAACGCTTTTTTGATTTGGAATCGAACAGTGGAATACAGAAATTTGTACCGCCAGATGGCGCTGTAATATTTTCAAATTTCAATATTTCAATTTCTAATTATGATTAAATTATTTTTAATACATCATTCGAAAGATGTTTTAACGTTCTTTTAAATTATCGAAAGTTTTCATCAGATTTACACGTTTTGAGGTGTCCTGAATCAGTTTTCTTTTATGGCGCTGTAATATTTTCAAATTTCAATATTTCATTTTCTAATTATGATTACATTTTTTTTAATACATCAATTGAAAGATATTTTAAAGTTCTTTTAAATTATCGAAAGTTTTCACCAGATTTACACAATTTGAGGTGTCCTGAATCAGTTTTATTTTATGGCGCTGTAATATTTTAAAATTTCAATATTTCATTTTCTAATTATGATTAAATTTTTTTAATACATCATTCGAAAGATATTTTAAAGTTCTTTTATGTTATCGAAAGTTTTCACCAGATTTACACGTTTTGAGGTGTCCTGAATTAGTTTTCTTTTGTATCTCAGCTACAAATTAAAATAATTTAATAAGTAATACATCATTAGAAAGCTTTTTTGAAGTGGAATACAGAAATTTCTACAGCCAGATGGCGCTGTAATATTTTCAAATTTCAATATTTCAATTTCTAATTATGATTAAATGATTTTTATACAACATTCGAAAGATATTTTAAAGTTCTCTTAAATTATCGAAAGTTTTCACAAGATTTACACGTTTTGAGGTGTCCTGAATCAGTTTTCTTTTACATCTCAGCCAAATGAGTTAGATCGTTCAAAACTGGCATACGTAGGTTAATTAAGTGGGCTTGAAAGGGTGGAGAAGAAATAGGCGTGCACCGCGGGCGTATCCCTTAACTTGTGCACGCGCAGAGCGCACGGGACTGCGCTGCCGAAGGCAGTGAGGACCCGTCCCGACTTTTTAACGAATGAGAAATGATTTTTTTTGATTTTCTTTCTTATAAGAATAAATATTTGATTTCAGGAGGAATATTTGCGCGCAGCGCACGTATACCTTCGTACGTGCGCGCGCATGGGACTGCGCTTACGAAGGAAGTGGGATCCCAGTATGAGTTTTTACCCGATCAGAAATGATTTTTTTTACGGGGCACGAAAGGTCAGGGAAGAAATAGGCGCGCGCAGCGCACGGGACTGCGGTGCCGAAGGCAGTGGGGACCCGGGCCGACTTTTTACCCAATCAGAATTTTTTTTTTTTTTTAAATTTCTTTTCTTAACACTAAATGTTACTGTTAGTGATTCATTAACTTTAGTGATTCATTTGAAAACACCGACCCGCTAGTTATATCACTAAATGTCGAAATAAAATCTTTTTTTTTTTTTTTTTTTTTTTTTTTCGTTAAAAGTAAACCAAAATCGATAACTTTGTTTTAAATTATCACAGATCTATAGTTCAACCATTCGTTATAAAGGTATTGAGGAGATCTTTCGAAAGATACCAACATTGAAAATTTATTCCCCCGGGGGGAGGAGCGATGCTCCCAAATGCACATTTCCCCCCCCCCCTAGTTAACTACTACTATTTTCAATAATTCATATTAATTTTATAATCACACGTTTAAAATAGCTCTCATTATGTACATTTATACGAAATTTTGTCCTATACTGCAATGTTAAAAATTTAGAAAAAATGCGATCACAGCGCCACCTGTTGATTGAATTATCCCAAAATCAGTGTTCGGCATAATTGATTAAAAAATAATTGAATTATAATTAAATTACAATTATAATTATTTTACTGTCAATCGATTAACAATAACTGAAAACAACTGATTACAAATAATTTCACAAGATTTACACGTTTTGAGGTGTCCTGAATCAGTTTTCTTTTACATCTCAGCCAAATGAGTTAGATCGTTCAAAACTGGCATACGTAGGTTAATTAAGTGGGCTTGAAAGGGTGGAGAAGAAATAGGCGTGCACCGCGGGCGTATCCCTTAACTTGTGCACGCGCAGAGCGCACGGGACTGCGCTGCCGAAGGCAGTGAGGACCCGTCCCGACTTTTTAACGAATGAGAAATGATTTTTTTTGATTTTCTTTCTTATAAGAATAAATATTTGATTTCAGGAGGAATATTTGCGCGCAGCGCACGTATACCTTCGTACGTGCGCGCGCATGGGACTGCGCTTACGAAGGAAGTGGGATCCCAGTATGAGTTTTTACCCGATCAGAAATGATTTTTTTTACGGGGCACGAAAGGTCAGGGAAGAAATAGGCGCGCGCAGCGCACGGGACTGCGGTGCCGAAGGCAGTGGGGACCCGGTCCGTCTTTGTACCCGATGAGAAATTATTTTTTAAATTTTCTTTTCTTAAGAATAAAAATTTGACTTGAGAAGGAATATGTGCGCGCAGCGCACGTATACCTTTACACGTGCGCGCGCAGCGTGCATGGGTATGCGCTGCCGAAGACAGTGGGGACCCGGTGAGAGTTTTTATCCGAATAGAAATAACTTTTTGTTTAGGGGGTACGAAGGGACAGGGAAGGTATACGCGCGCGCAGCGCGAACGGGACTACGCTTCCGAAGGCAGTGGGGACCCGGGCCGACTTTTTACCCAATCAGAATTTTTTTTTTTTTTTAAATTTCTTTTCTTAACACTAAATGTTACTGTTAGTGATTCATTAACTTTAGTGATTCATTTGAAAACACCGACCCGCTAGTTATATCACTAAATGTCGAAATAAAATCTTTTTTTTTTTTTTTTTTTTTTTTTTTTCGTTAAAAGTAAACCAAAATCGATAACTTTGTTTTAAATTATCACAGATCTATAGTTCAACCATTCGTTATAAAGGTATTGAGGAGATCTTTCGAAAGATACCAACATTGAAAATTTATTCCCCCGGGGGGAGGAGCGATGCTCCCAAATGCACATTTCCCCCCCCCTAGTTAACTACTACTATTTTCAATAATTCATATTAATTTTATAATCACACGTTTAAAATAGCTCTCATTATGTACATTTATACGAAATTTTGTCCTATACTGCAATGTTAAAAATTTAGAAAAAATGCGATCACAGCGCCACCTGTTGATTGAATTATCCCAAAATCAGTGTTCGGCATAATTGATTAAAAAATAATTGAATTATAATTAAATTACAATTATAATTATTTTACTGTCAATCGATTAACAATAACTGAAAACAACTGATTACAAATAAATTCAATTACTTATTCAATTTATTTGTAATCAGTTATTTGTTAATCAATTGACAGTAAAATAATTATAATTGCAAATTAATTAAATTTTAACCAATTATGCCCAACACTGCCCCAAATCTAATCAGCACCAGCTTATGTCAAGATACAACTAAATACCAAGTTTGGTTAAATTTCGTTCATTGGTTCGTGAGATACAGCGTCCACAAAATTTGTTATACACACACATAGACAGACTGACAGACAAACATACATTTTCTAAAAACAGTCGAATCGTGTTCAGGATATCCCAAAACGTGTAAATCCATCGAAAACTGGAGTTCGAAAATTTTTACGAATCCAATACTTTCTCTATATATACATATAGAAGAAAGTAAAAAGTTGTTAAAAATTAGAAAGTATTATATATAGTAAAATAATTCAAAAATTTTCAAATTTCCATGGTTTTTTAATGAGCTCAAAGTTTCTGTTTAAAATAATTTTGAAGTATTTCCTAGTATGCTAATGATACATTGATTTTGATACATACTCATAAAATTAATTGTTTACATTCTCATAAAATTACTTGTTTAATTAATTTGACTATTAAAATCATCAGTAAAAATCATAGTTTTACTGATCATGGAGAAACTTCACATGTATTATACTTAGAACTGCTGTGTAAAATGTCTCCACCGCTATTTTTAATTAGTTCAATTTAGTTTATTGAATCTTACATTACAAACACTAATTATTCATAAAGGATGATGGTAAATTTTAAAGAAAATAAACGTTATTTTAATAGCACTTCAATTACTAAAGATAATTTTTATCATAAAAAAAAAATCACCAAATATTTATTTTGTGAATATCATGTATTAAAATATAAAAGTATAATATAACTTTTAATCATTTTTTTTTATCTTAATTAAGCAATCTTTTTATTATTATTATTATTATTATTATTATTTTACATTGTTTAATTATTATTATATATATATATATATTTTTTATCCATTCACTAGATATTTTTTGATGAATTGGATATTACTTTAAAACTTGAATAAAAATAAATTCTTTGATAATAAATTTCAAAGAAGCGTATTTTAACAAAAATTGTCAAAATTAATTACCTTATATTTCAATGCAATATTTTAGCTATCGTAATAAATTCATTAAACTTTTTTTAAAAGAAGAAAAAAAAAAGCATATTTTCTATTATGTTTCAAAAAATAAATGTCTGAGATAAAATAATATAAGCTTTTAAACTTTTCATTGGAAAAAAAAAAAAAAAAAATGTCTAAAATATTTATACAGTGAATCTCTTTGTCAAAATATTTGCTTTTCTGATTATACATATTTTTTCCTTTTCGAGGAGAGGCCCACCAGCGGCCGAGCGGTTCTGCGCTCAAAGCTGGTAGATGGGAGGTGCCGGGTTCGATCCCAGGTCGCGCTCATCGACCTAGCCGTTCGGAGTTTTCCGTGGTTTCCTCCGAAACTTGCGTAAATACGGGCTAGGACCCCTTAGAAAGACCCCCCACGGAGGGCACTCCCCCTCTTGGCCTAGGACACATCAGGAGTCAATCGGCCTTAAATCCTACAACCAACCAACCTTTTCGAGGAGATTTTGGAATGTTTTGTATAAAATGATTCTTATTCTCTATAGAACATGTTTGTTTATTTGTTTATATCTCATTTTAAATATTTAAAATATGAAGCTTACCTAATTCATAAACATGTTCATAGATATAGCATATAAAATTTTAGGAAAATTAAGAAAAAATGTTCTTTGTTTATTTCTTTTGCTGAAAGGTTTATAAGCATTCTTTAATCTTACGACATATGTTTCAGTATTAAATTACTTTGGGAATGGAAATTATGCCAAATATTTTTATTTTATTCGTCTCTTAGAAAGTAATTAAGATATATTGCTTTCTGTTCGTAAGAACGCATGTTTAATGAAATGCTTGAAATATATATATATATATTAAAGAAAGCTGAGCATTGTATTAATTAAAATTTGAAAATGAAATAATACCAGCACACAATAATTACGCATTTAATTAAATTTTTATTACAAGTTATTTCGAGATTTCAAATGTTAAGATTTCATTCATTTCTTTCTTTCTTTTTTTTTCTTTCCTTTTGCATTTAAAATAAGATTGCTGTATGAAAATTTTATGTTTTTAATATTGTAGACAAAAAATTTTGATTTCTTGTAGTAAAAGAATTAAAAAAAAAAAAAAAAAAAAAAAAAAAAAAAATGGTTCTTTAATTATATTACAATATTTGTTATAGTAGCAATTTCTTTGTTTCATTAATTATACAAATGTAGACGACAAGTTATGTAACAGATGCAAATGAATATCGTAAAAATTCGAAACATTATATGGTATGAATTGAGCTGTTTTGAACTGTTTTCTGAATAAATCTTAAAAAGTAAATGATGACATATAATTAATTGATACCCTGATTTCCAAAAGTTAAAGAACAACTATTATTTCTTGCTTAACTCTTAAATAAAAGAATACATAGGCATACAATTTGAATGACATGTAAAAAAAATATAAAACAAAATAAAAATAAAAACTTTAAGTACAGTCAATAAAACATAGAAATTAAATAAAAGATGGTATTGAGAATGTATTATAAATGAAAAAACACATGCCTTCGAATTTTAATTTATAGTCGACTTTTTCTTCCTTTGTTTGCTTTTCTTTTGCTTTTAAAACGGAGGTTTTTTCTTTCTTTTTTTTAAGAAAGAATTTGTACTTTATGAAAATCGTTGAATAAAAAAAAAAAAAAAATGTGTCTTAATTACCATGTTCTTATTAACTTCGACTCTTGTTTGTTTGTTTGTTTGTCCAGCGCAAATCTAGCAATCGATTTTTAACTAACTTCCCGACTAGCTAGGCATTTGAAACTTACAGGATAGCTCAGAACACGGTGACGATACATTTTTTAATATTTTTAATCAATTGTTTCAAGTCTCTACTGTGTTCGGTAGCGTTTACATAATTCAACAGAAATTTGTTTAACCAACTTGCCGACTAGTTAGACATTTGAAACTTTCTGAATAGTTCAGAATACGGTAAAAATGCATTTTCTAAATACTTTTAACAAACTCTTCTGGGTCCCTGCTGCCTTCGGCAGCGTTACCAATACAAAGTTTGCAATCGATTTTTTACTATCTTCTCGGCTAGCTAGCCATTTGAAACTTTTAAAATCGCTCAAAACACGATAAAAATAAACTTTTTTAATGCTTTTAGCCAATTGTTCCGGGTTCCCTGCCTTCGGTAGCGTTTATATGATTCAACAGAAAATTTAAACACATGGTATATAAAACGTCTTTTTATCTTGTAATTATTTTTAAATAATTTTTAAATCTCATATTCTAATATTTATTTTTTGTAAAATTTATTTACATATAAAATAAAATTTTAAAAGAAGAGAATTAGTAGAAAATAATCTGGTGTGTCACTCACACGACTTTCTCTTATCCTGAAATTTAATACTATAAATACAGGTTAGAGATTGAGAGGCAGGGTAACGATGTTATGTAAGCCTATGTTAAAAAATTCAAATTAGGCTTCGGGAGAGATTTATATGATAATTAGTTCCGTGTGATGGGGGGCTGTCGCCCCCCTTAACCTGCCGTTTCATTAATGCACCTTTATTTATATAGAATTTAATTCGGTTATTAAAAAATAATTCTGATTTAAAAAAAATAATTAATTAAAAGTATTATTTAAAAAAATTATCTTTTATGATATTGCAGACGATTTCCATAGTAGAGAAGTAGTATAACACAAAATATCCAAAAAAAAGTCATTTTATTCTCAATATAAAAAAAAAAAAAAGTAAAACAAATCGATAAATTTGTTTTAAATTATCGCAGATCGATCGTTCAACCATTCATTTTAAAGGTATTGGCAAGCTCTTTTGAAAGATACCCATCATGAAAATTTACTCCCCTCGAGGGGGGACTTCCTACCCAAGGGGGGGAGGCGAGGCTCCTACATACACAATTTTTTTCCCTGTTCACTATCTCTATTACAAAAAAGTTATATTACTTTTATTTGATTTAGTGCAGTCTATAGATGTTAAACTCTTCTTACCTGCAGTTTCCCCCATAGGCGTAATATATCTGAACACTTTTGAGTGTCCCTGTACACGAAGTACTTGCTTCATCTTAACGAAACTCTTAGTGTAGCATCCTTATATGATACACATTTAGAATACCAAGTTTTAACTTTCTGCCATAATTTGTTTTTGAGATATGCTGATAACACACACACGCACACACACACACACACACACACAATTTTCTGAAGTCATTTTCGGCTTTCATGGTGTGTGAAACGCGCAGATATCGCAAAATGTTTCGATTCTAACAAATTTACAGTCAGAAGTCTGATTTTATTAATATATATGTTCACGGAGAGAGGAAAAAAATTCCACATTGTTCAATGTTAGATATTTTTAATAATATATTTGTGTGAATGTTAATAAACAATGTATATTAATATTGTTTAGCTTACCTTCAAACTGATTACCTTTTTTTTTTTTTTTTTTTTTTAAATCCCACAAACGTTTTGTTTTCTTTAACGCTTATCGTGTTTAATAAGGAATTTATTTTATACCGAGGATTCTTTCTAGTTTTTAAAGTTACCACTTTTGCATAAATCGTAAAAAAATATTTAGATTGTACATTATGAATTATTTACTTTTACTTTACTCTTTTTTTTTTTTACTTCTATTGTGATTTGCTTACATATGATAAACGCATGCTTAATTCACAGCGTAACATGTGTAATGTTTGTAATGACATGAATGAAAGGACTCATTGAATTAAATACTAGCAGGCATCGCCCGCTTCGCTGGGCACAATATTTAAATATATTTTTTTTTTTTTTTTAATAATTGAAACGTTTAAATAAATATATTTCAGTTGGCGACTATTTTCATCACAGTTTTAGTATGGGATCTCCTTGAAAATATCAAACATTTTTTGAACTCGAATCTGTACAACAAAACTATTTTTAAAACGAATATTCTCGAAAACAGTCAAATAGAAATGTTAATTTTTCTAATATTCTGGAAAGAGTTGAAGCTGTTACTCGTACAGTAAAAGTCACTATTCGACAAATGGTCGAATCAGAGAACGGACGTAAGTCATTTTCTCAGCAATCACTACAACGCACGTATGTACGCTTCACGCTCATGAAACAAAACAACAACAACAACAACAACAAAATCACTGGACAGCCCTGCACTGCTGAGCTTGGGTCTCAGAACACATGAAACTCGGTTCCGTGGCAATCACTCTCACGCATGTTAAAACCAAAAATCATCACTGAACTCCCCTAACACGCTATGCACGAATCTCAAAATGCACGAAACTCCGTTCCGCGGCTATCACTTTCACGCATGTTAAAAAAAAAAAAATCACTGAACCTCGCTGTGCATGAATCTGAAAACGCATGAAACTTCTTTTCGTAACAATCACTGTCAAGCATGTTAAAAACCAAAAAAACATCGCAGGGCACCCCTACATCAAACCAATGAAAATCAAATAAACTAATCAAAATCTCTCGTAATCCCTCAAAACGCTCAGGTTTCCCTTCATTTCTCGAGCTAATCTTTCGCCTTTCAATGAGTTCAACGTAAAATACACTCAAATCGATGAAAATCAAATAAACCTATGAAATCTCTCCTAATATCTCATAACGTAGTTCTAGTTCAACATAAAATATACTCAAATAATTGAAAATCAAATAAACCAATCAAATCTCTTGTAATTCCCCATAACGTAGATGCAGTTCAATGTAAAATACACTCAAATCAATGAAAATCAAATAAACCAATCAAATCTCTCCTAAGATTCTCCATACTGCGTCATTATAGAAATGAGAAGTTTTATTTTCATATTTTTATTAATTAAAAGAAAACTAATCAAAAATTCAAATATCTGACTTCGATGTGCACAATCTCCCTTCGGAAGGCACCTTTGTGTTAAATCACGTGACTGTCCGAGCTACCGTTTTCGAGAATAGTGAAATATATATATATATATATATATATATATATATATATATATATATATATATATATACACAAATATTGCTCACTTAGTAGTATAAGATACGTAATTATATCTTAACCCTACAAGGCACCCAGTTCCATATGTAGAACACCGACTTTAATCGTTGCTATTGCTATAAAACTATTAGCAGCGACATCCCTTGACATCTTGATAGAAGCTACTGACATTTAGCAATGTAGTAATACGAATCTTTATCTAAAGATGTCGTTCGTTTTTTTTTGTTATAGTGCACTAAGTGTGAAATTGGAATGAAAGTGATACGTTAGTCGTTTGTCTGAATTCAAAAATAAAAAAAGAATAGTTATTGCAGAGTTTTGACTCGAAAAAAACACTGTGTGTTATAACGAAGTGTATATTTTGCAGAGGTAAGTTGTTTTTTATAATACAATAGTAAACGCATTAGTAAATCATATTTTTATGTATGTTCTACATACGGTGCGTTGAGCTTTAGTGTCCATTTTTACTTATACGTACTTACGATAACTTTCCTTGACAATACTTTCATTTTATTGCAGATAATGCTGCGAAGAAGATTGCGTAATGAAGATATTGAGGGTTTCTTGAATATTCCTTCTGGAAGTGAAGATGAACAAGATTTTTCTGACGCTAAAAGTAATGATGACAACGAAAAAAATTCAGTCCATCGAAAACTTTTTATCCGAGCCACTTAGCGACGTAGAAACTTCCTTATCTCCACAGAGACATACATCAGTGTTCATCTCCCGTGAACGAGGTTCTTACGACTATTGAAAATCGTCAGCCAGAGATATCAGACCCTCAGCCTAGTACATCAGGAATGACTTCAGGGACAACTACAGATACCATTAACAAAATCTCGGGCACCTAGACGATCATCGAAGAATCAAAATTACAAATTATTCTTTGATAATTATTATACGTCACCAGAGTTAATTGCTTATTTGGCCAAAGAGGCAAAACAGTCGCTGGGAACTGTCAACAAAGGTCGTTTAGGAAAAGATCTCAAAATACCTTCCATAAAAGACCTAAAAAAGGAAAAGGTTCAGAAAGTTTAATCAGAGCAATGGGTAGCAAATTGTGATAATACAGATATTGTCACCGTTATGTGGTACGATAACAAACCAGTCGTTTTATCATCGTCTTTTGTGGGTCAAGAGCCAATAGAAACAGCAAGATGATACTGAAAGAAACAGAAAAAGTATATACAAGTGGATTGCCCCCAAATAATCAAAACATATAATCAGCATATGGGTGGTGTGGAGTGGACCTCCTAGATTCGTTCCTAGGGAAATATAAAATAAAAATTAGGACCAGAAAATGGTACTTGAAGCTATTTTATCATCTTCTTCATGTAACTCTTATCAATTGCTGGTTATTGTACGGGGAGCAGCAGCATACGCCAACCCCAGTGAAACAGAAGCACTTCAAATTTGAAATAGGGAAAAGTTTATGCATGTTTGGGCTATCGATAAACAAAAAGAGAGGTAGACCAAGTTTATCTGATGAAATTGAAAATAAAAGGCAGAAGACAATTACATGAATCCTACCTCCTCGTGATGTCAGACGTGATGAGTTTGAGCATTTTCCTGTTTGGGGTGAAAAAAGACAACGATGCAGATATCCTGGTTGTAAAGGGAAAACATTCTTATCTTACGACAAATGTCGCATAGAAAGTATAGTTAATGCTCAGTGTACCGTATGAAGAACTGAAATAAAAAGTTGATTTTTCCGTAAAATATGGTTTTATTTTTATTTTTATAAGTTTTCCCTATCTTCTGATCACTAATTACAACCTATATATTTTTGTCGCGCACTTAAAAAAAAAAAAAAAAAAAAAAAAAAAAAAAAAAAAAATGAGCCTTGTAGGGTTAAACTATTAAGTGAGCAATATTTGTATATATATATTTCACTGTTCTCGAAAACGGTAGCTCGGACAGTCACCTGATTTAACACAAAGGTGCCCCCGGAGGGTCATTGTGCACATTGAAGTCAGATTTTAGAATTTTCGATTACTTTTCTTATATTTAATATAAATATGGAAATAATAAGCTAATATATCAAAAAATTAGCCATTTATATTTCATTCATAATTTAATTGTTGCCAAAAAAATTTAGGAGTTCTTTTTTTTTTTTTTTTTTTCCCCGACAGAAAAATAAATACATTTATCTAAACGTGAAGAATAAAGAACTATGTATATGGTATATATTATTTCTCTAGCGTGGTCCAGTTACGATTACATTTTATCAAAACGATGCGATAGTGATATAATCAATAAAATACGCGAGGATACAAAATAATATTCATAAATGGACAATATTTAAGAACGCGGATTCAGCTAAATGATCTAAGAGGAAAAAATTACATTTGTTTCATGAGATTGTTTCATAGAAAAATGTATTTTTAAAATTTGCATCATGAGAATGTTTGTAAACGCTGTTTAAACCCTACCAATACTTTAAAGATATATACAGAATATGAATTATTATCATAAATTGACTAAAAGCACAATCATAAAAAGTGTAATCAAAAGAGGGTTTATTATTATTATTTGTTTTTTCTTTTTAACAAGAAATTGCGCCAAAATAAATAATAAAAAGTGATCGCCAATAGGGCGACAAAAATTTAAAAGGCGTCATGTGGGTCCTGTACTAGAACGGGAGGAATGAAAATTAGGTGTTCGACCATGAATTTTATTTTTAAACCACACTTTGAATGATTTTGGTTTCACTTTTGCACAGTGTTAATTTGGTTCTAACAATAATTTGGCATTTTGTAAATTAAAATTTTAATTAGGTGATAAAATTTGTATAATATTTACGAGTTTCAAATTGTAAAGGTAAATAAAGAAAACAAATAATGTGCGAAAATTTCGCACGTGATTGCTAGTAAAAAAAATAGTATATGCATCTCACAAAAATTGACGTCATTATTACTTTGAAAAAAAAATTACACATTGATAAAGTGCTAATATAGTTTATGATGCTAATATATGTTGTACTAAAATCAGTTTTATTTATAGATACTCCTGGGTGGTTTTTTAAATTTTTGCGTTGAAGTGCACCGAGCACCTTTCGCCAGAAACATTAATTTAGCAACAGCGATTTTAATCTAGGTAGCTCATCAAAAATATAAAAATTATAAAACATTACAAAATTAAAAAAAAAAAAAAAAAAAAAAAAAAAAAACTAAACCGAAATAGTAGTCACATAAATGATCTATTTTTATCTGAGTAGATAATTTTATAGAAAAAAAAATAATGCAGTTTTAAAAATAGAAAATTTATTTCAGCATGCACTATTTTAAACCTAAAAACAATTAATAAAATAAACAGAATATGAAGTATTCGTATATATTAATGAAAAGGTGTTGATAAAGGTATTAGCAGAAAAAGCTTTCTATTTTTATGCAAGAAATTATACCAAAAAAAAAAAAAAGTCCATCGCTAATATGGCGACAAAAATTCAAAAGCCGCCAAGGGAGAAATATAATAAAGTTGTGTAGTACGATAAAGCTTACATTTTTTTTAAATATATGTATACCAATCATTACGCTAATTTAACATACAAACAAATGAGCTGCTGTGTGCGACTGCACTTGCGTGCTATCGGGCAGAAATATTTAATTAATTCAAATTAGTATTTAAATAAATAAATAAAAATAAAAATATGTTTAATGGGAAATATATATAACCATAGAAACATTAGTTGTCTAAAATACGTCAGAAATAGTGCTCATACCATATTAATACAAGGGATTAAGCCTTTTTCCTCCCTCATTTGTACTGTTGAAATGAAAGTATTTTTACATGCAAAGTGAAAATAAAAGGGCGGATCATTCACTTCCAGTTGGGTCAGTGTTTGCGGCAAACTTGGCGCGTGGGCGATCAAATTTGGTGAAAAGTGGGTGTTTTGGGTTAATGAAGTTTCGAAGCTCTCCGACACACGGGAACATAGGTCTAGAGCTTACCATGGGATTCTCGATGGAATCATCGCCATGCCCCATCACCAAAAGTTATAAATAGGAGTGAGTTGACTTTTGCGAAAAAGTATATAGTTACTGCGATTCAGAGTTATTCATAGAGTGATTGCTCTTATATGAGTGATTGCTCTTTGGGGATTGAGCTCTAAGGAAATGTCTACTGGAAATTTTTCGTGAGTGAGCGAAAATTTCTGCTCTGGAGTATTTGATGTTATTTGTTTTACTCCTGCGGAACAAGTGACTATTTTTCGGACTGTTCCAGACCATTCATCGAATAGTGACTTTTACTGTACGAGTAATAACTGTTTCCAGAGTATTCGAAGAATTAACATTTCTATTTCACTGTTTTCGAGAATATTCGTCTTAATAATAGGTTTGTTGCACAGATTCGAGAAGTTCAAAAAATGTTTGATATTGTCAGGAGACCCCATACTAAAACTGTGACGAAAATAGTTGCCGATCGAAATATATTTATTTAAAAGTTTCAATTATTCAATTAAAAAGAAATCCTTTAAATATAGTGCCCAGCAAAGCGGGCGAAGCCTGCTAGTATATATATATATATATATATATATAATTTGAATAATTTAATTCCTTTTCAACACTCAGCAAATGAAAGAGAGATGAAAATACCAACATATGAAATTTTAAATGAGATGTATTTCGAATAATATTATAGTCACGGTGATAATTTAATTTAATTACACTGAATTGTAAAAAACATATTTATGTACTTACGCAGAAGAGAAATGACACACATAAATCATGAGCCTAACGATGAGATAATTTACATAATTATTTAATCCAATATAAACATTCATCAAATAATTCAAATGGAAAGAGATAAAGTAACCAAAAGGTTCTGTTAAAAGAAAATAGAATTCATGAAATGAAAAATAGAATTTTAAATGCTGGAAACCAGAAATGATCTTCATCAGGAAACTTGCATCTCTATCCCCATAAGCAAGATTTCTGATCGCTGTATAGCTAATTCAAGCAATATAGGGGAAAGTTGGACAAAACGGGATACCGTTCTTGTTTTTCTTTACTACGGAAAATATATCGAAGAAAACCACACATTTTATTTTTTTATAACTACAACATTTATTGAAGCACACAAAAAACACATTTTTAACTAATTTTAATGACTGTGAAATAGTAAAAAAAATTATTTACCAAACTCTTACACATCCCGTTTTAGCATACCTGGGTTGGACAAAACGGGATAGGGATTACGATGTTTAATTTTTTGTATAAAACTAACTGAAAAGCATAATTAACTGGCAAAAACCTGTAAAGCAAAATTTCTGCTTGAAAGAACAATGCCTTCAGTAACCAGAGACTTGAAATAAGAGTTTTTTTATGTTATTATTTACAAAATGGGAAAGACCTTTTATTTTGGCCTATAGCAGAACAAAAGTCGCATATAAATGTGTCGTCCTCTTCGTCGGCATTAGAACACGCTTCGTGAGCCCATTCTTGGTATCCAGAACATTGGATCCAACCTTCACCAGCCTTAGAGTCGACGTACAGTGCATTACAAAATATGCAGGTTTCTCCTCCCTCTGTTTCATTTTCAGACGATGACGACATGAATTCTTGGCTGTTTGGTGAAGGTTTATTAAACTTTTCTATGTTTTGACTTTTAACATCAGGATTAGGCTTTCCTTTGGAATCTTTTGTAGGCCTACTTTTACGTTTGATTGGACCTAGTAGCCCTTTTTCATCCTTTTTTTCCCTTTCCTTTACATACAAACTTCTCTTTTGGAATTTTTAAGAGGGATTTCTTAGCAGCCTTTTCTTCAATTTTCTTGGTTCTTTCTTGTAGTTAAGCGTCCTTTCTTTTTCTTCCATTTCTAACTTACTCCTATATGGAGATGATGCTATTACTACAGTTTTCTTCTTTCCCTTATCAGCCCTTTTTTCTGGTCGAGGACTTCTTACTTGAGGTACAGGCAGAACAAACTTTGGAGAGATGGAAAATGGTAGCTTAGATCAATAACAAGAGAGTTCTAATCCTTTCTTCCCTGAGGATGTTGCAGGTTGGTCTGGACATAGGCTGTCTCCTGACAAGTTTGTTGATTGGTCTACTTCTACGATGTCCCTTAAAGAAGTTGAAGGTTGCTCATGGTCTTTGCTCATATCAGTCTGGTGCCCAACGCCTGCAGGTTCTTGCTGCAGGTCTGACGTAGGGTGGTCTGTGGTGACAGAGGGTGCAAGCAAGTGATCTGGGAAGACGTCAGGATTGTAAGGACTTATGCCAGTTTTTCTAAACCCTTTAACGGCAACAGCTGCCCGTGAATAGGCTGCGTTGAACAGTTTTGCAACTTCGTAAATTGTGACACACCTACCTGGATGGTTAAACAGCCACTTTTGAACTTCTTGTTCATAATACATGCTCAGTGGAGCCATGAAACTGACATCCAGGGGCTGAAGGCGATGAGTTGTATGTTGGTGGAAGGTTAGGATGGTTACATTATTTTCTCTTGCCAAATTTATAAGTTCCAAACATTTGGTGTAACTGTTGTGTCCATCAAGTAGCAACAGCACTAGCTTCTCATGGGCAGGGTTGGAAAATTCTACGATTTTTTTAAACCAAACAATGAAGGTCTCCTTCGTGATCCAGCCGGTCTTGTGATATACTGCAAATGATACTGGAAAGGCATCATCCATGAGTCGTGGGTTTTCCTTCACTCGAGAAAATACAAACATAGGAGTGACGAATATACGGCATAAAAAAAAATGTATCCCGTTATCCAACTCATAAGTGTCCCGTTTTGTCCAACTCCGACACTTTTAAAAACAAGCATGGCTGATGCCTAAACGTGAAAGGAAAATTATATAGATTACACATGAGAATGTTCGTTAATAAATGCTTAATCAAATGTAATACTCACTGGAATTGTATTCCTATATATGTAGGCAGTATAATCTAGAAACAACGCATGTAAATGTAGAAAGTTCCAAAAAATCAGAGTAAAAAAGTTCTAAGAGCTACAACTTTCCATCAACTAGTGGTCTCGAGGCGGTACGAACTGAGAATGGTGTAATGACGGCCGAGAACAAGTTTCTGTCGTCGTCCGCTCGATAGCAGTACTAGACAGGTCCCTAGACGACGTATCCCGTTTTGTCAGACTATCCCGTTTTATCCAACTTTCCCCTACAACTCAAGTTTCTATCTTGCAACAAAACAAAGTAAAAAAGGAAATTATATTAAACATTTACTCAACCAGAATTGAAAAATGGGTGAATTATTTTTGATAAGTCCACTTGTAACCGATTCCAAACAGAAGTAGTAGAAATAAACAGGGTGCTAAAACGAACAAACTGAAAATAAATTATTAAAAGTAAAGAAACGATTAATCGAACTAGTTGCTTCTGAAATTAAATAAATGAAAGCATTAAGAGATAGTTATTAATCTTTAAAACAAAAAACAAGCTAAAAACACTACTAAAAACATGATATTTAACAGGGTTATTTAATTAAAACGTTAATCTTTTGTATTTTTAGTTTAGATTAAGCGTTCAACGCATATATATATATATATATATGTATAATCACAATAAAGCATTTTTGGAAAAAAAAATTATTATAAAATCGCCTTATAATAATAATAATGAAAAAAATAATATATATATATATATATATCAGGAAGAAAAAATATTAATTTTATTTATTAATATTTAGAGATAAATATGAGTATCTTCTTTAAAAATATAAGTTATATGAAAGATGATTAGTGCATAGAAAAAACAAATATTCCAAATTAGGAGCAATGTTTATAACTAGAGACGTAATTACGTGTGAATTCGTGCAAAGAGGAATATTAATTTTTTTTATTGCTTGGGAAAAAATGCTCCTCCAGTTTCACAATTTGACTTTTACAGAATTTCAAAACCAAAATTGTATAACAAAACAATCGAAAAATGTCCTTCAGTGAGCAAAAAGGTAGAAATATACTCGTGTTAAGTTTAAAACTGAAGGTGTTTAACTTCCTGATACGTGATCGCAATCAATAATACTGTTAATGCGCCTATAATGTGCCATTTGCATGTATGTGAAACATGTTGCGAGTGTATAAAAGATATTAGCATTTTAAAATCTCAGTTACAGATTACGTTTATGATTTTATCAATACTCAAATATTGTGGTCATGTAAATTAGTATTCAATGTAGATAGAATAAATTGGTTTTGATCTCAGTGTTCATAAGAAACTTTTCATTCGTTTATAAAATTATTTACTACATATTTTTGGTATAAATCGGAAATAACATTATCAAAGTGTAATATCTTAGCTTGGGTTATATGACATCTATTCCTTCGTTTAGAGAACCAAATCCTGAAATTTGTGAATTTTTTTAATACGTAGTATGAAATATTACAATACTCTAAAACAAACATTTTGCGCACAAGTAACTTCGTAACGTTTTGTGAACGAATAATGACAGTTAAAAATGTTGAAACAATTTATTTAGTATCAAAATAATGTTATATTGAAAGTTTAAAAAGATATTTTTTTAGGTAGTCTTTGTAACACCCATAAAACCATACCTGTCGACATTTTAATTTATTCCGGAGTACTTTTAGCCGCGCCTTTATTTAGCACCCCTTTATTTATAGAAATATTTTCTTCGATGTATAAATTCAATAAAATAAGAAAAAAAAATACTTAAAAAAATAAGTGGTCTGAAATAAAGGAAGGGCTAAAACTAATCCGGAATAAATTAAAATGTTAGCAGCTATTCATTTTATAAACTGTTGTAAACACTCTTTCCTCTGTTTTTTTCGGATTTGTGTTCTGCATACCAGAGGCCAATTTGTCCCTTCTCTGTACAATGCTATTTAATTATTTTATTCAAATAATGTCATGGCATATGTCACAAATGATACATAACTTTATTCATTATTATTATTATTATCGATTAAATGTGTTATCTAGAAGTGTTTAGTAAAATTAAAGTGCTAAACATAATATGATTATTTAATGTAATATACTGTAAATAATCATCGACAAAACTTATAAAACTAGTTTATTTATGATATTTTATTAGACAGAATGCTTTCTTTTTTTTAACCAATTACATTCTTTGTTTTATTAATTCTATTTATTTAACTTTAATATAGTTTATTTATAAAAGAATCTTTTCATTTTAATTCACTTGTGATTCAAAAAGATTAGAAAGAGCCCTAATTATTACACGCGTACCGCACACTCACCACACCTTTTATGAAAATTATACTTCAGGATGCTAGTTTTCTGTTCTTTTTATTGTGAAACAAAATAAGGAAAATGCGTAATTGCTAGCTAAATCAATAGCATCTAACAAACTAAAATTAATCTGCTGTATGTTATTAGAATTGCTACGCAAATTACTGTCATTTTATCTACTTCTAAAATTACATATTTTCAAAAGGCAGGGTGCGTCAGAAATTTATATGCACTACAAACTGTCATTAAAAGAATATTTCCCGTTCTGCAAGGTTAAATGTCTGAGAAAAAGTCATGTATACTCGTATTTCTTCAACAGGTGGCTGCAGAATGAGGCTGCCCAAACCAGTTAGTAGCAAGGAAATAGCTCCTACATGGCACACGCATGTTTGAGCACTAAAGTATAGAAGCAGGCTAATAACTGGTACTGTAAGTTTAAGAATGTTGTGCGGTTCAAAATGTGCAGAAAAGTAAGTACGGTACAGAATCACCTTCAAAATTAACAAATAAAAATTAAAAATGAACTGCGAGACAAATTGGAAGTTCATGGAAGAGTGTTTTATGCACATAAAGGATGATCAGGGCCTTTCGGTTTGACCAGAAAATACCACATATTTTCAAATTGGACTGTAATCTTATTTCTCTTAAAACATTAACCTTGTAGAACAGAAAATAATTTTCCTATGAAACTTCAAAGTGTGTCTACATTTTTGAAGCATCCATGATAATTAAAATGATTTTCATTGTATTTATTTTTTATGGATGCCGTAATTTGTTACTTTAGTGACCTTTACTATGAATATTTCTCTAGAAATTAGCTTATCTAAGAAATTTTGTTACGAAAGTCAAACATATCTTAAACTAAATTAATACAACTAAAGATTTATATTAATTTTTAAATTTAGTAATTCAAACTTGTTGTTGTTAAAATTCTCTAAATTTAGTGTGGATATATTATTTAGATGCAGTGTCCAGAAATTGATTTTGACCTCTTTTGATCATTTTAAATTTAAAAAATGGTATTAATATTCGGAAGTTTTTCATTAGGAACTGTTTATTTAGCTGCTTATTATGTTGTTTATCACAAAAAGCGGAAACGCATAAAACATGCGCTTAGTGCGATGCCTCTTTGTGTCCATCATTCATATCAACGTTTCTCATGGTTTCATTCAACCTAGTTTGTTTCTTGCGAAAGTCTTCCGATTTTTTTTTCATTTTATGATTTTAATTTTAATTTTTATTTAATTTTTATTTTTTTCAAAGATTTTATTTATTATATTTTCTGTAGCTTTTGTGTTGTTTTAATTAACTCCGATTAAGACAAAATATTCAAGATATTTACCATCTTCATTTGATACTGATTTAGAAAACAAAACGTGAGTAGCGAGAATAATAGCCAAATAGACAGGAAGACATATATACACACACAGAGACAGAGAGAGAAGGAGAGATCATCCGCTAAAAACCTTATTATTTTTTTTTTTTTTTTTTTTTTTTTTTTTAGGTGACCTAAAAACTTGTAAAAGTTTAAGAATTTATTTTAAAAATTAGATTTAAAACAACACTTTCTCTCCATGCATAGATAAGGTGTAAATAATAGTTACAAACCCTTTTAATCACCGGAAGGACAATTTGTCTCTCTCTCCGAAATATACATTTAAAAAACTGTGTATTTATCTCACAGTAATGTTATTTATAATCGGCAATGCTAAAGTCTAATTTTGCGAACTTTTCTTACAAAACTTTGCTACATAAGTATAAAACTTTTCAGCAAAAATTAAAATGTTGCATTTTTGTATTTCTTAGGAAAACTAGTAATTTTGGAAACTTTCATAGTAATTTACAAGTTCTTGCTTATACTATATAGTATCTTAGCTAGAATTTGTTTAAAACGGTATCAAAACATTGTTAAATGAAGTTTGAAAGTAGTGAAAATTTTGAAATACTTATTGAACAAAGTATAGAAGCAAATATAGAAGCAAATATAGAAGTTTGTTTTTATGAAAGTTTACCTTATTTATTTAAGAACAAGTGTAAACTTAGAAATTTGAAATAAAATCAACCATCGACGTTTTATTTTTATCTAAATTTAAAATCAATATAAATTTATATTTCTTTCTTTTTTTTAATAGTATATTTGTGCAAAATCGGTCATCTCCAAAAAATAAAATTTTGAATAAAAGCTGATTTTTTTGCCACACTTAACCGAAATAAGATGGGAACTAAAACTCTTTAGTTTTATAATCGTTAGGTCAATATATCTGAAAACTGTAAGTGAGGTGGCAAGGGAATATGATGGAAGGTGATTATTCATTTATTATTATTATTATTATGATTATGATTATGCCACATTTGCAATTACTTTTCGAGTTGGTCGGTTTTGCAAAAAGCACGAATTTAATTTTAGATAAATTTAATTTGAATATTGGATTTTTAGTGTTGCAAATATACAAAATATTTTTTTAATTAAATTTTATTTATAAATAACTGCTTTCTGTTACCTGATTAAAAAAAAATCTCATAAAAATTTAATGATATCCATAACAAAAAACATCTCTAGAAAATTATGAAAATGTATCCTAAATTCATGAATCTTGAGGTATTCTTTAACATACTGGAAAATCATTTGAGTTGTAAGCAAACTTATATAAACACATTGCTATAACCCCCTGAATCATCATAGGTATGTTCTTGAATTATATCATTTAATTAAATAATCATAATTCTGTTATATTATCAATCAATATTATGTTATTACAAAGTGATTGTACATTATATTTGAACTTTGTTTTTGTTCTTTTTCCCAACCTAAAATCACATTTCTTATTACTTGATTGGTTAGAAGATACGTCCACAAACTTCTAGATTGTAGAAGAAAACACGAAATTCAATTATTAGAAACTTTGTGCGCATCAAAAAAGTGAATTCACAAGCGAGAGAAAACACGATAACACGAACTTAATCAGAAGCGCGATTTCACAGATATGGAGATGATCGGTTTTGAATCTCACCAGCTTTAGAATTTTACCGATTTTACAGCATGTCGTCAATTTCAAACGCAAACACAAAGAACTGGGTCGGCTTTAGCATGGCCCCACTTTTCCAAATGGTGGAGACATTTACTTATAATTGAAAAAAAAAAAAAAAAAAAAAAAAAAAAAAACGCGTTTTCTAAATTTAAGGAGTTTGCCGGTTTTGCAACTAAACGACACTTTTTTTTTTTTAATGCATTTCACTAAGATTTTAAGATTTTGAAATTTATATAAAACATAATTCTATAAATAAAAAGTATATATTAAAAAAAACATTATATTCCAGTTGAATAATAATAAATTATAAATAATAATAGTAATAATAATAAAACTTTAAATATATTTTTTCTTTTTTTTATAAAGATTAATTTAGAAAATCTTTCATAACGAATGAATAAATTTCAACCTATGTAAAGAAAGAAAGAAAAAAAAAAAAATAGACCTCTTTGAAGAAATAAAACCTTTCAAAACTTTTCAAAATGAACAAAAAATCATAAAAATGAAGTCTATTGATGGCAATCGTGAAAAGAATGCGTCCGTGCTGTGGTTTTATTATGAGCATTCTCTTATTGCGAAAACGTGCTCATAATGCATAATTTCCTATTCTCGAAAAAAAAAAAAAGAATATTTAGAAATTATTATATTATTATTTAAGGCACAAATCTTGAATAGTTTTAAGTTTTATACAATGTGAAATAGTTAATGGTCATTTATTATAGTCATTAAAGCTAGTATCTTTATAAAATTAATTTGTTTATCAAGGAATAATGTTCTGTTCAATACGTACTCTAAACCTTTCTATTTCAATTTTATTTCTTTGAAACTGTTGTATTTTAAGTTTACTAAAGTTACACGCCTTGTTGCATTTTAAATTATTATAATTAAAATGATTTATTATGAGTATAATCTTATCATTTGAAATGCTTATTTATCCATTTTAGTCGGATTTTTTTCTGAATTTCTGACCCATAAAAGCAGACCTTATTTATTTATTTTTTGTGAAAATCAATATAGACTCTATCCTAAATTTAAAAATGCAAAATATTTTTCACAATACACAGTGGTATACTGCACCTACCGATTTACAATTATTTGATATATCGTCCACTGATCACCCGTTTGCAAAACACTCAAATTCTAATTTTAAACAAAATACAATATGATACGAATGTGTGTGCGAAAGATTATCCAGATTCGCAGTTCCTTGAAGTAGGACATCCATCCTCTGCGCATTTATCACTGTTCTTTGTGGGTGCTGCCTCGCTGACTGATTGACAGAGAGACGATATGATTCAAAAATCTCGCCAACTAGTCCCCAACCAATCACATTGAAGCATGGATACAACCCTATACCCGAGATTCCTAGATTTTTTTAAACCGAAACCAAAACACATACCCTCCTTCTTCCTTTATTATTATTCTAAGGTGGGAATGCTGTCATCTTCCAAGGCAACAAAATTGCGACGATGAGCCAGCCAATAATTTATTTAAAGGGCTCTAATTGTGCAGGCACAAAGATGCCAAACGTGAGCGTTGCGACGCCTAACAAGAAGGGGTTAAAAAATAATAAACCAAGATTATGCACCTGCAAAATTAGAACAGAGAACAAACCATTTAAGAAAAAAGCAGTAGAAGAAAAAATATTTTAGTATTTTAGTATGAATCATGATTATTCAAATCGGTAATCTTATATTTCAATATTTATTATTTAATAAAATGTGAATTATAAATGTTGTCCCGAAAATATTTGAAACACGATAAATTACTTTTCCTATTAGATCAGATAAGTTATTTATAATTTTCATTGTTATAGGCATTTACATAATTGTTATTATTATATATACATATTGATGTTATGCACCAAAATCCACCTTATTGCAATACAGTTTGGAAATGTATGTATGTTTATTTTCAAATAAATAGCAAAATATTTATTTCATGAATACCCTCCCCACTAAAAATTATCTTGAGATAATCTTAAAAAATTTCGACTCTCTACAGAAATATTAAAAATATCTGAATAAATTTTTCAGATTTAGATTTATCACCAAAATAACCAGAGATTTTTTTACGACGTTTTATAGGCATTATAAAGATTTTGTTTTATCATTAAAATAACTTCAGATTTTTTGAAGTTTTAACACGAACACTTTTATTATTTTAGGTTATGAGCAAAAAGTTGAAATTAAATCTGAAAAATATTTGTAGAACTTTTGTGGGCATTTTGAATCATAAACAGCTTTTAGTACGTACGTGTTTGTGCATGGTGTGTGGTGCGTGTGTGAATTATGATAATGCATTTCTTTGCATTTATTAAAATTTAAATAAATATAAAACAACGACCATATGTTTTGCTTCCTGCGATGGAATTCATTCAAGTTTAGTGAATTACAACTCAACTCGAAGATGTGACCAGGTAAAAATAAGAAATGTTTGTTTACTAACAGCCAGCGTGCTGGGGGAGCTAAAATGGCGATTAGCGTAGTAGCTCGTTTGCATTTTTTTTTTTTTTTTTTTTTTTTTTTTTAATATTTTGTGTTTCCTGTGTATGCCAACTATAGCAGTTTTCATTTATGACCAATATATATATATATATATAAAGGAAATGGGTCTAGAATAATCACATTTCAAAATCATTTATGTTGGTATATTTTAAAGAAAACAATTGGTAGTGTTTAAAAGGAGTGTAAAAACTTATGTCAGTTATTCTTTATAAAAACCACCTTATTATGCGGATTTATACATGTAAAAATATTTTATATGTTATTATTTTATTTTATATGATATTATTTTATATGTTATAGAAATAATACGCGTTTTAAAAAATCAAATAAATAACAACCTTTCCATATTAAAGTTAGAAGTAAGTGTTAAATATTTTCATAAAATTTAGTAAATTTCATTTGAAATTCCTATGAAGACCCCTGTACTAGTGTATAGTGCATTGTAATTGTACAAAACAGCCATGAATTATACTTTAAATAAATCTATTATGAATATTCTTGCTATATATTTGCAAAAAATTTGCTCAACATTCAAAATTTCCAAACATAAAATTTGTAAAGTGTTTGTTTACATTTTTTTTTTTTTTTTTTTTTTTTTTTGAAAATAAACTGAAAATTCGTGAATAAAACTGATTTTTAAACCTTGAAAGTACAGTTATGTAGTATTTATTTCAAAATTGAGTATTAAAATTAACGAACGATTTCTCATTAATAATTTCTCATAATTTTAACGAACGATTTCTCATTAAGAGCTAAAAATGAGTATTTGAAAACTACCGAATATTGTCGATGAAACAAAGTATTTTTTTTTTAAATTTCCAAATTTTATGTTTGAAAATTTTTGAATGTTGAGCAAATTTTTGTAAATATACTGTAAAAATGTTTATAATAGACTTACTTCATGATTGTTTTGCATTATTCAGATGAAATATGCAATAGAAAAGGGATTTTCATGGAAATATTAAAAAATACTTTGTTTTTATCGCCTATATTCGCTCCATTCCAGAAATTGATTTGAACAATTAGTAAGAAATCTTCTAGTAAAAAATAGATTTTGTTACTCATTTTTAAAATAAGTAACATATAAAAGTTGTATAAACTATTAAAATTCAGTATTAGTGATGAATTTTCAGTTTTTCAGAAAAAAAGTAATCAGATATTTTACGATATTTATGTTTTGCATAATTTTGAATGTTGAGCAAATTTCTTGCAAAAATATATGAACAATATTCATAATTAGGTTTCATTGAAGTATGAATCATGATTGTTTTACCTTATTAAGGTGAAATATGCAATAATATAGGTATTTCCTTGGAAATTCCTAAAATATAACACTTGATTTTCATCGCAACATTCGGTAGTTTACAAATAGTGATTTTTAACCATTAGTAAGAAATACTTTTGATAAAGATGAATTCTAATGCTCAATTTTGAAATAAATAGTACATAACTGTATTTTCAAGGTCTAAAATTTAGTTTTATTCATTAATTTACAGTATATTTTCAAAAAATGTAAACAAGCACTTTCAAAATTTTATGTTTGTAAAAATTTGCAATGTTGAGCAAATTATTTGCTAACATATGGTAAAAATGTTCATATAGGCATATTTAAAGTGTAATTCATGATTATTTTGCCTTGTCAGATGAAATATAGGTATATATACAGGTATTTTCATGGAAATTTTAAAAATAACACTTTATTTTCATCGCCTATATTCACTTCCTCCCTTAAAATTAATTTAAGTCATTAATAAGATATCTTTTAGTTAAAAATGGATTTTGTTATACACTTTTGAAATAAATAACATGTACAAATTTTATAAACAATTGAAATTCAGTTTTATTGCTGAATTTTCACTTTTTTGTGAAAAAAAAGTTAACACATATTTTACGATTTTTATGTTTTGCACAATTTTGAATATTGAGCAAATTTCTTGTAAAAATATATTAAAAATATTCATAACAAGCTTAATTGAAGTATAAATCATGATTATTTTGCCTCATTAAGATTAAGTATGCAATAATAAAGTAATTTTCATGGAAATTTTTAAAAATGACATTTCGATTTCATCGCCAATATTGTCGAACTTCGTTAATGGGAATCTCAACGGTGGTAACAGATCTGTTCGTGTTATCAGTGGTTAATACTATAAGTAATTCGAAAACTAATCTTTCTGTTGACAGGGATTGTGGAAAGAGTTCACGTTAAAAGTAATTCACGTTAAGCGTGTTCACGTTAATGAGGTTCGACTGTATTCGGTAGCTTGCAAAAATGAATTTGAGCCATTAGTGAGAATTATTTTTGTTAAAAATAGATTTTGTTACTTATTTTTGAAATAATTAACATATAAAAGTTGTATAAACTACTGAAATTCAGTATTATTGATGAATTTTCAGTTTTTTGTGAAAAAAAGTAAACAGATATTTTACGATATTTATGTTTTGCATAATTTTGAATGTTGAGCAAATTTCTTGCAAAAATATATTAAAAATATTCATAACAAGCTTAACTGAAGTATAAATCATGATTCTTTTGCCTCATTAAGATTACGTATGCAATAATAAAGTAATTTTCATGGAAATTTTTAAAAATGACACTTCGATTTTATCGCCTATATTGTCGAACCTCGTTAACGTGAATCTCAACGGTGGTAACAGATCTGTTCGTGTTATCAGTGGTTAATACTATAAGCAATTCAAAAACTAATCTTCCTGTTGACAGGGATTGTGGAAACAGTTCACGTTAAAAGTAATTCACGTTAAGCGTGTTCACGCTAACGAGGTTCGACTGTATTCGGTAGCTTGCAAAAATGAATTTGAGCCATTAGTGAGAATTATTTTTGTTAAAAATAGATCTTGTTACTTATTTTTGAAATAATTAACATATAAAAGTTGTATAAACTACTGAAATTCAGTATTATTGATGAATTTTCAGATTTTTGTGAAAAAAAGTAAACAGATATTTTACGATATTTATGTTTTGCATAATTTTGAATGTTGAGCAAATTTCTTGCAAAAATATATTAAAAATATTCATAATTAGGTTTAATTGAAGTATGAAACATGATTGTTTTACTTTATTGAGGTGAAATATGCAATAATATAGGTATTTCCTTGGAAATTTCTGAAATATAACACTTGGTTTTCCTCGCCAACATTCGGTAGTTTGCAAATATTGATTTTTAACCATTAGTAAGAAATATTTTTGATAAAGATGGATTCTAATGCTCAATTTTGAAATAAATAGTACATAACTGTGTTTTCAAGGTCTAAAATGTAGTTTTATTCATGAATTTTCAGTATATTTTCAAAAAATGTAAACAAACACTTTCAAAATTTTATGTTTGTAAAAATTTGTAATGTTGAGCAAATTATTTGTTAACATATGGTAAAAATGTTCATGTAGGCATATTTGAAGTGTAATTCATGATTATTTTGCCTCATTCAGATGAAATATAGAATAATACAGGGATTTTCAAGGAAATTTAAAAAATAACACTTCATTTTCATCGCCTATATTCGCTCCGTCCCAGAAATTAATTTCAGCCATTAGTAAGAAATCTTTTAGTTAAAAATGGATTTTGTTATTCACTTTTGAAATACATGTACAAATTTTATAAACAATTCAAATTCAGTTTTATTGCAAATGTGAAAAAACAATTCCCTTTTAGCGCTTTGTAAAAAAGATCAATTATTGGTAAGTTTTATTTTAAATATACTGTAAAAAGTTTAAAATGTGTTTACTTTATGTGAATATAATGTTCCTTTTGTGCATTGAAGTATAAATATGCAGAATAACTTTTGAGGGAAATTTTTGAGAAATTATTTTTCGGATTTCGCCGTACAATGTCACCCGGAAGTGAAAACTCATATAATCTCATATTCAAAAATTTATATATTTAAAAGCTTTTTTTTTTTTTGCTCCATTTTAAAGAAAATAATAGATAAAAGTATAAAGTAAATATAAATTGCATTTTGAGTACGATTTTTTTTGTTTTTTTGTGAAACAAATGTGAAAAACAATTTCCTTTTAGCGCTTCACAAAAATGAGCAATTATTGGTAAGTTTTATTGTAAATATACTGTAAAAAGTTTAAAATGTGTTTACTTTAGGTTAATATAATGTTCCTTTTGTGCATTGAAGTATATGTATGCAGAATAAGGGGCTTTTGAAGGAAATTTTTGAGAAATTAGTTTTCGGATTTCGCCGTACAATGTCGCCCGGAAGTGAAAACTCATGTAATCTCATATTCAAAGATTTATACATTTAAAAGCTTTTTTTTGGCTCCATTTTAAAGAAAGTAATAGATAAAAGTATAAAGTAAATATAAATTGCATTTTGACTACGATTTTTTTTTGTTTTTTTGTGAAACAAATTTGAAAAACAATTCCCTTTTAGCGCTTTGCGAAAATGAGCAATTATTGGTAAGTTTTATTTTAAATATACTGTAAAAAGTTTAAAATGTGTTTACTTTACGTGAATATAATGTTTCTTTTGTGCATTGAAGTATAAATATGCAGAATAAGGGGCTTTTGAGGGAAATTTTTAACAAATTAAGTTTCACATTTCGAGGTACGATGTCGATCGAACGCAAAAAATTTTATGAGCTGATATTCAAAAATTTATACATTTAAAAACTTTTTTTTTTTTAATCCATTTTAAAGGAAATAATAGATAAAAGTATAAAGTAAATATAAATTTCATTTTGAGTATGATTTTTTTGTTTTTTGTGAAACAAATGTGAAAAACAATAACCTTTTAGCGCTTCGCAAAAATGAGCAATTATTGGTAAGTTTTATTGCAAATATACTGTAAAAAGTTTAAAATGTGTTTACTTTAGGTGAATATAATGTTCCTTTTGTGCATTGAAGTATAAGTATGCAGAATAAGGGGTTTTTGAGGGAAATTTTTGAGAAATTAGTTTTTGGATTTCGCCGTACAATGTCGCCCTAACGTAAAATCTCATATTAATAAAATTATATATTTGAAAGCTTTTTTTTTTTTTTGCTTCATTTTAAAGAATGTAATAGATAAAAGGATAGAGTAGTTACAGATTGCATTTTCAGTATGATTTTTTTTTTCATTTCTGTTTTTTGTGAAACAAGTGTGAAAAAAAAATTCCTTTTAGCGCTTCGCAAAAATTAGCAGTTATCGGTAAGTTTTATTTTAAATATACAGTAAAAGGTTTGAAAATGTTTTCACTTCAGATGAATTTCATATTCCATTTGTGCATTGAAATATAAATAAGCAAAATGTGGTGCTTTTTATAAAAATGTTTAACAAATTAGGTTTCACATTTCGAGATACTGTGTCGATCAAAAGCCAAAAACTGATATGAGTTCATATTCAAAAATCGATACATTTAAAAACTTTTTTTTTGCTTCATTTTAAAGAAAATAGCAGATAGCATTATTAAATAGATATAAATTGGAGTTTGATTAGTATATATATATATTTTTAATTAGCATGTTTTTTTTTTTTTTTTTTTTTTTTTTTGTAAATATACAGTAAACCACTTTCACGGCATGTTTTGTTTAAGTAAATTACATGTTTCTTTTGTGCACATACATGTATAAATATGCATAATAAGGTGATTTTTATAAAGATCAAAATAAAAGCATTGGTATAAGTTTTTAAACAGATACACACACGTACAGAATAGTCTGAATTTTGTAGAACATGTCTCATAGTAACATTAAAATAGGGATTAAAACTCATTTAGAATGATGAATGTCAATTGTTTGTGATACTTTTTATTAATTAATTTCAAAAATTTTATGATTTTATTTTTATTACAAAACTATTTTTTTTTTTTTTTTTTTTTTTTTTTTTTTTTTTTTTGTTGCTTAAGCATTTTTAATGTAGTTATATAACTAAATTTTTGCTAATAACTATTAATGTTTTTGAAAAAAATTTTCCTTTTTTGTTATGAGTGTAAATAAAATCAGATTTTCTAAGATTTTTTTTTTTTTCCAATTTTAAATCTAGCCTAAAAATATATAAATAAAACAAGTTAAATTTTGAATGTATAACTTATTTAACGGCTTTTTAAACGTTTTGATTAACTGATAACTTTTAATTAACTTTACAATTTATATTCTATCTTTTATTGTATAAACAGATCAGAATTATTCGTCTGTTATTTTTCACAATAGAAAATTTCAAAAAAAGAAAAATTTCATGACAACTAAATTATATTTTATTCTGAATATCGAGCACCGTTTTGAAAAAGCTTTTTTAACTAATATATAAGCGGATAGAATGTTAAATAAAAAATAAATTAACTAAAATTTGTATTTTATTATTTATATTTATATTTCTTGTAATTATTTACCATGTATGTGAAAAATTGCAGATTTTCTGTAAATTTCACTAAAACCTCTTAAAAATATCTTTAAAAATATAATCTGCAGAATATCTTAAGTTATTTGGCCCACTTTTAAGCCTATATATTTTGAAAAAAATCTTAAGATTATATTCTGTAAATTTTCTTCAGAAATATGAAGAAAATCTGCAGAATATTTAGGCTTAAGAAGTGGGCCAAATAACGTGAGATGTTCTGTAGATTTTTTTTAAAGATTAATTTAAGATTATTTTTAGTGGGGCTGTGTTCATTATCTTATTATTTTAAATATTGTGAGGTATTCGTACTAAATTATCGGCAACCATTTGTGCTTCTCTAAAGCCGAAAATATATACATATTTTATATTTTATCATTAAAGGAACATTAAGAAAAAGTCGCAACTGCTTAGTAAGAAATTAAAAACAAAAGTGTCCTACATACCTCTTTTTCTTCATTTTTTTTTTTTTTTTTTTTTTTTTTTTTTTTTTTTTTTTTTACTGACATATATTTATTATTATTTAGAAATATATTTCAAAGTACATAATATTAGTGCGTTTTCTTAATATTTTAGTAGAAATTTATCAGGGATGTTTTTGGTACTGCTTTTCTCCTATTCGAATAGTAAAGAAGCAAAAACGACTCTAATACCAGAAAATGCAATAAACTCGCAACAATTGTTTCGGGTCGAAAAAACACACGACCCTTCATCAGGCGAATAAAGTAAGCACGAGTGCTGCAGTTCGACTCGAAACAATTGTTGCGAGTTTATTGCATTTTATGGTGTTTATTCAAAGTTTGTAAATAATATTTTTTACAGCGCCAGGTTTGTGGTGCTTTTTTATTAAAAACGACTCTACTTTGAAAAGTGGTGACCACTATCTCTGTGAGAAGCTTTTGCTAAAATTTTATCCCAGGCACGTATTTATTCGTTGCTTTATTTTTATTAAAATTTGAATCTTTTAATTTTCCGTTGATTCGAAAGGTCAGAATTTAATTTTAAGGTCTGAAACAATTACCCTAAAACTCAGGCTACCGATAATATTTAACCATTAGCTATCTTATTCTTCTATTACCCGACAGTTATGTTAGCCTGACAGTTTATTTGTCTGATAAAGTTTGTATTTCTCTTAAAAGAAAATTGTCGAAGAAATTTATAATTGCTCTTAGTACGCAAATATTATGGTATATACAAAATTATATTTTATTGCAGTACAACAAACACTCTAAAATAAAGTAAAAGTATATGTTTGCGATCTACAATAAAATATTCATTATTAATTTAACATATTAGTTAAATATATACTAAGTAGTTTTAGTCATATCTAAATTTGTAGTTATCTGTTAAAGCATGAAATTTACAATTGTTTCCTGCGTCAATGATAAAAATTCAAACAATATTAAACTATTAGGTCGTTGCAAAAGTTCGTGCGGTTTTTTATTGCTTCATTTCATAAAAATACATCAAATCAAATGACAATTTTTAATCAAAATTCTCTCCATTACTTTCTACAATCTTTGCCCATTTTTCGGGTAACAAATGTATACCACGGCGATAGAAGCTCTCGTCTTTGGAGGCAATAAAATGATCCGCGTCCGCACGAACTTTTGCAACGGCCTGATATTTCCTCCGAAGATAAAAGACGATTTAGATTTATTTAAAGTTCATTTTTTTCACAGGAGATAAATAGAATTGTTTTGTATTTATATTTTTACATTGATTCCTCAACCTCATTAACAGAAAAATACAGAAGAAAATGAAGAACGAATGAAAAAAAGAGTTGTCAGCCAAACATGTATATTTGAAAAATGCACCTATCGGACAAATGAACATTTGGCAAACGTACAATTTATGGCAAGTGAGATGCCGAGGAAATGTATTGGATTGGTAAGTGAGCTATACGAAGAATGTGCCTTTCGAACAAATGGATATATCGGTCAAATGCATCTGTGGGACAAATTGAAACGTAAAGTTAAATATTACTCACAGAAATTACATGTTTGACCAATTGTAACAAGAACCTGGGTTTGAAGTATTTTGCCTCTAATCATGCTATTTGAATTAATGTTATAACCGCCTTTAAAAAAAAAAAAAATGCAAATTTGTAAAATTGTTTTCACTGCATAGTTTTCAATGTGCTTAAGTAAAGCTTTTTCCCAATATACATTAAAGCTGTAACTATCCACATGATTAAAATCTCCACAGCTATTTTTTTAAAACCGTCTAATTTAAAAAACAAATTCAATATTTACAATTATATATACATTTAATTATAAGTGTATTGCGTAAAAACGAACGGCTCAATGAACGGATATATCCGTTATTAACAGTCAGATGCTAATTAATCTGATAAAATATATTACTAAATAGCTGGCTCTTGAATATTTCGTGGATTCCAATAAAATCATTGAATAGATTAACGCGCAGCATATAAGGAATTTAATTCTTCTTCTTATTGTTTTTTAAGGCCTCCCCCTTACCTAGAAAAGAAAGTTAGGTTGAATGATTTTAGCTTCGCACAAGAACTTCCCAATGGACAATTGGCGAGATAAAAATAAAATAAAATCAAATGTATAAGAACAGCTAAAGATGGAATCCCTAAAATGTTATTAGAGGAATTTTAAGGTGACAGACTGAAGGAAAATTCCTATTTTGCATAAATTGCTTCATGTTCTTGAAAGAAAAGATTGCCTTCAAATGGAATACAAGAAATGTACTCCTATATTCCTGGCTAGCTCAGTAGAGCACTTAATGTAGTCATAAAACTAATTATCCTTTGCTTTACCATAAAAACAATTTAATTTTAGGCGTTAAATAAAAAGATGAAGACTCTGCAACCATTTTAGCACATGACAAAATTTAATGAAGACACAAACATAATATATACACTATACAAAAATTACAATTTTTCTTTAGAACATTTTACAACAAAAAAACACGTAGGCGACAACTCTGCAGACCTTTCGGTAGAAAGAAAAAACAGTTACTGATTGCAGTTACGTTTTTTCCAAAATTTCATTGGGTGCGAGGTCACGTGGAATTCATGACGCAATTGTCCAACATGTATTACACTCGTATATTCCTTAAATGTGATTTAAATAAAAAATCTACATAAAATCAGAAGCATAAAGTGGCTTTTATCATACAGGGAAAGGAGGAAGGCAAAATTTCGTATTAAAAAAATAATAATTGAATAAAAAATATTTTTGATAAATTTTAAGAAATAGATTATATTCTTTCTCTTAAAAAATTTTTGGCGATTGAATTTGTTCGCTTTAATCCGTAATATTTAAGTTCGTGTATAAAACATTACGCTAAATATAAAATAATTTATTTTCATTTAGGAAAATATCAGTAACATTACAGTCGGTAACAAAAGTCTCCGAACACTAGCAAAAATTCCTATATAAAAAAAGTTGAGTTAATAATGTTTTGCTAAATAAGTCCTTGTCGAATCCTGTTCTTAGTCTGCCTAAGAACATAATTCGACAAGGATTCATTTAACAAAACAGTACTAACTCTTCTTTTTTTATATAGGAATTTTTGCTAATGTTCGGATACTTTTGTTATCGACTGTACTAATACAAGCTGTTCGTACACATTACAAAACACTTACACTTTACAGTTTTTAAACTTCAATATATTTTGTGAATAAAATTATTTTAGAAAAATTTCACGTAAGTATCATAATGTATCTGAATATTTCTATTGTAGTTTAGAAAAAGGCATTAATACTAACTTTACGATATTCTATTGAAAACGTGTATAATTACTTCTGAATAGTGTATCTAAATTTAGTCAAGTTTTATGTAGTATAATATGATATAAGGTAATAAATTATGCTTTAAAGAATACTTTTCATAGAAAAGAACGCGTTCAAATGTTTTAGCTAATTTGGAAAAACATGAACAAAAATAAAAAATGCTACTTACGCTAAATTTTAAAAACTGATTATGTAAAATAAACTACGATGAAGGAGATGAATCTATCTCGAAAAAAAAGTCGTAAAACAATTGGTTACCACATCTTTTGTATTTGAAACAAAACATTTTCTGTATATATGTACACTGTTAAAAAAATGCAACTTTGCTGCCAGAAATTCTCTGTACTTACAGAAAAATGCGCTTTGCCAACTTAATATTTCGTAATTTACGACTGTTTTTCAAATTACATATAATTTCTGGCAGCAAACTTGCAATTTTTCAACAGTGTATTAAAATCTCGAATTATTGATAAAATAAACAAGATTTTTTTTTTCTGATCTTTATTTTATTTCCAAATAAAACACAAATAAAAACGTAATTATGTAATATTTTCTATTTTTACCTTCTATTACGCCTAATTCAATAAAAGTAAATCACATCTGAGTCATGCGCAATAGCGCCTGTAAGATTTGTTATTAAAGCAAAACAGTATATAAATAAATTAACGTATAAATATTTATTATTTGTATACTGATTCAGAATTAATTTTTTTAGGGGTATTTTATTATTATTATTATTATTTTAAATAAAAAACTATTCCAATACATCCATATGAAAATGAATATTATATTTTACATTATCTCAGAATATTACAATTTTAAATTACTTCATATTATTATTATTTTTTAATCTGCAAAAAACATATTTCTCTAAATGCTGAATAAAGGGAAACGGACATTTGTCTTACTGTTTTATTTTCATTACGAAAACTATTGTATGTTATATTTAAACTATTGTTTAAATCGAATTTTCCGGGGAAAATGATAAATAACACTGTCACATTTGCTTTCAAATGCCTCATAAACTGTGATCAGTTTTGTCACAAAGACAAAATAGCTGACAGAGAACAAAAGAGAAAACAGGAAATATGTTCATTTCAGAGTAATGGAATTTTATGTTGCGGTATATGAGAATCATATGCATTCCACATAAAGATACATGATTGTATGACTTATTTAAAAAGTTTATTTGTAAAAAAAAATATTAAAGTGCATATTTTTCTTATGCACAAATTCGGAAAACAGAGATATGTAAAACTCGCGTTTGTTTACAATATCAGTAAAAGTTTATTAATTATTATGTTTATTAAAATTGTTAGCAATTCTTAAATTTATCAGATAAAGTTTATTTCGATTTTAATCAGAAATAAAGCTCTATTTATCTGTCTGAATAAAATAAACTATTTTAAGACAAAATCACTTTAATTCATCTTTCTGATGTATTATATATATATATATATATATATATATATATATATAATAAATCTTTTAAGCTGGCGGTTTTGTTAGGCAAGCGCTTGGACTGATGACATAAAAATAATATGGAAAAAAAAAAAAAAAAAAAAAAAAAAAAAAAAAACAGTCTTTGGGGACTGCCGATAGAAGTGGAAACTAAGTAACTTGTGAATTGTATCGTCGAGCTATTAGATTATTTTAATCGAATTATTTTTGGTTTGTAAAGAAGTGTTTATGATCTGTATTATATGATTCTGCCCAATATTTGTAGCTAACCAAATTAAATGAACTAAGCCTTATATTAGGTAAAAATATTGATTACTTATGAAATTATTTTAATTAGTAGCTGAGATACAAAAGAAAACCCACTCAGGAAACCTTAAAACGCGTAAATCAGGTGAAATCTCGAATTCCACTTTCGATAATATAAAATAACTTTAAAATATCTTTCGAATGATGTATTAAAAATAATTTAATCATAATTAGAAATTGAAATACGCGTATTAGAATAAAATTTAATTTGCAATTAAAATGTAATTTTTTTTGCAAAATCGGTGAAATTTGAACTGCAACTATCCCGTGTGCTGTTAATGGCATACAGTAAGTTTCAAAGAATTTCAAAGAAAATTGAAGCGATTTGAAATTTGCAACTTTTATTCCTAGTAGAAAATCACGTGATGTCAATTGGCAAAAAATATGTTTCTTCCCGATCAGATTCTCTGTGACTGGGTTGTCATGGTAACGAACGCCTGCAGAATTTCCTTCAAAGCGTTAGCTGACGATGACGCGAGTTTCATGATTTTTCTTCACCCAAAAGTGCTCAATGCGCCTAAAGAAGTTTTTACTTCAAAAATGTAAGTTTATAAACATAACATTTCTGTTCGCTAGATTAAAGGAAAAACCATTGAATTTACTAAATTTAACATTTAATTAGACCTTGACATAAAATGGTGCTGATTAGTGTTTTGCATATGTCTACAAATTTTAACCATTTTCTTTTACCTGACTATATGTGTAGAAATAACACAGTTTAGTGGTTTTAGATACAGGATTTTCTGGATTACATTTTTGCTTTTGAAAATTAAAGGATAATATTTTAAACTTATCACACATTATTCAGAAAAAAAAAATATATATATATATATATATATATGGCTGAATATCACATAAGTGTGCATTTTGGATTTTTTTAAACTTTTTTTTCAAACTTTGTATTTTAATTTGAATTTTTGAAAATAAGTCCGTAAGTGCATCTTAAATAAATTCTGAGTTTGACAGAGATCGAACATAATTTTTAAAAATTTTATTGAAATTTTTCAATAAAAATTTATAATTTTAATTATCTTATAAAATCAAAATTACCATTTAAATATTTTTTTTTTTTGTGGTTCAGATTCATTAAAAAATACAAGACTTAGGCTTTTCTAAAAAGTTCTTCCCATTTTAAAAAATAAAATAAAATAAAAAACCCAAAAATTTTAAATTTAAAAAAATAAATAAATAAATAAATAAATTTAAATTTATTCTTTTATAAACATAAATTATATCAATGGGAAATATCATAGACTGCATACCTCTTGACTATAAACTGGAAAAAATTAGTTTACTTGCATTAAATTTTTAATTATAGCATTTAAAGATGTCAAAAAATGATGTCACTGAAATGACTGGTTTGTCACTGAAATGACAATGTTTGTCACTGAAACGACTGTTTGTCACTGAAATGACAATATTTGTCAAAATGACTATTTTTCACTGAAATAACATTGTTTGTCAATGCAATAGGACCATATAATATTAAAAATGGAACATATTAGAACAATAGAGAAAAGATTGTGAAGGGAAAAGAAAGAGCAATAATGAGAATATCAAGCAATTTTATTGTATTAAAATCCTTATAGTTACAAGTTTAATGATTAACTGAATTAAATTCAGAAAAAGCATTTTGAACATTATTAAAATCTTCATCCTGAAGTTTAAAATATCTATTTGAAGCAGGTTCAGGAGAATTCCTAATTTTGCACAGAATATGTGGCACTTGAATTTCATGGACATCCTCTTTGTCAAGCCATGCAAATTATTTTTTCTGCATCTTGCCATAAATAACACAAGTAAAATATTTTGAGTAACATTCTCAATGACACCTTAAAAGGGGCAAAAAAAAAAAAAATAAATAAATAAATAAAATTAAATAAATAAATAAAAGTTTGCTTTTTTAATTGTATCTTAATATTAATGTCGTATGTAATTTTTTTATATTTACCTGGATACCGGAAAGTACTTTAAATATTTAAATATAAAGCTTATCCTACACCAACAAATCTTTTAATTCAAAATAAAAAATTATTTAAATCCAGGGCTTACAAAATAGTAAATCTCCAACAAATGTCATTTTCGTGACGTCACAAAAATGACCGTCACGAAAATGACAAATCGTCAATAATTCGTTCTGTACTGAAAAACATGCTTTCACTAAGCCGATATCGTCACATTTTCTTCTTCTGGTCGTCATTCTATATTAAAATAAAACTTTGTTCTAAATTTTATAATAATATTTTTTTATTTTTTATGCATCTCGAAAATGACAAGCAATAAAAGTACGCACAGCATGTAAACAATAAAAATAATGTTAACTCTTACCTGTTTTCAATTTTCTTGAGATTTTTTTTCCCCACATATCGTCAATGTTGATTTCTGATCTTAAACTTTTAAAAAAGTGAATGGTGGCACCATCCCTTGATGATATATGAAGTTATTTTCATGTGTCACGAAAATGACGTGAAGACTTGCATACAAGCATTTTAATTACACATGCATGAAAATTAACGTAATTAAAAAGAAAAAAAAATTCCTTTGAAAACGAATAGTTTTTTTTACAAGAATTAACAATTATTATAATTATCATTTTATTTTTTTTAGTAAAAAACATACTTTGTATGTAAACATTTGGTCTTGGAGACAGTCACGAAAATGACGGTTATAAGGTTTAAAATTTTCTAAAAAATACTGAAATTGCTATAAACTCACATTTTATGATTTGATGCTTTTTTAAAAAGGTACTTCTAAATAATAATAATAAAATTTTACAATTTATTTGCTTAAAATTAATAATAAAGACCTGAAACACTAAAATGCACATTTATGTGATATTCAGCCATATATATATATCTTTCAGATTTAAAACCTTCTTGTCTCTCAAATCTAATAGAAAATAATCGCATGCAGCTTAAATTGTCTCCTAAATAGTAGTGTAAATTAGAAAAAAAATGATTTATTACACATACTTAAAATTATTTAATATTCTATGGCTTTTCAAAATTGTAGTACTTAAAATTGTAAATAATTTCATTCATCATATCCTAGAAAATATAATTAAACAAATTACACTAATGAAAACTTTAATTATTTTTTAGTTTCTTTAAACTTAATATATATATCTATATATTTATATATAACTTTGATGAAATATATCCTTATTGGTTTTCTCCGATTTAAAATTGAAAATAAAATAAATAATTAAAAGTAATTATCTTATAAATAAAGTTTTTGTTGCATTATTATTATTATTATTATTAAATAGCATATTACATTTATTTAGTAAAGTGTGTTTAGTAGCTTTATATGCAAGTATTTTTTTTATTGATATATTATTGAAAATACCTGTGACTACTTTATTTGAAGATGGTGAATCGGTACGACAGCTTTACTCCTCAATCAGTACCAGTTTTTATCTATTTCATGTGTAAAAATGTAAATTTTAAGACAGCGTTTCCAAAATATTTTAAGTAAATGTATAATTGTCTATTGTCTATGTACAAAACACTTATCAAAAAGAATTTGCTGATATTTATGAAAAAAGAAATTTTTGAAAAACGAAAATTTTCTTAATTAGTGACTAGCAGGCTACGCCCGCTTCGCTGGTCACTGTATTAAAAAAAAATAAATAAATAAAAAATAAAAGAAATAATTCACTTTTTTTTTAAGGACCATGTTATATATATATATAAACTATATTTAAATTGTTTTAAAACCTCGCGTCGGGATCCCGCTGCCTAAGGCATCTCTTTTTCAGCCCAGAATGCATCGGGCCCAGGTCCCTACTGCCTGCTGAAAGCTATTTCCAGGGCACTTTAATCTGAGTGTTTATCGACGATAAGTGGATCTTTTATTATTTCGATTTTAAAGATGGCTGTCTCTCAGCATCTATTAAATATCTTAGTTTTTAAAATTTTATAGCCCTCACTCTTTATACTTTATTATCATATCAATCCGAGCAATATAATAAAGGAAATAAAATTCGATTTTCTTTTAAAATAATTAAATAATAATATATATATATATATATAATACATTTTAATTATACTTAAATTTTAAAGAGTTTTAATATTTTGTACTATATACTACCACTTTTTTTTCAAAAAAAAAAAAAAAAAAAAGAAAAAAAAAGAAAAAAAAAAAAAAAAGGTTTTTTTATTACAAAGGAATTAATTACGAATATGAAAAATAAAAAGTTGTTATACTGTAAAAATTATACATAAACATAACAATTAATTTCTATTACATTATCACTTGATTTTCAACAAATATAATAATAATAATAATAATAAATTGCCTTCAAATAGCGTAATAGCCTTTGCTAAGATACGCAGACGATTAAATTAAATGAATAAATTTCAGAAAAATGAGCATTAAAGTCAGTGTTTAAAATCGAAAAATATTAATTAGAGAAATACAAATTCGAAATTCGAAAAAAAAAAAAAAAAAAAAAAAAACACTCGATTAGATGCACACCTACAAGGTCCCAGGTAAACATCTGTCAAATTTTGCAGATATGTAATAAGTAGTGCGACAGAGCGCAGACAGACACAAAGACAGACATGCATTTCTTTTTATTTATATAAATTAAATAAATTTAAAATGTTATTTTTAAATTTGTTATTTGAAAAACTCATGTAAGAAATATTTAATAAATAAATCATCGATTATTAAACAAATAATTTTACATTTTTTATTTGTAAGTATGTTAATTTTTATAGGATTGTTTTAGTTTTAAAAAACATCTTCAGTAAAATTAAGATCACTAACCTTTAGAAAGGGGCTCCTTTAAAATCCTATAGTGAAGCGGGACAACTGCAGGGGGTAATTATGAAACCTACATTTAATTTTATTCATAATAACTCAAAAAGTTTTATTGAATATAAATTATAAAATTATAGCTACTTTAACTTTTGTGGCAGATATGTGATGACAACACTGTTAAATTTCGAATCTTTTTGTTTTTTTTTTTCATGTTGATTTAAGCAACAAGGAAATATAGTATAGTGCATTCAGTGGAAAAACAGTTTTTAAGGAATAGTTAAAAAATAAATAAATAAATAAAAATAAATAAATAAATAAATAAATAAATAAAAATAATCAAATAAATAAAACAAATAAAATAAATATATAAATATATAAAAAAACAAATAAAATAAAATAACTAAATATAATATATACGCTATTTTTTTCCTACAGAAACTAGATTTTAAAATTTTGACGCATTTTTAGCATATAAAGAAATCAATATTTTCGTCTAGACACATGTATTTTAATTTTGTAAATTGTAACAATGATTAATTTTGCAACCTATGTCTATGTACACCTATCACAGCAAAAAAATTACAAAAAAATAAACAATGTATATTTTGATATAAGTGAAATTAATGTAACATATATTGCAAATAATTCCAAACATATTTTATAACAGAGTATTTATTTTAAACAGAAAATTTAAATTTATATGTTTATACATTTTTCATAAAATTTACAAAATTACATAAAAATGTATAATTTTATTGTCTGTGAATTATAAGATATATATTTTGTGTTAGTTTAATACACAGAGGATATTTAAATTTTAGTAGTTATTAGTAGAATATATTCTTCAAGAAAATATTTTTTGTATAAGAAACACCCAAGCATTAAATATAGTATTTTAAACGCATGGAAAAATCATAGAATGCCTCTTTTTAAGCAATAAGGATTTTTGGTCATTTTTCGATCGATATGGGTCAACGTTCTAATTAATGTCTCTGAAAATAATTAAAATTTTTAAATTCTGTTTTCAGGAGCCCCTCGGGAAGGCTCCTGAGCATCCGTATGTCAATTTTTGTACTTCTGCGTTCAATCGGGGCTGTTTATTGTCGTTTATTTTATACAGAGTGGTTATAATTAAATTTTCCCTATAAACAGCATCCTACAGTGCAAACGAGTGAACGGAAAGCAACGAAATTCGGTACATAGACTATACACAAGATGCGCCCACGGAATTTCAAAAAAAAAAAAAAAAAAAAAAAAAAAAAAGAACTTCCAGAATGTCCTGTAAAAGGCGCCTTTTCCGGAAAAACATCAAACGTAACACAATAAACGACCAAAACGGCATGCAGAAACGATATTAGCAATCCATAACAATAATTATGAGTAATAAAATGTAAAACAGGGAAAAACTGTCAGTTCTAGGGGGGAAAAAATGTCGTGATTTGCATGCATGCGAAGAAGAGGAAACTATGTAAAACAGGTATTTCTTAATGTGGTTCGATGACAAGGTGATGAGAAACTAGTCAATATATGTTAATATTCTTTCTGTATTCCGTTCTGGTCATTTAATGTGTTAAATTTAATGTTTTGGGGAAAAAGACGCCCTCTGGTGGATATTTTTGAACTAAATTTTTTTTTTTCGAAATTCCGTGAACGCATCTCGTATGTAGTCTATATACCAAATTTCGTTGCATTCCCTTCCCTCGTTTGCGCTGTAGGATGCTGCTTATAGGGGAAGTTTAATTATAGCCACCCTGTGCTTGCTTAAGAAAAGTACCAATGTTCCCACAGACTAGATTTTTTAAAGTCCCTTTTGACAGTGTTCTTTAAAACTATATTCTTTCTTAAATACATTGACTTATTAAATGATTATATTTGCTGGTCAAAATTAATGGTACTGAAAGTAGACGCATGGAAATGCTAAATATATTTCTTCAAAATTTATTTTAGACAAAACCTAAAAATATTTTGCTGATAGATTAAAAAATAAATAATTAACACAGTATAAAAGACACGGTCGATACATTATTTAGAGTTTTATGAAATTAATGATAATTTTTGTAATTCACCTTCTGGTGTTAAATATATATTTTCTGATAAAAAGAAATAATTTCTCGCTGATATGGATGTTTTAGTTTATGAAGAATGGTTTATTTGTGGACACTTGGTTCTGCTGGATTCCTTTAATGTTTTAAACGGTTAAAAATAGTGTTTCTTACAGAGAATTAATGGAATCATTTTTAGAAATGTCAGTATGTCTTACACTTCTAAAGTTTTGTGTTTGAAGCGCCGCTCTACGTTCATTTATTGTTCATTAACGCATAGCTCATTAACGCATTGCTCATCTACTGCTTAAAATAGTTTTGAAACCAATGAACTTTCCATCTTAACTGAGACTTTGAACCAGGAAATTGGTAATTGGAAGGTACAGTGCTAAATATTCGGTTACTATAATGCCATAATTTCTAATTAAAATTTTGCTTTGGAAAATGTAATGCCCATTAAAAATATAATTGTCTAATATTAGGAATTCAAATTGTTGACCGTTGATAATTACACTGAATACATGAATTTTTTGTTTGGAGGCATTTTGAGGAAATGTATATTTTATAACAAATAAAACTGTAATTTTATTATTCTGTTACTACTTTAAACTATCATTTTTTTTATAAAATTTTTATAAAATATTTATGGACTTAAAACCATCAATTACAAATTGTAAAATGTAATATTATATATGAAGTTTGTTAAAATTATTGCTAAAGTGTGGTTAGTAAATAAAAAAAAATCTCCAAAAAATAAGGGTAAACAAAATAAAGAAAGCCGCAAGCCTTGTAAATTTCAGTTTTTTTCCCGTAATTCTAACTCAATAAATAGAACACTGGGTGAGGATAATAAATTTAACAATATTTCAATACTCAGTATTAATAAAAAAATGTTTAGATCCGAGATTGAGACATTATTCAGAAACGCTTTATTGTGAAGAATATAAAAAAATCTAATATTTGCGATACATTATTGAAATTCCATTTTTTTTTTTATTTATTTCTTTATCACAATTGAACATTGATAAAATAACTGTTAACAAAAAAAAATAAAAATAAATAAATAAATAAAAATTCTGAAATATTCAAAAACAATATTTTCTTGAGATATGGTCGAAAAAATTAACAATCTCCCGTCATCAAGCAACAAAAATTATATTCGCTATTTTTAAATGCATAAACGGCCTTTATAATAACATAACATCTCTGTAGAATTTTTTAAATCATACATATGTGTATATCATCAATTAAGTTCTAAACTCTTATTACTTTTTTTTTAATATATTGCATACATCTCGTATTTATTTAACAATCGTTAAATAATTATTGTTTAAGTAAAAATATTTGTCAGATCATTTTCTAAAAGAATGAGTTTCAAACAATCGGTTACCAATATATCATTAAAATTACATAATGCTTTAGTTTAATAATCTTCCCATGATCAAACCTATCGTAATTATTTGTATGCTTATTAATTTAATAATATCCATGCTATTACTTTACGATATTTTTTTACAAATAATATTCTGTAGATTGGTTAATCATTTTATAGATAAATTATTAAGAAAATAGTTCAATAAAGGTATGTAAACTTCAAAACAAAACATTGCGCTGTACTATTAGTTTTATTTAATTAAATTTAAAAATATTTAATTTATCTGAACCGAATAAAATTTTGTTAAGACATAAATAAGTAAATAAATAAATAAATAATAATTAAGCAATTTTTGCTTAATTATATTCCTTTAAGTGCAAATAACCTTATTAAATTCATTTACCCTTTTATGAAACGTTATTACGAGATACAAATCACAGTTTAAGTGTCTATATTTTAATTAAAATATAGCAGGAGCACTCAAAACTGCATATTTGAAAAAAAAAAGTATATTGCATACTGAAAAAAATGTAGTTATTAAACAGAAAGGGAAATTATTGAATTACTTCTAATTAAAGTTTATCATAAGATTTATTTTAAATATTTTCGATATTTTACTATTTTAATTAAAGAAATAATTAATTAAAACAATTTTTAAACTTCAGAGTTTTTTCTCAGATGATTTGAATACACACACACACACATATATATATATATATACAGTGGAACCTGTCTAAAGTGACCACCCTAGGGACCGGCTAAAATGGTCACTATACGCAGGTGGTCACTTTATAAAGTCTCTTTAAAATTGGAAGACGGTCACTTTAGTCAGGAAAATGGTCACTTTACTCAGGTGGTCACTTTACCAAGGTGGTCACTTTTACAGGTTCCACTGTATATATATATATTTTTTTTTTTTTTTTTTTTTTTAATTCACATTTTATAGAAATAATGAATAAATAAAAAGAATATATAATCAATAAATTTTGGAAATTTGTTATTAACATAACAGTTATACCGAAATTCATGTACTGTTTGTTAACTTACACATTGCAAACTATTTGTTTTAATACGTGTGTATGTTTATGTGTATCATTAATAGAATGATGACATTATTATCCCATAATAGCTTAAACCAAATTAAAAGAAAAAAAAAAACTAGAAAGGAACAAATAAATTTAATCTTTTCTTTATTATTATTATTAAAAGTAAAATATTATAACTAGGAATATATGACAAGAATACTTGAAAACGACTTAAAATGTTGGAAGATTTGCTTCGGGCTTTAATTTTAATCTCGTCCGTGACTTAAAAAATTAGATTTCAATTAAGAAATTATTATTGTACGCGATGTTTGCTTCTTTATTCCAACAAAGTCCAATGAATACAAATTCTATTTTGCTTAGGAAATATTTTTAGGAACATTTATAGAAATGACAATATTCATTTCTGTATAAATTAAGTTTTTTACGCGCGGTTCAGTTGCGGAGAGCCCGCTATTACTGATTCCCAATTGAATACCTTATCACAAAATGTTTTAAAAAGTGATTTATTTCATTTCTGTTAATTATGTTTGTCAATTTTACTGGCTGTTGATATTGATGAATAATCGTAATTACCTTGCACTTGAAAGGTTTATAAGGTTAATAGATTTCCCTTCCATTGCTACAAAATTAAAATTTACCATAAAATGTGCAATTAGGAATTAATGCCTGATTAACTAGTATTTTCAATTTTAACCTTTTTTTTTTTTTTTTTTTTTCTTGTTACGAAAGTATATAAGTTATTTTTTATTACTATTTAATAAAATAAGTTCATTTTCATTGTGCTAATGTGATCGGAATGTACATTTTACTACACCAGAAAGTTTAACATAAAATCAAATGCAGAAAAATTTATTTCTAGTTTTGGTTTCTGAGTTTAAGTAGTGTTTAAATATCACTGTTTTTTAAAACATTAGCTTGAAAATACGCCGTAGGAAATTCAGATAAAATCTTGTGGTTAGCAGCTCTTTACAAATACAAACACAATTCTAACTCTTGCGTGTTTTACTTTATACCGAAAGGTTTAAATATTATGGAATTAACTTTACATACATATATTATTGATCGTATTTAAATGTTTGTCTTAATCTATGCGTGAATTAATGTTTTGAATATGAATGCTTTGTCAGATAATATATATATATATATATATATATGTATTTATTACTATTGTGAAAAATTTACTGAAGCAATTATCAATAAAATAAAAAGCAAATTAGACAAGCAAAATAAATCTGAAAGTTAGGAAACAAAGTCCATATTTATAGATGTTAAGACATGAAGCTTTCTCCTAAAATATATTTTTATACAAATTTGTTCATAAAGGTGTTTTGTTTAATAGTCACAAAAACAAAAATATAATAACAATAATAATAATAATAATAATGTATTTGTTTTAAACACTATAAAATAAGCAGATCTGTAATGTTTTTTTTTTTTTTTTTTTTTTTTTTTACAATCAAAATAATTATATCAAACGCTTTTTTCCGGTGAGAAAAAAAAAATCAACCTTCTATTTTAATAAAGATTATAAAAGTGCTTACTTAATTTATTTAATAGCTGAAAAACGTAACTATCAATAATTAATTTTTATTATATAATTTGCCTATAATTTGCCTGAACAAAATATATATCAGAATTTAATTAATATGTTACATTGTATTTACCTTGAATTTTATAAAGCATTTATGTATTAACAGGCATACAGAAATTTCGTCGTACGTTTGTATCATATTAATTATAGGACTGGAAGTTTGAAATTGTATCATTGGAAAGGTATGTTTATTGTGAGTTTGAGAAAAAAAGAACATTCTCTTAAGAAGTCAAGAAAAATGTATTTATTCTTATGCACTATTTCATTTTATAAACGAAATCTTTTGCATAAAATAATCTCATTGAAAAAATAATGTGTAAATCTGACATGTTTTTAAAATTCCAAGTAAAACTATCGACACACTAACTTGTATAGATGAAGCATCCCTATACTTTCGACTGCAGATATTTCATTCTAAGAGTCAACAGACATTTGAGAAATAGAAATTCTTATTAAATTTTTGAATGGTCGATTGAATTTTATAGTATTTAACTTATACGCAAATCAAAATAGGATATTACTTATGAAAGATCTATTTTGTTTTCTTCTAATTTATTTATAATCTAATTTATCATTATTTTGTGATTTACGTTGGTTTCAAAAATCAAATAATTTGAAAATCAATACATGCATTTGCGAATATTATTTTCACGTTTTAATTAATCTCATAAATGTCAAAACTAAATATGTAATCTCATGTTTCGAATTTAAAATACATGATTAAATTTATTTGAAGCATTTTTTTTATGTTATTTTTCTGAAATTAAAAAAAATAATGAAAAGCAATTTTAATTCATGTGTCTCCACTTTAATTGATACATAGATTCATACTAGGGTATTCAGTATAACATAAGATATTCTCAATAAACTTGCATGACGGACGTAAGAAATTGTAGATATTAAATATGACGCTGGAAACTTAAAAATAGTTATTTAAAATATTATTTAAAATTCATTTCTAATACTTCTGATTTATTATACAATTAATTAACGGATAATAATTTTAATAAATTTAATTAACGTTATTTTTCATAAATTTGTCTGGTTAAGGTAATGCATTTATTTATCATTCATAATTTATTTTCTTTTAATGAGAGAATTTTAATGAATTGTATTATACAATGTTTTTATATGTTGTAGGACCAAATTATAATTACTACTGAAAATCCTTTTATTTATTTTTAAAATACATCTTTTATTCTGAAAAATCTTAATTTATTTAATCATATCTAAACAAACATTGTAATGAAATTTGGTAAGTGAATGAAACGGAATTGAAGTAACAATAGCAATAATAAGAAAATTGACTTAACTTTGTCCTTATACAAAGAAGATTCTGCACTACTAACCCCCCCCCCCCTACACACACACACACATATTTTTTTTTTTTATACATCTCTCTACTATAGGTGATATTTCATTCAATATAAGAGCGCGGAACTTGGTTGATAATTAGACACAGACAATATCTCTAAAGTCTTTTTAAAACCTTCTATGACAGGTTTAACTTATTATAAATATCATGCTTTATTTTTAGTGTAAATACAGCATTATAATTTTCATGTAATTACGTAGTTTATTTCCTGCTATAGTTCCCATAATGTGCGTTAATTCCAAATATCGCCTTAATCTGTAATCTTGTGAAAATATTGAATTTTGAAGAACTTATGAAGATTTAAAAGCAATATGTTGAATTAAAAATACTCATTCATCTACCGATAATTATTTTAAAGCTTGTACGATTTTTTTACTATAGGTATGATATTTATGATTTTTGTTTAAGTGAAAACTTACATGTATCCATCTTTTTAATAAAAAAAGAATTCAATTATATACAAAGTTTCTTAAGTAAAATGTAAAACTCATAGATTCCGAAGAATATCATATTATACAACATGTGTCAGACATATTATGTTTATTGATTAATCAGCTATTAATTACACAGTATAATTGACAAAACCAGTTATTAACACTTTCATGATCAACGAATTGTCCTAAAGTAATTATATAATGGGGTTCTAACTAGTGTCTCAAAACTTATAGCATGAAACACGTTTAAAAATGTAAATATGTTCTGTTTTAAATATTTCACATACTATACAAACACTAATGCTTTTGACGAAACAGGATATTTATTTGACTTCTTAATTTTACTTAATAGTTCCAAAAGGCAAACAAGAGACAGCAGTTTTTATTTTTACAAAATTTAACACTGTACTGTTTATCAATATATTACATCGATCGTAACGGAATTTTTGAATCAAATAAAAGTTTTGTAGCATATGTAAATCTAAATTTTACATAAATATATCTCAATGGTGTTTAATTTACAGTTAACATTATATCTTACACACACTCTCTCTCACACACACATAGAGATACACACACACACACACACACACTATATATATATATACTAATATATATATATATATATGTGTGTGTGTGTGTGTGTGTGTGTGTATGTATATATATTAATGGTCATTAAATCTGTACTTTCAAGAAAGGTAAATCATTAATAATGAATTAGAAGCGATATATGTTAAAAGATAAAATCAAAGATTGTATGAGTTATTTCTTCAAATATTTTTTTTTTTTTTTTTTTTTTTAATATTATCCAGTACTTTCTATTTTCCTACTATAAAGATGTAAAAGTGTATTTTTAATAATTTTATTAATCATAAACTGTAAAAAATAATTTAAACTATTCTTTCAGCAGAACACGTAGTTATAGCAGTTAATTCATTAATCTGAAGTACTGAGAATTTAAAATTTGTTTTGTACTACATTTTTAAATTTTTTAAATTATATTCTTCAAATAATTACAATTTTACTCCATATTTCTATGCAAGTTAATTCAACAGAAAAAAAAAAAATCTGATGTGGGCCCCACATGTGTTCCTTGTACATCCATTGGAAATTTATACATGGTTATGACAACTTTCAAACGTTTATGAGGTAACTGATTGGAAAATAAACAGGCATGCTCTAGACTACGAAAATACCAGAAAATAAGCAATGGGGGACAATACGCTACTCCACTCACAAAAAATACGATATTTGGATTTTATATGCCACAGAGATAGATATAGTAGTTTTTTCAGGAACAGTGCTCCAGGGCATATTCCAGACTCTCTCATTCCCAAATGAACAGTTCAATAAAAACATTGGAGTATATATGGCTACTTTTGTTCTCTTTGGCGAAAATTAGAGACGAGGAACAGTAAATTTTACCAAAACAATTAATTCTGTTAAAATTGAGAATATATTTGCAAATTCTGGCTATCCTGAAACAATGTTTGCAGCCACATTTTATAAATTCTCGCGAAGCCGCCAAGTTTGTAGCCAAAGCAGATTTTAGTCTTCGCATCGATTTTATGGTTTGGGATCGTTTTAAGCGTCTTAGTGACCAAATTTGGCAAAAATTTGTAGTTTAAGGTTACCAACTTTTGGAAGTTCTAACTTCAACAACAACAGAGTTCTGGAATTTTCCAGAAACTTTCATTGATTTGTAGCGCAGAACCAAATTATTGATTTTAATAGTACAGAAAATTCATTTTATTCAACTCTTTCCAGAATATTCATTAATTAACATGCATTCATCGACCAGGACCTGCTTATGTCTTTAAGAATTCCTTTCTACATGCAAAATGTAGATAAATTTTGTAACAATATCATTACGGGCTCAATCTACAGGCTTTATATTCCTTAAGTAAAATCCATTCTTTGATTATATTATACATATGTCTTTAAGAATTACTTTCTACACGCAAAAATATCAACAACTTTCATAACAATATCATTACGGGCTCTATCTACGCGCTGAATATTCATTAATTCCAGTGCATACGTCAATCAAAACGGGCTTATGCTCTTAAGAATTACTTTGTACACCCAGAAACGTTGAAAAGATAAGTCCATTACGGGCAATATCTACGGGCTGAATATTCATTAAAATCGACTACAACCTGCATATGTCTTCACGAGTTATTATTTACATGTAAAAATGCCGATAGCGTTCATAATGATATCATTACAGGCTCTATATATGAGCTGAATAGTCATTAAATATAATGCATTCACCGACTAGAACCTGCTTATGTACTTTTTACAAGCAAAAATAACAAAACTTTTTATAACACCTGTTTATGTCTTGAAAAATTACTTTCTACATGCAACAATGTCGACAACTATCATAACAATATCATTACGGGCTCTATCTACTGGCTGAATACTCAATAAATAAAATGCAATCGTCGACTAGAACCTGTTTATATCTTCTAGAATAACTTAAGTCCACGCTAAAACGTCGACAACTTTCATAACGATAGCATTACATGCTGTATCATTAGCTAGTTTTGGAATCTGTATGATGGTATGTCACATATAATGGCGAAAACCTTTATATTTTTGGTCATTATAAATTTGATTTTTGAAAATATCTCCAAAACGGAAAGCCGCATTAGTCCCAAAAATGGAGGGGCACAACTAGATGTCATAACAAACCTATATAACAATTTACAACGTTCTATGCTTAATCATATTTGAGTTATGCGAGATACACACACACACACACTTACATACAGACGTCATTAAAAAAAAAAATGTGTAAAATCGTAAATATTTCCAGAATGGGAACTTGCATTAAGACCAAAGTTGTAGGTAAACAACTAGACATCATAACGGAAACGAATATAAATTTGCAACATTCTACGATTATTTGTTTTTGAACTATGCGAGATATAAAATCTATTTCACAAATCAGGATTACTATACTATTACTATACTCTTACGGAAATAATAAAAAATAAATAAAGATTTTAATGAAAGATTTACTATCTACATTTACTGAAAATTCATTACTCACTCTGTCCACTGTATATTTTAAACGAATAATTATCGTGCCTATTTTCAATACTATACTACTTCATTTTAATAATGTGTATCTTAGATTCAATGTCGTTTGTTTTAACAAAGGCTATTTAAAAAAGAAATATAATAAAATAAATTTTTAAAAACAGTTATTCCGTTCTTCGTATTATTGTTCTAAAAAATGCATGTATTAGTGTAGTGATGTATTAAAACATAGCATAGAAATACCGCGTGCCAATTTTAATTTAATTAATAAAGATTTTAAAGAAATTTAAACAAATGTGCAATTCTTGAAAGTATTTAAAAGCTATTTTTCTCGACGAATTATAATCGCAAAAACTTTTGTATAAAGACATAAATTTTTGATATAAGGAATGCAAACCTTTGACGATCCCCTTATTCATTATTCATAAGAAATGTAATGGGAAAATATTGTTCTTCTTTCAAATACAAAGAAATGGGAAGGAAATTTTAAAACCGAAGCTTTGCCATTCAACACTGTTCTACAAATTCATAGTAGTTAAGAAAAAAAAATAAAGTTTCAGATATTTTCCTCAATTTTGAAATGTGAAATGTAATCAAACGAAAAGAAAACTCTTATCGCTTATGTAAATTCTTAATGCCCAAAATATTATCACTAAAATACATATATGAGAATTCAGAAGACATTTCATATTAGTATTAGAAAAGTGTTTAAAAAATGGAAAGAAGGAATTGAATTTATAATTGTAAACTGCATAAACAATTTAAATTTACTTGTAATCATAATAAGATTTAGTAAATCAAAACTAAAACTAAATAAATAAATAAATAAATAAATAAGCAAATAAATAAATACAACAATAAGATAAATTTTAAAGCATTATTTAAATGCGTAATTTGACTAAAATCTGTAAAATTTGGAGTCGTAAAATTTAAGACTCTCTCTAATTTTTTTGAATTGAGAACCGCACTCTTCAAAAAATTATGATTATTTTAATACCATTTAAGGTGAAATAACACTGTTTTCACTCACCGGAATTCGGTATTTCTCACTTTTCATAAAAAAGTTACAATCGGTCACAAAGTGTGGAGCTTTAATTATTGCATCTAAACCGCAAGATCAACCTCTTGTAATGTGAGAAAATGCCGGCGTCATGCAATAATGCTTTGCTGACCCTAACGTTCTGAAACGCTCTAAACAATATTGCCAAATTAAGAGACTTTTATTTAACTTCCACCAATAATTTTAAACAGTGATAATGTGTTCATAATTTTTATATGAGTAATGAATCAATAACCTTCGAAATTATTATGCAATATTTAACGTTAAAATTTAGTGGTGGATATTGAATAAAAATGTCTTTAAATTTTGCAACATTGACAAAGGAATAAAATTAAGTTCTGGCAAAGGTTTAAATATACTTCGAAAAAATTAAGGAGTGTTTTGGGAGCATTTAACCAACAAGTTGATAATGAGTTGCATTTAATATAGAAACCCTATCAAAAAATAATTATTATTTTTAATTATCGAAAAAATAGAAAAAAAAAAATGTGTTATGCAAACGTATACATTTAGAAATGAATATGTGAATATAATAAACGTTTTAGATGCAAATACCGAGAAAATGTTTAGAAAAATAATATAAATATATATATTTATTTATTTAAATCTTGTGTGTAATTATTTTAAAATATTCACATTTACTGAATGCTCGTCTCTACTTTTAGAAAACTGCATGGACATTAAAATAACTAATTTATTAAGCGTGTTAAAATCTAAATTGGACCATTTAAATCACTTCTTATTTCTTTAAAATTTACATTTTTATTTTTTGTAAACACACAATTTTTTTGTGAAGTAAAGTAACATTTAGTATACAGACACAAATTCGTTTCGATTTCAAAATCTATAAGATGTTTTATTTGATTATTACAATATTTGCTAAATATATTTGGTAGAAATACGAAATACAATTAACAAAATTAAATTTTGAACAAATGAAATTATTTTAATTTGATTCTTTGGCATCACATCTTTTTTATGGAGTGGAACTGAGAATTTCTTGAAATTGTTTATTAGGTATATAAATTTGATACCTTGTAAAGGAACAATCTTACATGCAGTTCGAATTTCTTTGACTTACAAAGGATAGATAAAAACGTATTTTGGATTTAGCCACCTTTGTTACTACAAAATTCTTGAAATTGATTTTTATGTATATTTTTTTTTATTTAAAAAGAAACACACATATATATATATATATATATATATATATATATATATTTCATTTATTTGGTGTAAAAAGTAACATGAAAACAAAATCCGCTTTGGCACTCTCTCCCATGCATCTTAGGTTGAGAATATTTATAAAATAAATTCTTATAGATAAACATATTTCAAAATTAATGTAAAGATTTTTTTTAAATATTTTGACTTTGTTATACTGCAAATTATCTTATTTATTTACTTATTTATTAAATTATTTTTAATTAATGAAGGCGAAAAAAGTGGTACGCGAACACTGGTAATACAAATGAAAACGCTATAAGTTTTCTATTAAAATTATTTAATAATGTTTATTAAATTAAATTTGCAATTTAAGTAATTGTAGTTTATATTCTGAAAATTTTCTGTGGAACATTAAAGCAAAAGATCCCCTGGGATCATCGCATTATGCTCTTTTAAAATTTATCACTTAGTTTTCATTAAAAATCTGAAGTACAAATAACCAAAAATTTACTAAATTAATTATATGATTATTTCTCCCCTCTATATGAAGAGATTCCGGATTACAAAATTTTATAAAATTAAAGTCTATTAAAAAAAATTGTTTTCTTAAACAATTTTCTAATATTAACTACGATAAATATTTTAATAAAAAATAAATTACTAGTGTTATTACACATAAAACTTCAGTAATAAGTATTTTTTTGTTATAATAGTAAACACCATTGATCTATTTACAACACAGAGATACTTTTCGGCGTGTGTTTATGTATGTGAATATTACAGACTGCAGCTCAAATTTTCAAATTTGGTCTTTAAGAGGTGAAAATAATTCTCATGTTGAAAATAATTTCCTTTTCTTTGAAGGGCATATATTTATATATACACACCATCTACAAATCTAGTTCTAATCAATTTATTGCACAGACACACATTTCGGTGAGTGTTTATAGACTTCAGCTCAAAGTTTCAAATTTGGTCTTTAAATGGTATGTGCACATGTTTCAAATTGTTTCATTTCGTATTCAAAAGTTTAAAATTGGGCATAAAGTACTTTTCTTATAAAACATTCTTCATTGGGGTAAAAATATGCATAAGTGCCATAAAATTTAGAAGGAAAGAAACTTTGAAAAATTTGATGCTTTTCTCATTCATTATTCATAAGAATCGTAATGGAAAAAGTTTTTTATTTGCTGAAATATGAGAATAAAAGCTCTTAAAATCGCTACTTCGTAATTCAGAAATTTTCTAGAACTTCAAACGACTCAAAAGTCAGCATTTTATTTTTATGAATTTTATATTACTTTCATTAAAGAAAACTTCATTTTTTCTTCTTTTTTTACGCAAATTAATGATAAGTTTAGAGAAATGTTAAAAAACTAATTTCAGCATAGCATAAAAATTATTGTTTTTATTATAAAAATTGTAAAGTAAAATTTGCTGACCAATGTTATTTTTTAAATTTTCATATATGTTGCTCGTATGTGTTTTATAAAAGGATAAAGAACTCACTCAACAGTGATTTATTAAAAAAAAAAAAAAAAAAAAAAAAATGGGACCGCAAAATTTTAAAATTAAGACCTAAAGTAAGAAAAGCTTCCTTGTTTAATAAATTTTTACTAGCTTTTCAGAAAGTTACAATTAGTACAATTTTTTCAACTATTAGCTTATGATTGTATTTAAGAGGAATAAGAGTTCAAAATTCATTGTAAAGATTTTGAATTATTTTATGAATATTTTTCGTTGTTCGTCAAGTGACATTCAGTAAATATTGATATTTAAAAGAAAAAATATGAATATTTAGGAATTATAATGCGTTGTTTTAAAATAATTCTCTCCACAATTTTTGTATAATGAAAGTACTCATTTGACGTAAAGATGTACAGTCGGTAACAAAAGTCTCCGAACACTAGCAAAAATTCCTACATAAAAAATTTACACTTAATACAGTTTTATTAAATAAATCCTTGTCGAATCTTGTTCTTACTCAGTCTAAAAACAGTATTTGACAAGGATTTGTTTAACAAAACTGTATTAAGTGTACTTTTTTTTTATATAGGAATTTTTGCTAGTGTTCGGAGACTTTTGTTACAGAATGTATAGTGATGTCCGGGCTAGTTGGCTTCAGTGGTAAGTATGATCAGTCCTTTTATTTTAATTGCATGTTTGTAGAAAAATTACTAATCGATCACAGAATATCTTTCTTATTTCTTTCTTAAAATCGTCATTGTAGTTTCCCAGCATCACTCAGATGCAGTAGCTATTTACAATGTTTTTTTTTTTTTTTTTTTGCCATTTACATGATTGAATTGTATTTTTGAGCATTGAATAATGGGTAACATTCAGCGTAAGGAATAAGGGTTAGTTGTTTCAGCATGTTAACAAATTCTGTTAAAGTGAATGTTACAAAATTTATATAGCAGCTTGCTAATGCAGTAGCAAGGAGCAAATATGCCAAAGACTAGTCATGATAATGAAATATTAGCGCCGAATTGATTGATCATTTTTTTCAAGATACACTTTTCTCAAGATTGGTCAATTTTCCCAAAGCTGTCCATTAAAAAAACTGAAACAAGAAGTCAAGCACGAGTATTGAGCTTCAAACTCACAAACATTTCAAAAATTTTAGCAATCTACAAAACATATTTAACCGTTTCAATTTTAAACGTATTGATATCTAGTTTGTTTACTAAGCCGCGATTATTATAGTTCAAAACCCTATAGCTTTATTTTTGGTAAAGGAAGGACGACTTACATTAGCTATAAAAGAAACTTTCCATTTCTCTGTTTGTTACTGGCAATTCCGGTTTTTTTTTTTTTTTTTTTTTTTTTTTTTTTAATTTCCGGGGTTAGATTTTAAAGAAAAATTTTAAACGACATCTCAGTTCGAAGCTCAAGAACTTCAAAGCACTCTGGTTGAATGACTTATGTTCACTTTCTCTCTCAAAATTTTCCCTCATTTTTCCACTAGCAAAAATTCCTATATAAAAAAAAGCACACTTAATACTGTTTTCTTAAATAAATCCTTGTCGAATCGTGTTCTTAGTCTGACTAAGAACACGAATCGGCAACGATTCAATCAAAGAAACAGTAATAAGTGTTTTTATTTTGTTTTTTTTTTTTACATAGAAATTATTGCTAGCATTCGACTAATTTTGCTGCCGACTGTATACGATAGATATGGATCGTTAATTTTTGATAATCGCAGCTTAAATCTGTAAACTAAAGCATTGGATTTCTTTAAAGAAAACGGCATTACAGTCTGTTCATTTCCACCCCACTGCAGCCACTGAATTGGTTCATTAAAAATTACATCAACACGCATTGCGACACCTGGATTCAAATAATCCTGATTTAATTATGGACATTAACAATCCACTTGGTATTGTAAAACATTACAATCACTGTACTACCACAGTCATGCACAATAATAAAAATCAAAGCTAGCTTAAATCATCTGGTGTCACTCACACGACATTCTCTTAACCTGAAATTTAATACTATAAATAAAAGCTGGAGATTAACAGGTAAGATAACGAGTACTGTTATGTAAATCTATGTTAAACAATTCAAATTAGGATTCGGACGAGTTTTATAGGATAATTAGTTCTGTGTGAGGAAGGCTACCGCCAATTCAACCTTCCGTTTCATTAATGCACCTGCATTTATAGAGAATTTATTTCTGTTATTAAAATTTAAAGTTTACTTAAAATTATACAGACAATTTTCACACGCAACATTCATTGAAACTTATAAATCTTGATAAAATTTTTACAACAACAAACTTATATTAACTTCAAAATACAACATATGGATCTTCTAAAATTATTCGTTTTTAAGTTACTCTACGAGACACCGATAAAGGTCAAAAGTTTAAAAATCTGATTACGGTAATCAGGAATCCTCAAAGCGTGTAAACATACAAAAAATAAGCGACGAATATTTAGCTTAAAACATACATATTCACTTAGTAAAAATAATTTTTTAAAATTATTATTTAGAAAAGTTATCTTCCATGATAATGCAGGCAATTTCCATATTAGAGAAGTAGTATAACACTAACTATCCAAAAAAAAAAAAAAGTTGAAATTGTACTCAATATTACATTAATATATATATATATATATATATATATATATATATTAATGAAAAAATTTATAACTTTGTTTTAAATTATCGCAGATCGATAGTTCAACCATTCGTTTTAAATGTATTGGCGAGCTCTTTTGAAAGATACCCATCATGAAAATTCACTCCCCTCGAGGAAGGACTTTCCCCCGGGGGGGGGGGGGGAGACGAGGCTCCTACATAAACAATTTTTTTCCCAATTGACTATTTTTATTACAAAAAATACATATTTGTTTCATTTGGTTTAGTGCAGTCTATAGATCTTAAATTCTACTTACCTGTAATTTTCCCCATAGACGTAATGTATTTGAATACTTTTGAGTGTCTCTGTACATGAACTATTTGCTTCACCTCAACGAAATCCTTAGTGTAGTATCCCTATGTGATACACATTTAGAATACCGAGTTTGGAATTTCTGCTACCATTTGTTCTTGAGATATGCTGATAAAAGGCACACAAACAGACACACAGGCAGACAGACAGGCACGCACACAGACCATTCGCTAAAAACATGATTTTCATATTCAGGGGACCTCATAACATGTAAATATAAGAAAAACTTACTTTCGAAAGTTTGAGCCCAAAACAGTACTTTCTCTACCGTAAGGTTAGAGAAAGTAAAAATAATGAAGAATATGTTTACTGAATTTTAATAACATAACTTCCAACTTGTGCCTTTTTCTTTTCTTTTCTTTTGTTTATTATTTATTTGATTATTTTTTATTAATTTTGCTAGAAAAAATTCTTAATAGGAGGTTTTTTTTTTTTTTTTCTTGAAGTTTTTAACGAATAAATAAGGTGAGATTTTTTACTCAGAGAAAGTTGTGTGAAATAAGCGTACAAGTGTTTGCAGCTACGTAATAATAATATTTTATTCAACAAGATTTCAAGCGGTCATAATCAGCAAAAACAAAAAAAAATCTGTAATCTGATTCTACTGGTAAAAATTAAGATGGGCTTATCGTTCTAGAAAATTACAAGCGACAGCCTGGATGTTCAACAGATCTACCATTATATTTTTGTGTTGAAACTCCAGCAAATACTGCAGCGCCTCTGATTTCATCTTAGATTTTTAGAAATTTAACTCCTGATAATGTGAGACTATTAAAAACGGATAAATCTAAAAAAGAAAATAGGGAGATGTAGAAAAAAGATAACCACAACAATATTCAAATATTTACCAAATCTAAAAGCGTTTAGTGACGAAAAGAAAGCTCTGTATTACACGTTTTGGGCACATGAGATTTGCACTAATAGGAGGGGGGGACAAATATATCCCAAATATATCTTTCATATTTGGGACAAATTGAACCCTGTTGATGTTATCGATTAAATTAAATGTTACCCGAAGTTATATTTTATTCATTAATTTTTATCTTCACAGTGTAGAATTTACATAGTACGTGCATGATTACATTGTTTACACTTTTAAGTAGCAATAAAATTAATTTCTCTCTATAGCATGTCTTATTTGAGTTTCACTTAACTTTTTTTTTAAAGCATGTGCTATCTTACCACATCGGTACAGCAACTATCCACCCTATAGTACACATGCGCACAAACCTTTCACTTACTAAAAGCTTCAATTCAACTAACTTAAACAAATTACAATTCCGGAATTATATATATTTACAGCCAAATATCTGAGCTTTAAATGTGCAGTTAAATTTTGTTAAAAAACTTGAACAAATAAAGTAATAATAATAATAATAACCAATAAATAAAAACTTTCTTTACTAGTTCCGGTCTTCCCTAAATGTTTGAATGTACTATTAAATAAATAAATAACAATTTAAAAAAAGAATAACAATAATAATAATTAATTAATTAAAACTAATTATATAGTGCGTGAGTCACACATTACGTGTATGTGTAATTAAATTCAAAAATCCATATTAAAACATTAAAAAATGTATAACAGGTGTTTGTATATAAAGAGACTAATAAATGCACGATAAATGCATATGGAAAATTTATATTCGCAGCATTGCATAGTATTAAAAATGATGGAGGATACATTATATATATATATATATTTTTTTCATAACGCACATTTTTGTTAATTAAAGTTAATTTAAAGTTTGCCAGAAAAATACTAATTGAAAAAAACAAGTATAATTTTAATTTCACTTGTTAAAGTCAAAACCATTGAGAGTAAAGTTTAATATTCCTTAGAAATACCTTTGAAAGATTACATGAAACGAAAAAATGAAATTCGGAAAAATTACACAAGAAGAAAATTATCGTCAATGGATTTGGTTTTCAATAGAAAAAAAAATAGTTTCGTTTGTGAACATAAGGGGAATTACAGATGAGAAATCACATTTTGAGAAGTTTTTTTTTTTTTTTTTTTTTTTTTTTTTTTTTTTTTTAATGATAGTAAAGAACTTTTTTACAAAATAATTTTAGTGTAATTTAAAAACACTTTGAATGGAATTAAAAATAAGTTATTAAATTGTGGTGTAAATAAGTGTTATGCAGACATGCCAACATTCTAATTATTATTTTGAAGCTTTTTTAGTACCCGCCCACTTTTCTATACAACTTTATTTTTAGAGTAATTCTCAATTATATATATATATATATATATATATATATATACATATATATATATATATAGATAGATAGATAGATAGATAGATAGATAGAGATACATATATATGTACATATATGATTAAACAGGAAGAAACATATTCTAAAGAACGTCTGTGGTGAAATAACAGGTGAGTACTAACAATACTGCAGGATATTAATTAGGATGCTGGCAGCTATGGTCATGGCATACTACTAGAGTCATGACCAGTTTTGTCAGATTTGGCGGATTTTACATTCAATAATCACCAATAATTTTGAAAAGTGATATTTAATATACATAATTGACTATCAATATTCGAAAAGATTAGGCAAACTTTACAATTAAAAATATATTGGTTATTAAATATTCAATTTTTACAAAACAGTGTTCATCAGTATTAATATTCAATCACTTATTTATTATCTTACGAGATTAAGAAAAGTTGTTGTAATACATTCAAAAATTGAGGACGGTAAAATCAATGTGCTTAACATAAAATATATGCTTAATGTTATTTGAAATGAATTATTGTAAGTTACAGTCATTACGTTCATTTATACGAGCTTTTTGCATAGAATGATTTATTTTATAAAAGAATTAAATAACATAATGCATAAATCATATCATCAGTTTGTTTCATTCATTTGTTTAATTCAATAATATAAAAAAGAAAATTATTATTATTATAAATCTAAAAATGTTAATAATATGTTTTATATTTGCAACTTAAATTATTAATTCAAGCATTACTTTTGTTGGAATTATCTATAACTAATTAATGGATACATATTTTTCAGATAAAGTCCACGAAAATATTTTCTTATTAATTTACATAATTTTCTATTTAAAGCACACTCCATTATTTATTCTAAATGTAGTATTGTGAAATCTCTTAGATTATCATTCTGTTCACATATGCTCAATTTCGCTTGATAAAGTTAAATTAGCTACGATAAAATCTTTTTAAATATAAGTGTAGAGTTAACTCTTGGACTCGATTAAAGAGACAAACGATGCAGAAAAGTTTGGTCTCAACCTTCAACGTTTTCTTTACTGAATTAAAATTCTAATCAAGGCCTTCATATATTTAACAGCAAAATATGAGGAATTTACCCATTATCCTCCCAATGAATTGCTAATGAGTGAATATATGACCGCATAGGCGACACTTCACAACATTACCGGTCTGAATCAAATTTGCAAGTGAGATATTCATAAAACCTTAAAAAAAAAAAAAAAAAAAAATAACAAACACTCTTTTAATGTGGTAAAAGGCATGAACAGATGTCGACAGCTAAAAATTTTCTATTTATATTAAAACGCGTATTTATGTGAAAAATCAGCGTTTAAACAAATATACACCTTAAACAATTCTGAGAAATTAATTACCATTCCTAATCAGTTTACGTGGGTTTAAGAAAATTTAATAAGGAACTTCCATTAATTGCATTTTGTATTAAAAAAAATGTTTTTGCTTAATTTTCGGTAACCCTGTTTGTTGTAGGTAAATTGCATATTTATCAAGTTTTCCTGATTTTCGTTAAGACTTTACACCAAAATTTAATGATAATGAACTAGATCATAAATTTCCAAAAATTAATATACGAAGTTTCTCTAAATGTATAGCGGTGATTATACTTATTTTAAAATTGTAAAAGTTGGCAACTATGAAAATGTATACGACTTATATAATTTAACTCGTGGATCTTGTCTTACTCCGTCAGGCAAGGAGGATAAGCAACAACTTAATTTACACAAAATATAATAACTTAAAAACTGCAAATGCGCTTACGATAGTTTCCACGTATAGCCTTATTTGTGTGGCACTTATACAAGATATTTATCTGGCCTTGTAGACGAATGATAAATTATTTTTAAACCATTTTCTATACGGAGAGTGCTTTTATGAATCTAAAATAAACATATGTTCATTTTAGTTTGTTTTATGCTGTCTAAAAATATTAAACTTTACCATGCACAATTTTTTCCCATGTAGGTATTGTGTTTGATATATCTTGTGTTTTTCTGCAATTTCTGTGATTTTTAACATAGAAGTATAAATGTCATTTTCAAATGAAAATGTTTCGTAATAATGAATTTAAGCTTATTGCTAATATTCTTTTCTCCGTTATAGAGATAACATACTCCCAGACAAATAAGCATATTCACACACATACACACGCACATACACACAAAGAAATCGTAAAAACGTGATTTTTCAAATTCAAGAGATAACAAATCTCTTAAATATATAAAAATGTCAGTTTTGGAAGTTCGATCCAACAGCAATACATTTTCTACGAATAATAGCATGTAAAAAATGTATATCAATCATCATAATTCCTATATATCTCCTTCCAAAACAATTATACAGTGAAAACATGATATCATTATCTAAACCATCTTAATATAAGTTATAGATATCGTAATATATATTATTATATTTCTTTTGTTCGTTATTTCAGGAGCATATCCTAACAAATGCCTTGACATAAGCATAAAACTTCTCAGCAAGAATTAAAACTTTGCAATTATTAATATCGCCGCGAGATTACGAATTTTGCTACCGTTCATAATATTTTACACGTAGAAATTAGAATATTATGCAGATTAGAATATTTAACATCTTAGCTAGCATGTAACTAAAACTATATCAAAAGTTGTTAAACGAAATGTAAATATGATCGAAATAATATTTTGTAATCCAAATCGAAATGAGAATTAAATCAATAATTTCTTTTTAATTATAAACTTTGTAAATATGATAAGTGTGTTGTTTGTGTTTTACCTAAAACACAAACTATTTTTTTAATTGCAATTTTTTAAAACATATTCCTTACTTGTTAATGAACAAATATTAGCTTAGAAATATAAAACAAAATCTGCAGTTTGTCTTTTGTGCATTTGTGTATAGATTTTGCGATGGTAACTCTCGGAGAGCCGAAGAAGTGTACCGTCTACGTTATCCACATCGTTGTGCGCCCAACAGTGCTGTATTTGCCGCAATTCATCGAAGGCTTAGGGAGAGTGGGTCGTTCGGTAGGGTGTACGAAAGCGGCCAAGTCGCCGCTCCGCCACCGCTGAGGAGTCCGTAATCGACCGAGTGGAGGAAAATCCAAATATGAGTTCACGCATACTTCTGAGAGAAGCGGTGGAATCTCCCAAAGTAAAGTGATGAATGTTTTGCGCAAAAACCAGTATCATTCATACCACTTCACACCGGTACAAGAATTACGCCGCTCAGATTTCCAAAAGCAGAAAACACTCTGCCGCTGGCTTTTAGAGAGCGATATTGAGGAACACCATTTCCTTAGAACGATACTGTGGACAGATGAGTCACTTTCACTCGGGATGGCATGTTAAATTTACATAACTGGCATCATTACCCTCAACAAAGTCCATTTGTAACACGAAACTCATCGTTCGCGACGCGATTCAGCTCAAATGCTTGGATTGGAATGGTTGGCGATCGCTTGATAGGTCCACATGTGTTCCAAGGTCATCTGACAAGCAATACATATTTGGAATTTCTGGAACATCATCTTTCAGGATTACTTGATGTCATTCCTGTACCCCAACGAGCGAAAATCATTTTCCAACACGATGGGGCTCCTGCCACTTTGCAAGATTTAAGCAGCCGGCTCGATGATGCAATACTAAAACTGAAGGATGAGCTTTCGTTAAGAGCTACTGTGGTTTCCGTTGGTAAGAAGCAAGGGCATATATCAGGTGTGGGATTGACCAATTTCACCAGCGGCACTAAATTTCACACATTCTTTCGAATGCACATGTGCTTTAATCATAAACGTGAGATACGTCTTCCTTTTTTTATCCATATTCCTTTGTGAAAAACGTGAGAATCGCCATACTTCTTTTGTTTTCATTTCATTGTGTTTGTAAACTTAATACAACTGCTACTTTTCTTGTTTGTCTTTAAAACTTTCGTTTTTGCATCTGATAAAACAGCGGGCTGAAGGCGGACATGAAATCAGGAACAACCGTTGCTCCCCGTGAGTCTCCTTCTCGACGAATGTCGAGTTCAGTGACGAATGTATTTCAAACAAAATGCTACATTTCTCCTGAACTAGAACACCGATATTTTTTATTGGGGGCTCAATCTAAAGCTTGTGGAATGGAGAAGACTTTGGTAAATTTGACCGACTGTAGCTTCAACGGTGTTTGCAGAATTGCCGGTTAAAGAATTTGGTGACACTTCGCCAATATTTTAGCGCTTGTAGCTCTCCGTCAAATTAAGGTATCCTGATGCAAATGGTGTCACCCGATAGGATATTTTCTGCTCTTTCCAAAGATGTGCTTATTTTGCGTATAAGTCTTTCACAAAGCTCACAAATTTGGGATTTTGAGACGGGATGAAAAAAAAAAACAGGTTTTTCTTCTATCTACCATAACTCGGAAACGGTTAGAGATAGGACAGGGTTTCTATGGAGTTTTATGCTTCCCATGGGCAGTTATGTCACCTCCTTTCGTTTGGCAGATTATGTAAAACTCACCCTGTATATATTGTGCTCAAGGAAAATAAAAACAAAAAGAGGGTTACTTGGTCCTTTCGGCTTAACTTGAAGTCAAATAAATACAATTTCAGTAAATACAGCACAAAAATGTTATACATGTATATATACACGTCATATTTGTAATATATATATACACATACGTGTATATGTATGCCTAGACGTATATATATATATTTATAATTTATTCTTTTGGTTTAAATTCTAATGCATATAATAAACAACATATTGTTTATTCCAAGGTTTCAAAAATTGATTTTTACAGTAACATTTATGCAACATTAAATCACTCTTTATTTAAAAAGACTACTAGAACTTCTAGGGGTTCTTCTAGGTCGTCTTCCTAACTTCTGGATATTTCATCTATATTACAAAATCTCAAATCCTTAGAAAGTATTTTTCTTCAGTCTTTTAATTGGAAAGGTATACGTAATTTTATATTTAGAATAAAAAAGATGTATCTTCTTAAATATTTTAAAGTATTCCATTCACATTCTTTTGATTCACATTTCAGTGATGTATTTTTTGATATTTTACACTATAAGGCTGAGTGTTTTAATATTAAACTTGACTTAAAATCTGGTCAAAAAATAAATAACTTTCTCTTGGTGATAAATTTTTCTCATCCTGTTTTTGATGAACTTCATATTCACAATATCCTTAACGATCCATCCAATCCTTTTCCCATCAAAAACTTCGTCATTCAAAAAACTTTTAAATACATTATTACTTTAGGCAGAAAAATATTTAACTACAATAAATTTGCTAAATTTCTTACTTCTAATGAACAGCTTCCATGCTATTGTTCTGATTCCAAATATAAATCTTTTTTCAATCCATCTCATGGTCATATTATTACTGGCGATATCAATATTGTGGAAAATCTTAATTTAAGATATTTGATGAAGTATGATACTAAATTTCGTATGCCTTCAAAATTAAAATTTATTGACATCATTACTCAATTTAATTTAGACTTGGATCTCTTTATATACAAATTTGCTATTGATTATAATAAACTAGTGGAATTTTTTAATGAGTGGAAATTTAAGTTACTTGAGAAATTTAAACTTGATTTAGTTTCTAATATGTACCATCTTTCTAATACAAAGTACTTTAATTTCAAAGAAATTAATTCAGCAATTCTAGACTTACAGTCTAATTTTATTATTACTTATGTTGACAAGGCGGCTAATAACTATGCAATTATTTGCAAGAAGTATTATTAACAACTTCTTGTTGATACTATGGATACTAGTAATATTTTTGTTAAGATTAATGATAATATAGAAATTAAAAATAGGCATATATTTAATTATTACAAGTTAATAAATACCAAAACTAATAACTATAATTATCCTTATTTAGTAGTAATTCCAAAATTTCATAAAGATCGTATTAAATTTCGTACTGTTACTGTTGCCTGTAATGCCTATACTTCTAATTCTAATATTATGTTGTTAAATATCCTTAAAAAATTGCATAGTTATATTGTTTCTAACAAGTGTAATTTTTTTCTAAAAAATAGTTTTCAACTCAAAAATAAAATTAAAAATCTTACTGATATTACTGGTATAAAAACATTTGATTTCAATGATATTTTTAATAATATTGTTATTAAAGATATGTTTGAAATTATAAATAAACTTTTTGTAGAAAATCTGCAGTATCTTTATCTAAATAATAACATAACTCCTTCAGCCTTTAAATCTCTGACTACGTTTATCCTATACCATAACTATATTTTATTCAATAATTCTTTATATAAACAACGTTTAGGATTGCCACAAGGTGGCATTGCTTCTAGTATATTAGCTGATCTAAACTTATATTATTATGAGCGTGACATTCAGTGTACTAATTTTAAATTACTACGATACATAGATGATATAATTATATTATATTTGGATAAACATCACACCAATCTAGACTTACCTGTTAATTATCCTGAAAATCTGTCTCTTAGTAGTACTGATTTGGAATCTAGTGTTATTAGTTTCTTAGATTTAAAAATTATTCTTAATAGTAATAGCCAATTAGAATTTGACTTATATGATAAAAAGAAAGATTTTCCCATTAAAGTATTTTTTTTTTTACTAATTTTAAAACATGTTTACATAAATCTGTTTTTGTCAATATTCTTCTCAATTTTAATCTACGGATCAAATGTTTAGTGTCTGCTAAACATCAAAAAGTACAATTTCTATTCTTTAAAAATTTAGTTTTAATTAATGGCTATCCCAAACACTTAATTATTTTTTTTAAATTATTTTTTTTTTCCTCTCAATTTTTCTTCCACTTTAAATTTAGGTCTAAAAAATTAGGTATTATTATATGGTTAGTATGTATTCACATTATCTTTCAATCTTAGTGGCAAATTACAATAGTAGATGGCAGCACTATTTAATCATCCACATTGATACACTGAATCCTAAGAAAAAAGTTTTTGTCTTCTTTTACATTGTTCCATGCTTCCTGGCCATTTTGTACAGACATTATATGTATTTTATTTCTTTTTCTTTTCTTTATTATTCATTTTAATTTATTTGTTTTATTTAATTTTTCCATTATTTTCATAACATTACTGTAGATGGAAGCACTATTCATGTTACAATCATTATGAATAATAATCTGAATACTTATTTAAGTTAGGATCCTACATGAATAGCTCTGTGAATCCTTTATTTTACTCCATGTTCACTGTAATTTTGAACTGTCTAACTGTGCTTTTAACTGATATCTGATTGTTAAATTTTTACATGTGTCTCGTTTATTATAACTTTGAGTTGCATCTGTTCCATAATAATTTTTTAAGTAATTTTGTATTATTATTTGTAGTGGTGAGTTTATTTTGATCTACGATTTTAAATGGTTTTGGATTATAATTTTTAGTGAATTGTTTTATTTTGATCTTCGTTTTTTCTGGTTTTACTATGGGTGTTTCGGGCCTGCGAACAAAGAAATTCTTAGCTTTTGCTTTCTTTGTGACAGAAAAACATCCATTTTTTAGCATATTTGCATTCTACCAGGCCCTTGAAAACGTTAGAATGCAAATAATGCTTTTTTCTCATTCCAATTTCCAATAATTCACTTCGATTTTACTTTATTTCTTTTTTGGCTTGATTTGGGTAGTCTTCGCTTATGATCCGAATACTTCTTTTACTACTGAAATTAAATCATATTTAAATTTCAAATGTTTGCACTGATAATATTGTATTACTATATATATATATATATATATATATATATATATATATATATATATATATATATATATATATATATGGAGTCGTGCATAAATACACACATGTATATTGAAAAAACTTTTAACTTTTGAATAAATATAAATCCTGAAGTTAGTAAAAAAAAAAAAAAAAGAAGAAGAAGAAGAAGAAGGAAAGAAAGAAATCATCTACATTTTTATTTATCTGCAAATAGCATATGTTTCCTAATGTTAAATATGCACAAACAAACTTTTGTCTTAACATTTCATCTTTATTACAATAACTGATATATGCGTTTTGTTGAAATCGGTTTTATCGGAAAGAATGATAAATAGTTCTGTCACATTTGCTTTCAAATATCTCATAAACTGTGATCAGTTTTGTTACTACGACAAAATAGCTGCCAGTGAACACAAGACAAAAACATGAAATATATACTTTTCACAGAAATGAATTTAACGTTGCTGTATCTGAAAATCGTATGCATTTCCTTGAAAGGTAGGGGGAAATATGATTTATTTAACAAATGTAATTTTGCTAGTAGATTTTTTTATTTTTCCGTTCCTAAATTCATAAGTCATAAATGTGTAAAAATCAATTTTTATTATAATATCAGTGATATCAAAAACTTATAAGTTTATTTATTGATGTGGTATTATCATTTTGAAACACTCTATTTTTCATTTTTTTCTCTTTTACAATCTTCTTAAAGCATAAGTTATGTATGAAATCTGAAACTTGTTAAGTTACGCATGAAATCATTTTGAGACGCACTTTGTATAAACTTGAGTGTTCGTGTGTGTTTGTTTATAAGAACAAGAACAACAATAATAATAATGTAGGATAATTTTTTATATTGAAATCATTGACAATAGATTTCCCTAAAATGAAGAAACTATTTAAGACAAGTAAAAATATATACACAAAAATATTAAAACATGTAATAAACAATATTTTTCAGGCTTGATCTTAAAAACAAAGAACATTCATTCATTAAACAATGGAAATTCGATTCAATTTGATAATTTTAAACGTATGTAGGGCTTTCATACATAACCAGTGTTGCCAGATTGGGAACTTTTTTTTTTATTTAATATTCACCAGTAAATTTTAATTATAATGGTTGACTAATCATTTCAACGATTAATCGTCTATTATGTATATGAAACATCACTTCTGAAAATTATTGGTGAAATTTGAATAAAAAAAGTCCCCAATCTGGCAAAATTGCACATAACAATCTACATGATTTTTCAGATTACGTTTCATGCATATATCTTTAATTAAGATCTGAATTACTTAAATTTAAATAACATGTGAATATCATCATCATCATCATGTCCAACGCGGTTGAAGGCTATAAGCCTGTTACGACCTCAATCCATCTTTTACGTGATCTTCCTCTATCTCTTCTCCCCCTTGGTCTGTATTTTAGCTGCCTTTGTTATACGGTCATTTGGCATTAGTTCCAAATGTTCTCCCGACCTTATTCTATAGTTTATTA